>JAJSME010000016.1:0-590804 GCA_021235465.1 Umbelopsis sp. PMI_123 | reverse complement strand
CCTAACCCTAAACCCTAAACCCTAAACCCTAAACCCTAAACCCTAAACCCTAAACCCTAAACCCTAAACCCTAAACCCTAAACCCTAAACCCTAAACCCTAAACCCTAAACCCTAAACCCTAAACCCTAAACCCTAAACCCTAAACCCTAAACCCTAAACCCTAAACCCTAAACCCTTTTTTTTCAGATATCTTATGTTAATTATCATGCCAAGGTCTTGAGTTTATCTTGTTGGTCGTGTTCCAGAGTTTATGTACTGGCGGTGAGGGCTCTGCCAGTATGTCCCTTGGTTAATCACCCGTTGGACTTGATAGTCTTTGTTAATTTATGGTGATTAACCAAGCCTTGGTAATAAGTGTGTTCTTTTTAATATATTTTTACCTGTATATACGTCACCTGATTAAAGAGTATTTATTACCAAGTAGAGTTTAGGACTTAGTCATTTAGAGAAGTACTGTAACAACCACAGACAATATAGAGGCACCTGGTTACAAGCTATAGGGTGCATACATTTATACCATCCAAAGAATATAGGGGGAATAGCAGAAGTTGTTTGGCTCTGCCAACCAGTAAATAAACTAATACAATTAGTCACTTGGTCATTATTGGAACATACTCTCGGTGTATCTCAGAGGTGGGTTTATTAAGTACTATGGGTTGAATCTTAGTCTATAACTTGAGTATAGCAACACTTAGTTATACCACAAGAGATTAATCCACAGAGTAGCTGAGAAGTATAGAATAGATCTTAACAAGTATCATCATTAACAGTAATCTCGAAGAGCTCTGGACTGAACCAGGGGTTAACCTTATTGCTAAGGCTTTGCCCAAGGAAGTCATGCTGTCTAAACGCACAACAGAATCCAAAGTCCAAGAGGCTTAGCCAAAAGACTTTGTATGAAAGAAGTAAAGAAGACATGTTTCTGACGTCATCCAATGTGATTTGCTAGTAAAATTCTGCTGGTTAATATTACGTATGAGGGCTTTATGTAATGTACTGGGTTTAATGTAGTGTTAACCTTTAGTTATCACAAACAAACGATAGATAAAGTGTTTTGATACACATGTGTAAACAACACTCTATTTTCCCCTAAAGTCCCAATGCATAGACCACCCCCACGTGATCTTACACTGCAATGTATTGGGCTTAAGGAATCAGGTGACCTGCCAAATAAGGGAATTCAGCAGGAAGGCCTTCAGAATGGTATGAGAGAAATAAGATATCGTTTATTGGGACTTCTTCACTTGTACTCATACTTATTCATGCATCTATCTATGAATCTATCTATGGATAATAGTTGGTGTTGCTAAGGCATTATTCACTTAACAAATAGTAGATAGAAGAGAGTTGGTCTTTCTGAGTACGAAATTGCCTTGGCAGTCGACATCTCGGGGGTAGTGAAGAGAGCGTCTCACTCGTAGAATGTCTTGAACCTAAATGCGTGTACGTCGCGAACTAGGGTTCTGTCTGACTTCTTTAGGTCGTAGCGATCCGAACCGATTTTCCAGGTGATTTGGTATGGGCCTTTCCAGGCGCGAATGAGTTTCGCAGAGCAAGCATTGAGAGACGATGAAAGTGGGCCGAGGTACTTGTCCCAGTTGACTTCATCAGCATCTTTTTCGATGTACGAGGTGATCATGTCTCGAAACGTGGCTATGGGGCGCTCAACTGTGCCATTGCTCTGAGGGTGATGATCCGGAGCAAAGCGTTGGGAGACGTTCAGGAAATTGCAGAGGGTTGTCATAAATGTTACCTAGTGGGGGTGCACCATTATCTGAGAACATTAACACTTGGGGAGACCATAAATGGCTAAGACATGGGAAACGAGTGCTTGGGCAGCGTTTGGGGCTAAGATGTTTGGGGTTGGTATCAGGACCAAGAAGAGAGAGAACACGCATGAACGACTAAGATATACTTGTTTCCTTGATCTGACACGGTGATGGGGCCAAATGTGTCTATGGCTATTGTGTCGAAATTGTGAGTTGACGGATCCAAGGTAACTAATCGTTTCACCGAGAGTACATCAGGGGGTTTTGACTTGTTGGCAATGGGAACAAGTTTTGCCTTGCGAGACACAAAAGCACGAAGTTGGGAGAACCAGTATAGGTGTTGAACACGTTGAAGGGTTCGATGGAAACCGAGGTGGCCAGAGAATGGAATGTCATGTAGAAAGTTGAAAACTTCGTCATGCAAAGACGCAGGCAAGACTGGAGTGGTTCCATGGAGTAAGAGACCATTGTAGACTGATAACGGAATCCATTAGTCGTTGCATGGTAGCAGGAGCGTTGGATAGACCGAACGTATGCGAACGAACTTATAAAGACCTTCACGGCAGACGAACGGGAAATTTGGGCGAGAGTTATCATCTAATGCGATTTGCCAATAACTTGCAGTCAGGTCCAGCGTAGAAAAGACATTGGAAGAGCCAATAGAATGGAGTGTATCGTTTACTCTAGGGAGTAGGTAGACATCGCGAGTGGTCACACCATTTAGGCGTCGATTGTAATATCTCTGATCACGTGTATGATAGGTAGTGGCTTATCACTCAATGGATGGATTAACAGTAAGAATACTCCATGTTTTATTTCATGAGATTACCAACATTTTATATTAATGCGGGTGATACCGGCGGAGGAGATTGAATCACTATCTGATTGCTAGAACACGTTCTACTACCTGAACGTTCTTTCTTGGTAAAACGGAGGTTCCTCTAGGTCAGGTGACCTAGCTCTGTCTCTCACATCGATAGTCGAAAGAATCTTGGTGAACCCTCCTTTTCTCGGACAATAACCACAGGTGGACTCCAAGAGAGCGAGATTCTTGTACGATGCCTTGTAAATCAGGTGAGTGATACAACAGTTGGGGGATAGGGAATTCAATACAGGTGCTCCATAATGCTTTCTTGATATCGAATTGTCGAATACTGCCCACATACATCTAGGATTAGCGGAAATTCGTTTACAGCATGCATTCGGACAGACGGAGGAACGAGCCCTTTCGCTTTAGCAGCCAGATCAGCCTCTCTAATCTCCTTTTTCCTAGCCCGAGCTTTAACTTGTTTCAGCATGTCATCTACAAGGGATGAGATGATGTCATTTTCTGCAGAAGACGCACGATGGTGGGTGGGGTGAAGAAACAGGCCGAGAATCGTTATGAAATTGTCGAAGCGGTTGAGTTCCTTGCCGAAGGGACCTACGGGGATATGTTCTAACTATACCCAGTATCACAGTGTAGCTCATGTGTCGATGATCCTCCAACCTGGCTAAAGCAATATCTCTGACTTCTCCTTCCTTTTCAAAAACTCTTATTCCAATCAAACTCTTTTATATCTAAATCCAAGATTCCAGGCTACCTCTTCTGGAAGAGCATGGCGTGTTCCAACTTCAACGTTACAGGAGGATCCAAGAGAGCCAGCTTTTCATTGCCGACGTTATTGCCTTTATAAATGTCGCACCAGGGCCACTGGAATCTTCGTCTAGTTGAAAAGCGATGATTTTACCAAAGAGATAATGGTTAGCATCGTACAATGCCTTGGCCTGTATATGCCATCGATTGTCTGTTATGAACACCAAGAATGCTGCAGCAATATTCCAGTGATTCATCACTTCTCCTGTGGGCAGCCATTCGAAAAACATTATAAAGATATTTGTGGAAGGGAACATATCGTCAAATGTTCCAGCAACAGCTTCCCAGCCGATGGAGTGGACCTCGCCGAAGACGACACTTCCCGTAGTCAATCTTCGGGTCAGCACCATACGTATCCTTGAGCAATTTCTGAGCAGCAGACCAGTCAATTCCATCAATTGCGGATGCCAGCCAATTGGATATCTTGAGAGGAAGGTATTCTCCAATATAGCGGCAGCGAACTACATTATCCAATCCGTGAACGCTAGCTTGTCGATTGAAAGTATTGAGCCAGGCGACGACGTTGTCACCGAGGCGGTATCGAGCGACACGGAGGGAGCGAGCACGTTGATTAATGAACATAGCCATGATAATTTCAGTTTGTGCGGTAGCAGGATCAGGCATTCTAATATCTTCAGAGGGCACCGGGATTGTAGAAAATGCTTCTGCACCATGTAATGTGCAAGGCCATGAAGGGTCAGCCATATGACCTCCATTTATACTTTTCTATTGTGTCTCATTCCAACCATTGCCAAGAATTGGACTTGATTATTCTCTCTTTTGTAAATATCTATTGTCAGCATTTGACAGTAGTGCTAGGGTAGCAGAGTGACGGAGTAGGAATATTGCTTTCAATACATGCGGTTCACAACGTGTCATTAGGAACACTTGATTCCAACTTATTAAATTAGCGCATTGGTGGAATGTCCTCTCAATGCATGCAATTTGCTAAGCAGCTCCTGATGGCGCGATTTCCTGACCGAGTTCCAATGCTTGAATAAGTTTGAACTTATTGGAATGATTTATCCCAGGATGTCGTAAAACCTCAAAAAGGCTGTGGGAGTTTTATTTGTTTTGTTGAATTAGATAATAATTTTTATGTCTATGTCACCAATTTCTCCTGCATCAGCTTAACAGTCAATATTACATAGCTTTGTCAAGCTTCTCAGCTATCTAAAAAATATTTCCCATTGGAAAAGGTCTTTTATTGTCCAGAGATTCCGATCATGCACAAATAATCATGATGAATTTCGGCGACATTAATACTGACTTCAATAATTACGAGAGAACTGCTGACCCAAAGACAATCCAATTTTTTCAGTGTGTAAAAGTAGAAGTTGTTAATACCTCTGTGATTATTTACAAGCTATAGTAACCGGGTTTTATAGAGAAACCTTAGTATTTCTGATACTAAAAACGATTCTTTTTCGAAGACTTTCAAATATCAGTATGAATTTAGTGCAGATGATGAAGATATGTCTAATATCGTACGAAAACACAGAGAAATAATAAGCACAAGACAGAAGGAGTGACCTTACAGACTCAAAAACAGATCCGGAGCACTAAAGATTATTTTTTTGCTGCTCCATATGTTACTTGACCCGGATCTTGTCCATAATTGAATCCAACAATTGACCCTATATCGGGAGCATATGATGCACAGTTTCCATTCGGATTTGGATAGCGATTTTGGCAACGACCGGTAAAACCATCATTGTCATAGTTTCTGCAAAAAAAACCAGGAGTTGCAGGTCTCGGATAGGTTGAACAAACATTGGCTGTCAATTGTTGTGAATAACTTCCATTGCTATCATAGCACCAGCAATACCAGCTGGGAAATGGAATTTGGCAACTGACAAATGACAAAAATGCTGCAACTACAAGGAAGACGACTTGATATGAAAACATTAGAGAATACCAGGCCCAATTGTACAGGAGACAGCACTTCACATATCGAAAAGAGAGGTAGACAACATTAGTGGCATAGCTCTCAGTCAAATTTGAACGAACAGCTTTGTTGTATTTGAAGCATCTTACACTGGAGCCGAAGTAGGTATTTGCAAAATTTGATAATGGAGTATGTAAGACGATATTTATATTGGTTTCTGTCTCATGGTACCATCAACTTGCGTAGTACGTGTGATGCAACACAAAGTTGCGCCAAGGTTGTACTGTGCTCAGCAGGTGGTGAAGAATAGTGTGGCTGAAGTTGGCTAAACCATAATTGTGGCCTAAAATTGGTCAAACCCATAATTGAGTCCAGAACATTGCTGTACTGCCATAACGAGAGCGCTTACGGCTACAACGTAGATGACATATTCTGCGCGTGTTGCTCAGCCACACTTTATTTTGTTGATGCTCACGAGAACCGGGGTTTCGGCAGGTATTTCCTTGTGTTACGTCTTCAGATGGTTTGTATTCACCTCTATGCCATGGTTTATCTCCTGTGACAATAAGATCAAAAGGGACACGATCCGATATGTCATATTTTTACATCGTAGCCGAAAGTACTCTCGTTATGGCAGTACTACAATGTTCTGGAAACTCACGTATGGTTTAACCAATTTTAGGCCACAATTATGGTTTAGCCAACTTCAGCCACACTATTCTTCACCACCTGCTGAGCACAGTACAACCTTGGCGCAACTTTGTGTTGCATCACACGTACTACGCAAGTTGATGGTACCATGAGACAGAAACCAATATAAATATCGTCTTACATACTCCATTATCAAATTTTGCAAATACCTACTTCGGCTCCAGTGTAAGATGCTTCAAATACAACAAAACTGTTCGTTCAAATTTGATTGAGAGCTATGCCACTAATGTTGTCTGCCTCTCTTTCAATATCCTGCCCTAGGGACACATAACAAAATCTCTTTTGATATCCTCTTTCTTGAAACACTACCATAGAGGAGACACTTTCAAAAATGAATACTTTTAAGACAATTATATACAAATTTGTTTTGAGTTACGGACTGATAATTGGTGCAATTATAGTCTCAGTGATTTACTCTTTATTCAATGTCTGTGACTACCAGATGACAACCTACAGTCGTTGGCACATGTGTAAATCTTTTACACTTATTGAAGGTCAAAAGATCTGTCCATCAAGCAGAAAAATGGAATTTTCAATCGCAATTGGCGCAGATTATAAGGGCGACGTGATCCGATCTTGCACGTCAAACACAACAAGCATAACATATACCAGAAATATCTATGGCATAATATTGGCACAACCAAGTGGTCTTATTAATTGCACAAACGGATTCAAGTTTGATATTTCCACAATATCAGCACAAGGTGACAATACGGACATATTTGACAATCTTGACGCGTACACACTTTTCATCGCAAATCAGTCATCATACTCTACTGCTTCATTAAAGCGTGGTCGTACATCTTCACTTTACTTAAACGAGAGCACACCGCAAGTGCTTGACCAAGCTCTTTCAACAGCAGTGTTGGATCAGTTTGATAGCGATTTGGAAAAGGCATTGACCAACTTCACACTTTTAACCTCGTTCAGGTGCACCAATTGTCTTCCACAAATGCAATCTTACAGTGGTACATCAGTTTATTTAATGATTATAACATTACTTTCATTGCCAAAAGCTATCAAAGATATATTTGAAAAAGGAGCAGCATGGCTAAAAAAGAGACGGGCACAAAGCAGCAACAATGTGAATGATGGACAACGTGATCCGTTATTACTGTTAGAAGCTACCCAAAACAGTGATTCAATCTCAGATCCAGAAATAAAGAAGTAGTACAGAATATAGAATTTCCTGTCTTTCGATATCCTATACTTCTGCTACTGTATGGGGGATACGCTCTCAGCCGGAGGAGCGAAGCTAATTTGAGCAAGGTCTATCCGAAGGAGAACAAAGAAATGAGATGTTATCGACCGCTGGAAAGCGTACCTGTCATGGTACAGCGTAGTATGGAGCAGCATAGATCCGTCTAAACTGTCTAGTATACATGTCGTAGTAATCAGCGTTGATAAGCCATATTTCCCCTAAACATATGGAACGGTGCTAATTCTCACCGTGACAAGAACGTGAAATGGGTTGCCTATCATTAGTGGATCTCAGTAAGACTATAATTCATGCTATGATCTTGAGATTGAAGCATGTAGCATGGCATTCTGGCATCTACCAAATGGTGGCTTTGTCAATTGTGATACAGGTTGCTTTCGGGGTTGGTTGATGTGCCTGGCTTTCTTGGAGTGTGCCTCTTTTTCTGAACCTTGAACCCATACTTTGCCTGTACAAATGATCTGCAGGTCTTTCCATTGGATAAAACTTTCTTTCTTTCTTTCTTTCTTTCTTCAATCTAATATCATTGGATTACATTCCCATTCTTGAATTGGGTGATGCAACAGACCAGCCTACAGTAAACAACGTCACGCTCCAAATGTTTTAAAAGCGGAAAAATTATATACAAACCCACTCAACCCACACGTTGTATCAGATCACTACTGTAAAGGCAATCTCAATCAATAACTATAGGATGTCGCTTAGGAAATTGCGCCATCCTGGAGATGTTGGTCCTATGACAAGGGATAAATATCTCACAATCCTTTCAGCGACGCTTATTACTCTACCAGTGAACAAGCAAGTTACGCCATTCCCACTCTCCTCAAAGTTCATTCCTAATCAGTCTTGGTACATCTGCCAGTAGTAGCCTACCGTTGAAATAACCGCGTTCTCTATAACTTTACCTAGATCCAACATAGAACGTACAGTAGCGCCCCTGATCCTTAGTACTGGCTCACACAGATACGAAAAGCTCCGTAACGCTAATTCATTTATTTTACATCTACTATCTATCAAGGTTCAAGGTAAGCTCTATTCCAAGTAGTATTGATGGACGGGTCAGGAGCTGGATTTGTCGAAGGAAGATGCGTTATTGAAATCATCGAAGTAAATCTTGCCCCTAATAAACCCTATCAGAGTAATTGTTGTTCTGAAACTCATACTGTGAATAATTTATAATGCTCGCTTTTGAATATACCTATATCAGCGACGTGAATAATGACAATGTTAGCCTTTGCAACGCGCACTGCATAACCTGTTCGAAATAAGACTTCGCTACAAATTTAAGACAAACTCCGTAGATATACTGTAACACTCTACCAAGGAGATGAGAACCATTCAAGGTATTCTAAGGAATCTCATCTTTTGCTACACTACTGATTTTCCATCACTATGATAACTATTTTGAAATTTCGGTCCACTTCGGACTATCAACAATCGGTGTTCATACTCTGGATATCACCTTTATACATCTCAAATCCGCTCTTTTCAAGAATAGGTCAGTAATATACAACATTGGATCTACTTTCAGTACCATTGTGAAATGAGCTTGATCAATGGGAATTGTGACAACTGGACACCTTTAAAGCTGCCCAGCTAACTGTCCTTTGAAAAGTAGGAATATTACGATTAAGAATCATTACTAGTGCTTGCAACCGATAGTGCAGATTGCTCAGGATATCTTGTTGAAGGCAATTACCATTTCTCTTCAATTTCTTTCCGGGAACACACACGATTGCAAAGCAACTGTAAACTGTCCTAGCGCAGAAAACCCAGCACTTTCCTTCAATTTCCGGTATCTCAGTTATCAAGTACTTTCAATCATCACCTGCAAGAACAGCACATCGACAAAAATATCAACATATGCTATGCACCAAGCTAAGCGCTAGAGTAAATGGTAATGACTGATGTGTTATCCCTCTAAGAGAATGGTGCGGTTTGCAAAAGAAATGAGAATGAAGCGTATTTAAAAGGTAATGGAATCTAGTACAAAGAGGAAAGTGGATAAAGATATTGTTGAACGCTAAAATATGCCTATCTTAGCAAGAAGGTGATAGTTCGTATATAACGGACAGAATCGATGGATACCAAGAACGGAAGTGGAATCATAGAATGATAAATATTTCTCAAATGACAGTAATACAAAGGCGAACAAATTAGAATCCATAGACAGATATTCTTCTTTTCGTTCATCACTATCTTATTATTGGCCATCATCATTTTATTGGTCATGAGGAGAATAAACACAATGATTTCTCTCATGTTTAAATTTATTGTCCCTAAGCTAAAGCAAGCCCAATACACTACTGATTGCTGGAATATTCAACAAAATTGCTGGGCTCACACGCACTATTTTTTTTTTTTTTTCAGCTCACGGCTTACCTTTTTGAAAATTGCTTCGTTAATGTCAGTATTGAATTTGATACCATAGGAATGTATCCTTTTGAGCTATTACCTTCATCATTCTCAATCATGTTGAAGGGATGGTTTAGATTTTTTCTTTATTTCAGGTCCATAAACCATTTACCACCCAACAAGCAACTGTTCCGTGTCAGTTTTGACACCTTCGCAACCATCTGCTATGAACAATGATAAACATCCGTCACACTGCGAAACTGTGTTTGACTCCTTTTTTTTCATTAGAGTTACTGTCCAACGTCCTATGTTACAGTATACTTGCTCTACAATAAGCTGAACACACATGCTATAATCAAAACTTGATTTTTTTAGCAGTACCTATCTCGTTTCATCTTTTTACACAAGTAACAGTTTCACTACTTTACCACTTTCATTATATTAAAAGCGCCGAGCCTTAAATGTAAATGCTAAGAACATGGCCATCAGTCTCTATATCATAGCGGTAAATCCTCCAACCTCAATTTTCTTTCAAACATTAATGTTATCCATCTTTCCACAAAAAAAAGACACAACCGGTAAAATCTTCACGAGCATTACCATCCACAAGTCGTCCTATTTACCCTGTACCATCTCGAATGTGTTATGATTACCTGGTATATTCCATAATCACCTTAGATGATCACAATATCACTATAATCATTTCTATTTTTATTTTTCTGTTTCCATATACTGAATCAATATTTCCATCCCCAGAATACATCTATGGGAAAGTCCCGTACTTGGGCAATTTTACCATCTTGCCATCGTAAAATCATTCAATTTTCACATAAAGCTTCAATAAAGAGTTAAATCTAAATTACTTCAAAAATGTACTTCTTGACATTGCTATAATCTGGACTGTAGCCTCATATCCCTGTCATAAACAAAAAAAGAAAGCGGTTCACACTCCGACACAACTGTCAGCCAATCAAAAAAAATGACCCCTAAGTGACTCGAACACTTAACCTTTCGCTCTGGAGGCGAACGCGCTACCAATTGCGCCAAGGAGTCAGAACTTGAATTATGCACTCGTGTAGTATAGAGGATTGGTGACGTCGTCTCTCCACATTTCTATTGCTTTATTTATATATTACCAATATTATTATCTCGTTGTGTGAGCCACTAGTGGCGTTTCCATTGTGTAAGGCGATTGCCTATAAATTGTTCTGAGCGTTCGGACTCTAAATAAACATCTCTCTTTTCTCTACTTCTCTCCATTGTTACTCTGAATACGAATACTATCCCTTTTGACGTGAAATCAACTCATTCTTACACTACAAGTCTTAACATGAAATGTCAGATACAAAATCGATGCCCTTTATTCACTGTTTTGTTACAACTATTTAACTAGTTTATGACGGAAGTAGCTTCCGTACTTTTATCTTGTGATAGATCAGGTGTATTGACACTTGATCTCGGCAACGATTCCGTTGTACCCATAGTTCTACTTTTCTTTCTTCTACTCCGTCTTTGTGCCACCGGAGCGAACTTCCGTTTGGATGTTCCACCTAAAGTTGTGGCTCGTATTACCGGAGGTGAGAAATATTTTGTCGTAGCCAATTACAACCTCGTCTTCATCTAGGTTCTCTACAATTCGATCTTGAGCCTTCTGCTCGTTCGTGGAACTGTCCTCGACAGAAATGAGGCGTAGCGAAAGAAATTAATCAGTGGCTGCCTTCCTCTCCGCATTTCTCTCTCCCTCCTCTGAATTATTATAGACAAAATAAGCTGGTCACGTGCAGTCATATGTACAAGTACCGCTGTTTCTCGCTTCTACAAATAAGACATCTCTTGTTTTCTCTTCTCTTTTACGCTGTTCGTAACATGAAATGTGACGGTGTGTGGGGTAAGCAAGAGCCGTCATCACTCTACCTCCTTTCCATTGAATTCTAAGTCGAGTGTGTTTACCTCGCCGTCACGTGCGTCTATCCGTGCCGTCATCAATCCTATTATCTTCTGTCAGATCATTATATATGTTAACACTGAATACCATTAAATAAAGATCATCGGGTCTTTCACCTATCTAAATACTTTCCGTCACTACACGCTGTCCAATCCCTTACTGCTGTTTAAATAACGATTACTCGACGGTACCTGTATAACTTCAACAACAGTTGGATTGTACTTGAACAGGACTCAAGGGCCACACGTAACAGAAACTTGGATATTTATTTATTACTCAATCACATAGAACTATATACTCAACTGATTGCCCGGTACCTTAGTAAGGTACCAGTCGCACTTATGAATTTCTTCCCTGAGATCCCTTAATGCCTTTCCTTTTTATCTTAAAATCACTTTGAAACTTCAAATTTACTTCTATCTTGGATTTAGTTCTTAACTTCTCAGTAAACTCGATCATGATAGATAAACTGAACCTTATAGCAGTTTCACTATGACGAAGTTTATGTTTATTAAAATACAATGTAGCTTGGTGGTGTTGGTATTACTTATTACTAATGTAATGTCTAATGTCTAACGCAAATTAAAATAAACTACGTATTTTAGGCGAAAAAATCTCTCAAGCTGGAAACCGGGATGATTCTTATTATATAGCATTAGTATGGCTAGTAGCGCTGCTTGATAGCAGCACTCTCAAACATGATTCCGAGTTCAGGTTGTATTACGGATAATTTCTACTGTAACAGTCTGGAAAATTTAGTGGCGGTAGTAAACTCGTATCAAGATATTAATCGTCGACCAGACCCTACGATAACAACAATATGACATGTAAGGGAAAATAGAGAGGTACGACAGATAAGGAGAGGAGAATCCAGCTTTAATTAATGTACACAGTTTGGATATGAGGGCTGAAGGTTGCTGTTTGATGATATTATTTCCATCTACTGGGAATACTTTCTCGACATCTACAAGGATGCTAAAATCGACGTAGGCGATCAGTTGAGCTATAGGATATATTTTGCCTTGGGCAGCGGTATATTACTATCTTCAAGCATTTGCATGAGAATACAGTATGAAATCCGAATTTTTCTAATGGTGTCAATTTCGCATTATGGCCATTTTTACTTTTTATTTTAATTGGAAGGCTGCCTTCGTAATCTATTTCTCTCATTCTCTTTGAAAGAGTTGCAGATCGCCATCTTCGACGTAGATTGTGATGTAAAGATTGTAATTACATTCAACCTCATACTCAAAACTTATCTTTTGCTTTATTACCCTTTTAGACATCATCACGATCGAACCAGGTTTGTTCGCTATTCAAAATATATTTATGCCTCGCTTCTGATTTGAAGTATCGTTATTAATTTCTCTCACTACACTCTGTAGCCGTTGGTAGCCAACTCAAGTGCTATTTCTGGCTATGAAGCTAGACGGATGTTTTCGCCGTTGGTGTCTAGTTTTTGGCTGAAATAACGTCAGGCTATCTCTTGTGCGGTCTTCACCACCAGGCACCAAATCCAGGTACAGACAAAATGGTAAAACGTCAGCGAGATTAGAAATTCCATGCGAGACGACCTGAGATTCTTACCTTCATTGTTTTTACATATTCAAATCCTTCAAGACCCTTGAGGTTCTGCAAAATATTCTTACTGTCGAGATTGCATTACCTATCAACAATAACCTATTCAACACAATTTCTTCGGGAATCACATTTACTATGAAGAAACCGATGTTACCATTTCCTTAAAACAATTTAACGTAAAGAAGGAATCTCCAAAGGCAAGAATAATGACTGTAACAACCGATCGGTAAGTATAAGACCAAACGTAACTGTGTCCAACTCAGTTTCTATTATTTCCACTGGTATTAAGAAATCAATTTCCTAATATTTCTATCAATATTTCTTTTTCGTAGAGGTATATCCACTACACTCAGTCGTGGGGCAATTTCAGTGCCGGTCGGCTTATCGCCTAACCAGATCCTTTCAAAATCCGCATCGATATAGTTAAACAGCCTCATGAATTCATTTTCTTCTATTTGGCAGCATTGGAGTCGGTAACAGAGCTTGATTGGTCGGCCTCCACCTGTCTGCTGATCTTCGCCGTAGCTTCTTACCAACATGATAGATCGGATATCATGCACAACCGCTAGTCCCACGTTTGGAGAGTTCTTGTTTATTGATCGTTCTGCTGTCGCAATTAGCTCTGCCACTCCTACGAATCTACCTTTCGAAAACTTTAGATCCATCCAGCAACTCAGCTTCAGCAGCATTTCACTGACACCTCGCCCAGTAATAAGTTGGACTTCAAAACTTGTACCAAAATGGCTGACTGTAGCAGGTACGGAAGACTGCCTGCATGTTGCGATTGAAAAGTTGACATCTGTCATAGCTGGTAAGTGATTTTCAACAGTTGTTTGTGTGGTTGGAAAGCTCAGGAATGACAGGTCGCCTTTCTGTGTTGCTAGCTCATGAAATAGTCTTTCACGGGATTTGAGGCCTTCGCCATATGCTAGCATTAGATGTATGGAGAATATACCAGCCAACGCATACGCCTTATCTTCTTTCCGCTTTGTCTTTCGAACATCCATTCTTCTCAGAATTTCAGCTGCGTTTCCCAGCCGATAATATAAGTGAAGATCCAATGTACAGAGTTTATGGTTTTGATCAATTGCCAGTTGTTGAATTGACACAAGTTCGTCCTTGTTGGATATTCCACACAGAAATCCAGCGGCAATTCCTTCTTGAAGACACCAGCCTCTGTTGCACCAACCATTCTTGTAACGTTTGTTACTAGACTCACCATTAAGAAGAGTATCTTCGAAAGGAGTACCGGAGTCCAGAACAACAGCGGCAGAGCTAGCGTACCACTTGTACATTGATCGAATTGCTTCATCTAGCTCGGTTAAATTGGACTTGTCAATGCAGATTGTGTCGATCCATACATATCTGAAGCAGGTATGTTTGAGTAAAGCTGTTCGTATACGCGATAACTTTGTTGATTTATCACTAATTTTAATTTCGCTCCACTCTCTGATATTCACTACGTCCGGGAATTGAACTTCGTTATCGCCCCACGTGTGTGTAATGAATATAGTTTGTGTAGTTGTCTTCTCTCCTACCAACGTATCGGTATGCAAGTCCCATACTCTAGTCACATATTCTTCTTGGCGCTCTCGCCAGATATCCAAGCCAATCGCTTTAGCTGCCGCTACTGGTGATAATGGACGATGAGTCGGTTCTGATATGCAGTCGCACCGCAGTTGATGCATAGCCTGCCAATCAGAAGATATCGTACTAGGCAAGTTGCTTTCATACAGATTCAGTTTGATACCAAGGATGGCCTTGGTCAGCATCTCAACAAGTCCATGACCACCTGAAATGCTAAGGACACATAGTCCAGCTATTAAGATTGCGTGTAACTTAGTTGCGAGCTTTGATTCTGACTCTCCAAGGACAACAGAGAATGCTTCCTGATCAAGGCGACTTGATGATCTTCTGCATACATACACTGCATCTACAAATCGGATAAAAGGATGCTTGTTGTTATACCACCCTGGTAACGACAGAGAAGTCTTCTTTGGTGGGACTTGTACAATCAAACGACCTGGTTCTCGAACCATTCCTTTCAACTTATTAAACAGTAATGTCCATTTTGGCGATATCGCATTGATACTGTGGTCCAGCTCCAACATGAAATATTTCTCAGACATGAAGAATTTGATACCAAGACAATTCAATAGAGATGCAACCAGTGATATTGCTCGATTATCCATAGGAACACTATCAGACAGATTGAACGGTATTATCGCCGGCAATGCTGCTGGTGAGTTTCTGAAACTAACATTTTGTAGGGTGTTATGTCCAGCAAGATTTAGAAATTCAGTTAGCTGAAGTGACCTTGATGACGGGAATCCATAACCATACTTGTGCTTGACATGTATCAACCATCTAGTGCTAGAAAGCCTGGCTGTGGTAGGACTACAGGTAAATACTAGAAAAGCTAATTTGGGAACGGATTCATATATCACAATACTCACATTCATTACTGATTCCCTCTCTGAATTCTTTCAGTATGAAGCCAGACATATCGACTTCTTCAACAGATTGATGTAGATACGGTGATAAGGTAATGTTGTATATTCTTTCCTTCGCTATCCCTTTAGTAGAGGCGTCGAACCAATCATCTTCGATTGTGCGGATCTTCTTTTTCAATTCTGCAGGTAGACATATGTCAGTAGTGTCAGCACCTGCTCCAGTAAGTAGGGTTACAATTTTAATAAAATCGCGATCAAGGACGTAATTTGTGTTCTCCAATCTGTGCATATGTGCGTCGATAGCCACCGCCAAAGGAGATTTGTTGTTATGATCTAGAGAATTAACCGAAGCACCACAATCTAACAACAACTTGACCAGAGCTGGATTAAGGCAAATGGATGCATAGTGCAATGGGGTTAGCCCTTCATCGTCTTTGGCATTCATGTTTGGATCATGCTCAATTATCAGAGCAACTTCCTTGTTGAGGCCACAATCCACTGCCTTATGCAGAACAGTTCTCCCATGAATGTCCTTGGCATTTGTATCTGCATGCAGCCTCAACAACAAAATTACCGATTTTTCATTCTTGTCTTCGATGGCAATGTGTAAGGCTGTTAAACAGCTCATCTCAGTCTTTGCTTCGACGTCAATCCCACAATCAATCAGTAGTTCTGCCAGATCCAGGAAACTATTTTGAATTGCAATGTGAAGAGCTGTCTCGCCTTTGTCATTTGATGCATCAATATCTATGCCCTGTTCGATTAGCAGGGCAGCCATGTCCGAATCTCCCTTGTAAGAAGCAAAGTGGAGGGCATTATTATATTTATCGTCACTCGACTGGATGTTACATCCACAGTTCAACAGTAATCGTATTGCCTTCATTTGACCGCGTGAGGCATAATATTGTACAACAGATTGATGGTCATTATTCCTAGCATTTACGTTAGCTCCTAGATGTATTAACAATGAGATGACTTCAGGATATTCGCAAGCAAGAAAAAGTGGTGTCAGTCCATCATCATTGTTTGTTTCAATATCTGCGCCTCCTTCCAGCAGATGTTGCACCACATCCAATATCCCATACTCAGCTGCTCTGAGTAATGACATACTCATATAATACCTCTTATTGACTTTGCTGACCCTGTCTAAAGTCCTTTCGACTATTTTCACTTGTCCAGCATCAATAGCAAGATAAAGTAGTGCTCGATCATGATCCTCATCATCTTCTATTGCAATATCTCTAGCCGTTAACAGTTCGACAATATCGGCATGACCTTGAAATATGGCAATGTGGATAGGAGTCCATCCGTTTTGATTTTTCGCAGCAATACGAGCACCACGCTCGACTAAGTCAGCGATAACGTCGGAATGGTTGAATTCTGCGGCGATGTGAAGTACAGTATCTCCAATATTGGTCCTCGTTTCAAGTTTTGCACCTTTTTGGATGAGTAAGTCTACAAGATTTACATTTCCTTTCTTTGCTGCCCGGTGTAAAGCTGTCCATGAATTATTATCCTTTGCTTCTACGTTGGCGCCTTTGTCTAGCAAAAAGGATACCATATGTAATTGTTCTGCTTCTGAAGCAACAAGGAGTGCTGTTTGGCCCTTATCGTTCTTAGCTTCGATTTCTGCCTTATGCTTCAACATCAGAGTGGCCATTTCTAAATATCCAATTCTGGATAGTTCGATAAGTACTGTGTTTCCGTCTTTGAGCTTTTGGTTAATTTTTGCGCCACCATCAAGCAGTCGAAAGACTGCCTTAGGACGTTCATGTATTGCAGCAAGATAAAGAGGAGTCTTGGAATCCGCATCTTTTGCTTCAATGGAAGCACCAAGTTCTAGCAGCAGCGAGATCAGCTCTGTTGCTCCATTTCTTGAAGCGATGTGAAGGGGAGTCGTTGAATCGTCAGATGTCTCGTCAATAGCAGCACCACAGTGTATCAGCAGTGAAACTAATCCCTTGTGCCCAAAAGCCGTAGCTAAATGAAGTGCTGTGCGAGAACGATCATCCGTTGCATCAATTGGAGCACCACGGTTTATGAGCAATGGGATCAACTCCATGTGAAAGCCTTCTATAGCCAAGTGAAGTGCAGTTTTTGAACGATAGTCTTTGACTTGAACAGAACCGCCATGGTCTAGAAGGAGTAATGTCAATTCTCTATTCCCTTTAATCACTGCCCAGTGCAGAGCATTACGTAAATAAATATCTTTTGCGTCAATTGCAGCACCACTGTCTAGGAGCAGTGAAGCCAATGTGTTGTGTCCACCTTTGACAGCCAAGTGAAGTGCAGTACTTGATTGATCATCTATAACACCAACTGCAGCGCCATGTTTTAGAAGAATTGATACCAAGTCGTTACGTCCAGCCTCGACAGCCAAGTGAAGTGGAGCTTTGGAATAGTTATTTTTTGTGTTCACATCAGCATGGTGTTGTAGCAACAAGGATACCGATTTCTCAAATCCACCCTTCGTAGCTCTGTGAATCGCAGTATTTGAATGGTCATCTTTTGAATCTACAAAAGCACCATGGTTTAGCAATAGTTGTAGAACATAAGTATGTCCATTATTGGCAGCCCAGTGCAGTGCAGTTCTTGAAATATTATCTTTCGCGTCAACTTTAGCACCATGATCTAATAGTAATGATATTGTGTCCTTGTGTCCACAGATGGCACCCCAGTGCAGAGGAGTCAGTGAATCTTCATCTTTTGCGTCAACTTTAGCACCATGCTCTAGCAATTGTAATATCAAATTCTTTCGTCCATTACTTGCAGCTGTGTGAAGCGCAGTCCTCGATTCACTATCTTTATCATCAACAGCAGCACCTCGATCTAAAAGCAGCGAGAGAACGTTCTTATGCCCATTCTCTGTTGCCATATGAAGTGCAGTCTTCGAACAATTATCCTTTGCATTTACAGAAGCACCTCGATCTAACAGTAGTAATACCACTTCGTGATGTCCATTGTTTGCGGCCCAGTGGAGTGGCGTCCTGGAGCTGACGTCTTTTGCTTCAACATTAGCACCATGGTTTAACAGAAGTAATACCAGATTCTTCTGTCCACCAGCAGCAGCGATGTGAAGTGCAGTTTTTGAATAGTTATCTTTTGCATCAACCGCAGTACCGTGGTCAAGCATCAATAATGCCACTTCGGTATATCCGGCAGGTGCAGCCTTGTGAAGTGCAGACCTTCTAGAATCATCTTTTGCGTTAACATCAGCGCCATGGTATAACAGTAATGTTACCAGCCCTTTGTGACCCTTTTTTGCTGCAATGTGAAGAGAAGTATTTCCAAAAACACCTTTTGCATTAACAGCAGAACCGCGATTTAGAAGCAGTGACGTAGATTCTTCGTGTCCTTTGCTCACAGCTCTGTGGAGTGCAGTCGATAATTTATTATCTTCATCATTAACAGCAACATCATGATCTAGAAGTAGTGATATCAAGTTCGTAGATCCATTATTGGCAGCCCAGTGAAGTGCGGTTCTTCCATGATCATCTTTTGCGTTACTGTTAGCACCGTGCTCTAACAACAACAGCACCGATTCCTCGTGTTCTTTAATTGTAGCCCAATGTAGTGCAGTTTGTGAATCCATGTCTTTTGCGTCAACAGTGGCACCATGATCCAGCAGCAATGAAATCAACTCTTTGTATCCGTTGCTCGCTACCCTGTGAAGTGCAGTCATTGATTGAATATCTTTTGCATCAACAGTTGCGCCATGTTCCAGCAAAAGCGACATGATGTCCTTATGTCCAATATTTGCCGCCCAGTGCAGTGCAGTCCTTGCAAAATCATCTTGAGCGTCAACAGCTACAGCATTTTCTAACAGTATTTGTACTATTTTTTCATACCCGTGAAACGTAGAAATGTGAAGTGCGCTACTGTTATGGCCATCGATCCAATTAACATTTGCGTTAAGAGACAGTAAAAGTCTAATTTCATCAAGTTTCCCTCTTGCTGCTGCCTTAAACCATCGATATCGAGCCTTGTGTTCGGCATTAGTATTATTATCGAAGCTAGATACACCTGCTGATTCTCTCGTGGACGAATCTTCATCCTCAACTAATGTATTTTCTGTTGTCATAAAGCGCCACTTGGACCATTCAAAAGGGAAAGAGAAGAGCGAGTTTGCGTTAAATCTGCAGCCTTTTATTGAGGATAAATCGGTTTGTGCGACTCTCCATTCATCAGGTGATAATATAAACTTCGTACTTAATATTTAGCAAAAATAAAGCTACTTGCACCTGTATCGCCATCAAATTTTGTTTTCTGATACATTCAAGGTAGAATGTAGGCAACTGGTTGCTATTGAGTGTGTAGCGACTTATTTTACTGTAAGAATCTAATGTTTACAACAGCTTCGCACTGAGCGGAGTTAAAATGCGACTTGTTGGTGATTAGAGGTACTTTACTATTGTCTATTGTTAAAGCGATAATAGGTTGAATGAGCGGTTTAAACTTTGTAAGAGTTTGTGATCGTAACAAGTACTGGTTGCAAGGCAGAGAAGTGGGGGGTTACAATTGGCATTCCAAAAATTTGTGGGGGACTACCTTTTTGCTTCCTACGATCCACAATTCACGTCTTAACGTACAGAAGGTATTGAACGTTTGCAATTCACATGAGCCAGTGTCATCTAACCGGCAAGCATAAAGAGATTATTTCAGTGAGTATAAGGGAATATACCGGTGGTAGAGGTTCATTTGTTACAATCCCTTCCAAAATTACAAGGTATAATTGATATTCATACAGGTACAGCTTAGGTTTATTATAGTTGTGCATGAAATCGTTCTAGGTACAATTAGAGGCTTCAAGACTGGACGATTTACTGCGTTCTTCGACCCTTCTACGTCGTTGTGTCCGCAAGGTGTTGACATTATTCAATACAGCTCCATCTGGTTTATCACCGAGCCAGATTCTTTCAAAACCAACGTCAATCTCGTCAATTAGCCTTTCAAATTCATTTTCCTCTATCTGGCAGCACTGGAGTCGATAGCACAGTTTGATGGGACGTCCAGCGCCCGTCTGCAAGTCTGTACCGTATGTCTCTACCAGCATAATGGATCTGATGTCGCCGACTACCGCAAGTTCTACTGATAGTGAATTTTGATATTCCGGATTTTCAGACCTCTCGATCAACTCTTCCACTCCTTGGAGTCTACCTTTGGAAAATACAAAGTCTTTCCAGTGACGAAGCTTCTGCATGAGTTTAAGTATATCTGGTCCTTTGACAAGCTGAACTTCAATACATATACCAAAGTGACTGACTGTTGCAGGTGTTGAAGCTTTTATGCATTTTGCGATCAAGAAATTAGCATCAGTAGTAGTTGGTAAGTGATTCTATTTCTTATCGTCTTGGTTTGGAAACTCAGGAAAGACAAGTCTCCCCTTTGGGTTGCTATGTCATGCAAAAGCCTTTTACGAGACTTGAAACCTTCACCATACGCCAGAGTCGAGTGTATAGAGAATATACCTGCCAAGGCGTAAGCCATATCTTCAACTTGTGTCGTCTCTCGGATATCCATTCTAGCCAGTATTTCAGCTGCATTCCAAGATTGATAATACAGGTGGAGATCGAGAGTACAAAGTTTTTGATTTTGTTCAGTGGCTAATTGTTGCATTGATACTACTGTTCCTTTCTTCGTTAGGCCACGCAGTATTCCAGCTGCAGATGCTTCTTGCAAACACCATCCTCACTTACACCATACACTAAGAGGAGTATCGGAATCCAGAACGACAGCAGCACAATTTGCATACCACTTGTACATTGATCGAATAGCTTGATCGAGCTCAGATAAATTGGACTTAACAATACAGATTTTATCGATCCAGACATAGCGTTTATACTTCCATGAAGCTTCTCTGATACGGCGTAACTTTTCTGACATTGTACTAATTTGTTGAGTGGTGCTTGATTTCATATCAATGATATTAGAGTATTCTATTTCGTCGTCATACCGTCTATGTGTCACGAAAATCACTTCTCTAGCATCGATCTTCCTTGTAAGTATATCGTCATGTAAGTCCCATACTCTATTCACGATTTCTTTGTGTCGCGCGCGCCAGATATCAATCCCAGCAGCTTTAGCAACAGCGACTGGAGACAGTGGACGATGCGTAGATGTGGAATTGCAAACACATTGCCATCGATTTTGAACCTTCCAGTCAGAAGGTATTTTCTTCAATGGAACAGTTTGATTAGGAATCAATTCGGCACCAAGAACAGCTGTGACTAGATTTTCAATAAGCCCATGGCCACTGGCTATACTAATAACACTCAAACCAGCTATTAATATGGCGTGTAATTCGGTTGAAGCTTTGATTCCGACTCTCCGAGAATATATGAAAAGGCTTCTTGATCAAGACCATTTTTTGATGAACGTCTGCATATATATACTGCTCTGATGAAGCCCAAAATTGGATGCGTGTGATAGCGCCACTTAGGTACAGAAAGTACAGTTGGTTTTGGCGCAATATGTACGAGTAGGCGACCAGGTTCTCGAATAATACCATGCATCTTATCAAACGGTACGGCCCATTTCGGAGACATTGCATTCATAGGACGATCTAGCTCTAACATGTAAACTTTTTCAGACACAAAGAACCTGACACCAAGGTAGTTGAATAGAGTAGCAATTATTGTCTTTGCGCGTTCTTCCATGGAAATGTTGTGAAATACATCGATTGATGTTCCGTACTTCTTTTTTTCAGCGTGATACTCAAAGCCAAAATAATGATGGCCATAGTCTCCCTCACCGTTGCCCCGGTTGGAGTGATCTTGAAAGCGGAAACCCGAAACCATATTTATGCTTAGCATCTTCCCAACGTTTAGTTTGGCTTTTGAAAAGATTCGAGTCAATTTTGGAAAAGCAGGTGCCACTCATGTCCATATACAGATACTCACTCATTAGCTCGTCCCACCCTCAACTCTGCACTCTTTCAGCAGAATATTAGAATAATCCAGTCGCTCGGCATCTTCATGCACAGGTGAATCTGCATTTAATGTTGTTCCTTCCATTCTTAAATTGTTGGGAAATAGGTCACTTATGGTGGGTATTGCGGCTTCCAATTATGGATCTAACTCTAAATCAGTAGTGTCAGCGCCAGCTTCAATTAGGAAAGTCACCACCTCCAAAACCTTGCTATCCAGGAGATAGTTTGTGTTATGGAGGTTCATCCGGTGTTCATTGAGGGTATGATGCAGAGGTTGGTTTTTTGCATAATCTAGAGCGTTAACAAATGCACCACTATCTAGCAACAACTTGACAAGATTTGGATCACATAACCGGGCTGCTCTGTGTAAAGGGGTGCTCCCTATTGCGTTTCTTTCATTTACATTCGTACCATGCTCAATCATTCGAGCAATTTCATTTGCCATTTTCTTCCGAACAGCCTTGTATAAAGCCGTTTCACTTTTCATGTCCTTCGCATTGACATCAGCATGTCGATCTATTAATAAAGAAACGATCTCTGCATTTACCGTTTTCAATAGCAGCAAGTAACGCTGTGTTCTCGTCAGTATCATTTGCTTCTATGTCAATCCCACTGTCAATTAGTAGCTCCACCATGTTTGGTAGATTAATATGTATGGCGATATGAAGAGCAGTTTTACGAGATTTGCCTCTAGCGTCAATGTCGATACCGTGTTCAACAAGCAGAGCTGCTACTTCAGTCTTACCGTTGTAAGCGGCATGATGTAGCGTTGTGTCGCTTCGGTCGTCAGTTGACTGAATGTTATCTCCATAATTCAGCAATAACCATAACGCTTTTGTTTAACCTCGGTACGAATGGTAATGTAGAACAGAACTAAAATAGCTGCTCCCAGCATACATATCAGCTCCTCGATGTACCAACATAGCTACCAAATCTGGATATTCGCCAGACAAGAAAAGCGCTGTCATATCATCGTCACCCTGTGCTTCGATATCTGCACGGTAATCCAAGAGATATGACACTATCTTAGTTTGCCCTTGTTGTACTGTTTTGAGCAGGGTCATATTCATATAGTATGTATTCCTTTATAAATGGTGATACTATCCAAAACTCACTGGACTATCTCTATTTGACCATGAACTGTAGCTAGGTGAAGTAGCGACATTTCATTGTCTTTCGAATCCCGTATTAATGCTCCTTTATGCTTTAGTAAGAATACCAAATCGGTAAGACCCTATTTGATTGCAATGTCAATTGGTGTAATTTCAGCCTGATTTTTAGTGTTAATATCAATACCGTACTCAAGCAAGACGTCCACAATTTTAGATTGGTTCAATTCTGAAGCAATGTGGAGCGCATGGCACCAAGCTCCACAAACAAAGTTGGCATTTTAATACGGCCTTTCCCTAGCAGTTCAAAACAATAGTATTCCCGTTATGAAGGTTTTGGTCGATATTCGCGCCAGCAGAAATCAAATTAGATACCGTCATGGTGTGTCCATTAAATGCAGCTAGGTGTGGTGCAGTCCTTGAAATTTATCATTTGCATGAATATCAGCACCATGTTCTAGCAGCAGCAGTTGTACTACATCTTTGTATCCATTCCTAGTAGCCAGTTGAAGTGCAGTTCTTGAATTTTCATCTTTTGCGTTAATATCAGCACCGTGATCGAGGTCCAGCTGTACTACTTTATGTCCATTCCTTGCAGCCAGATGATGTGAAGTCATTGTATTATGATCTTTAACATCAAAGATAGCGCCATCTTTAAGAATCAGTAATGCTACTTCATGGTGTCCACTTTCCGCAGCACGGTGAAGTGCAGTTCTTAACATGTAATCCGTTTTGTCAACGGTAGCTCATGGTGTAGAAGCACTCTCACCATTTCACAGTATCCATACGTTGCGGAAAGATGAAGTGCAGTCTGTTTATGATTGTTCTCCGAATTGATTTTGGCACCAAGACGTAACAGACTAGTTATCTTGCCGATACTTCCACAGATCACCGCCTCAAACCACTGACTTGGTAGGCAGATTTCTTTGTTGGTAAAGTTGGAGATACTTAAAGATTGATCTATAGGTGAATTCTCGACTGCAACTTTCGATCCATTGCTATTTGCCTCATCATCAAGTGAGACTTGCATTATGGACAAAGAGGTATGAAGGAGTAAATCAGCCTTGTCTGCAAAATGTGCAGAGTTTTTAATCGAAATAGCTGATCAAGCTTTGTGTACGACAGAAACATTCATCAGATGACATTGTTGCTGAAAAATGTATTTTGTGAAGTGGCAAGTATCTTGCAGCTTACATCGCATTGTGGGTTCTTTATTCGCTTGCGGTTTGGTTTTCTCAAGGAACAATTCTGCAAAGAAGGATTTATTCCGTTGAGTTATTAAAAGTGCTTGTGGCAAGTTTCTGAATGACAAAATCAGGGAATGTTTTGTATTCAAATATTTTAGTTGAGCATTGTGGAACTTTCTATTTCTTGTACAGAAAATGATAGCGGTAATAATTGATGCTCTCCTGAGTGGTGTACATTTGGTGAAGAAGGTGGTATTCAATCGGACTCCAGATATTTAAGTAGCTGTTGCAACACCGCCCGATACTCATGCAGATATTACGAATCCTAGCATGGGCATAGACATTGATAGCTCTCATAATTCTCATGGTAATTTTATTGATCAAGATAAAGAATTGTACATTAAATTTTTCGTGAAACTCCAACTCACAAGTTAATTCTAATGGTATAGGCAAAGGCACTAAGATGTATTTGGGCTACAAAGAGACGATTTGTCCGGCCATCATCTGATTCGCAAACTCAAATAACAGGCAATGCCAGCCATCACAGCACCAAATCGTAATACAATGCCAATAGCATTGGTATCCTGGCCGGAAGCAGAAGACTCGATAAAATGGAATAATATACTGCTGAGGAACGTGATGAGAAACTGTGGAAGCACGATATACATATTATGGATTCCTAGCAGAACGCCAGCAGATGCAACATCTTGTTGGTGCTGTGACTGGGAAATGGGATCCAAAGAATCCAAGTCGAAATCAGAGTCTACTGATGGTCGAAGGAGAGGGTTTTCTGCGATTGAGTTTCGTTGGATTGGAGACTCGAGGTCGTCTAGCTCCACACGCTCGGAAGTCTGAGTTGGTTGAGCGGTTTCTACAAGATGATAAATGCCACCTTCCATACCCAATCCAGCACCGCCTGCAGCCAGACTGAAAGTTGAAGCCATGGCTCTTGAATTTGCGAGGCGGCCGAGCTGAGATTCATGCATGTCGTCAGCCTCTCTATCCTGTTGAAACTCTGCATGTGCGATATACTCTCCTATCAGCGAAAAGGGAGCCCACATTGTGACAGACCAACTGATACCGCAAATGCCAATAAGGATTGAGGCAACAGCAACATTACTTGCAAAGATGGTTGACAACATAGCAAAGCAAAAGACGAAGTGACTAATTGTCCAAGCGCGCGGTAGTGTTAAGAAAGACAGCTTGATCGACGAAGACGAGATAGAATAGTGTCGACCAAATATGTTGAAGTCCATCGATTTAGTGGCATTTTCCATAGCTGCATAGGAAGATGACACCATCAACGGTAAAAATATCGAGGTACCAAGAGATACAAGTGAATAGATGAGAAAGGCAAGTGAGCCAGCTCGAGTTGCTTGGCCGACCTTGTCTTCTGTTGGATCACTGCCGTCATCTTGTAATGCTTCGCTGCTATATATCTCCGCTACCCAAGTTGTGGAATAAAACAAAAATGGGAACCAACCCATCCAGGCAAAAAACTGAACGTTGCAAACACGCTGAACTGGTGCAGGTAAGGTCCAAATGCTATGGCCAATGGCGGCTAGGGTCTGCAATGGTGATTTCCGTGAATTTTTACTAAGATGGAAATGGGTATAGTGCATAAGTGAATCAGGTTGAAAGACGATAGGGTCAAGTACAAAGCAGCAAGGCGGCCAAGCTTACTCTGGTTTAGTCAAGGGTATTTCTTGTACAGCATAACATGTTATGGCATCAGCAACAACCAGTACGATCATGGCAACTACGCATAGAACCTTGAGCTGGGTATTTCCAAAGATTGGTAAAAACCGAACGAGATCAGCGTATCCCCTAAATATTGAGCGTTAGTGTCAGGATATATTGAGAGCCGATCATGGATGCTATTCAAGCGGTAACACCTACATAAAATAGCCTGCTACGCTACCAAACCCAACCATTCTACCTGCCCATGCTGTACCTGACTCTTGTTGCGAAGACGGTAGGGCGTCTACAAGGATTGCTCTACAGGATGCTTGAACTAGGTTGAAGAGTAAGATCCAGAAGTTTAGCATTGATTTACCTGGTACTACAAGAAAGGAATATTCTATATAAAAATTCACATAAACTCACCACAATTGATAGCAAAATCTAAAATATATATGGATGTGATTGCAAGGCTAATAGTTCCTCGTTTATACTATAGATTGGATGAGTTGATGATCAGGGTGGAAAGGTTGCCAATACGTTACACGTACTTACCGCAGATTCGTTGTTACGATCAATAATAACACCCACGATTTCTCTAGTCCACCCAATTGCGGCCAAATTTATAATGACAATAACACTTCCCCCTACTAGAAATGGTCGCCGTCGTCCCCAGCGGGAAGTGCATTTATCCGACAAGGCTCCAACAATGGGTTGCATGACAAGTCCTATTAAATAGGTGTTATGACATGTGCTCACCCAAGCTCCAGCTCTATCGAGTGCTTACCTGACAGCGGTCCTGCAATCCATACAAGTGACATCATTGACTTGGACAAGCCTAGTGAAAGTAGATACGGAGTTCCTATCCCATGGTGCGATTATGTTAACAACATTGTCATCAGTGCTATAAATCCCACTGGAGAAAGTCACTCTACCATATGCCATTTCCACGGACCCTACCAAATTATTTCTTCATTTAGTATTCATAATACAAGGGCTTGCCGCATAACTGATTTAAACTCTTACATGTAAACTGAAGTCTAAGCGCACCGCACAACGTGATATGGGGTCAGTGCGCAGATTTCACAGATCCAGCAAAAGTTATGGACACTTACCCAGCCAAACAGATAGTCAGCATAATGATCTTCCAAGTCTGATTCCATCCACGAATGGCTGCAACATGTGGTGTCAACGTGGGTACCGAGCGATATGAACTAGTGTGATTCAGCATTGGATTAGCGGGGCTGATATCGTCGGGCTCCACATCGCTCTCTTCGGATTCCACAGCAAAGTGGGCGGATTTACGAGGTGGAGGGTCTTGGATCTCGGTGTGATTATCAAGTCCAGGTGATCCAGGAGATGACATTCAATTGAACAGATGAAGTCGAAAAGTGTATCTTGTTGCAGTCCAGTCCCAAATGGGACATTCATTTGACGTCAATCACCAGGCCTGTAAAAAAAATGTAGTCACTTGTGCTTGAGGTTTTGAAAAGCGTTGCCACTGTGCCTCTTATTTTGAGCCACTTTGTCGATCTGACAAACAAGATCAGCAGCACAGCCTTTGATATCCTTCATGCAGTTCGTATACACATTGAGAGCTATATTTCAAGGCGCTTATCCAAGTGTACTACGACTATGTGTAATGGAGACTTATGTAATTCTGATAAAACAAGTAATGGGACTCGCCAATTAATACAAATATGATATTCTAGTAGTGAAAAATTTCATATTAGTTGTCATTGTCTTAAAGAGCACGTTTTTTAACCGGTTTTTGCGTTAATATCGCTTGCATGACTGAAGGCTAGCGAGTTATCTAAAGTACCAAGAATACGATACACACTTTGATCGTACTGATTTAAGGCATCAAATAACATTTTTCTTTATACAGCAAGAACCTTTGGGTTATATCTATTGCAATGTACTCACATGGCTTTAGTAACTTGACTTGTCTATTAGTTTCTACTCTCAGCTGGCGGACTGAGCTGGTCGGCGTTGGCTCATTGCAACGAATCTTTCAAGGAAAAGGGACTGCTTCGGACCTTGAATTCCACTGAATTTTTTTTTCTTTTCGAGATTTGTAGACTGTCACCAAGCAGCACAGCAAGCTTTAACCGATCTCAAAATGATCTCTGCCATTCAATGGATCCGTAAAGGCGTCGCAGCCCAAAATCCCGAGAAATACAACTTGGACGAGGCTGAATATGAGAGAATCCACAAGTTGGCCGAGCAACATTTGGACGAAGCCAACCAAGATCTAAGCGAAGCTAAGGCTATGGACGCCGAAACTATGGATACCGAGGATATGGATGCCACTTCAGAGTGAGTGACCAGATCTGAATAGGAAGATATTGCAAATATGATATTAACTTTTATGTTCCAGTGCCAAACCTTCGACCAGCGAACCAGAACTTGCAGAGTTCAACTTGGAATCATACGATGAAGAAGTTGCTGCCGATCAGGACAAGAGTAAGTCTATTGGATAAAGATATACTTGGATCGAATTGCACACCTAATCACATCCCAAAATTGCTCTCATATTAGACGTCAACATCTTTTCCAACAAACAGGGCCTTACATACTATGCTAGCAATGCTGAGGATCCTTACATCACCTTGAAGGACGTTGCTGATGACGAAGAGGAACGTGAGGAGTTGGAGATCCTTCCTACCGACAACTTGATTGTGGCAGCAAAGACCGAAGACGATCTATCACATTTAGAAATTTACGTTTATGAAGAGTCCGAAGACAATTTGTATGTCCACCACGATCTTTTGCTTCCAGCTTTCCCATTGTGTCTCGACTGGTTGGATTTTAAGTTGGGCAGAAAGGCTGGTCAAGAAGGCACTGGCAACTATGTTGCCATTGGCACATTTGATCCTGATATTGAAATATGGGACTTGGACTCTTTGGATATCATGTATCCAGAGGCTATTCTCGGACATAAAGACAAGAGCAAGAAGCGATCAAAGAAGGTCAATGACAAGTACCACGTAGATGCTGTCATGGGATTGTCTTGGAATAAGAACCATAGGTGAGCGCAAACTGGACTGCATTTACACTAGGCATGGACTGTTTACTTACTCAGCTGTAGAAACATCATCGCTTCAGCTTCTGCTGATACTACAGTCAAGCTTTGGGACTTGACCACATGTGAATGTGCAAGATCTTTCAAACATCACAAGGACAAGGTTCAATCTGTTCAGTGGCATCCCGTCGAATCAACGGTATTGTTGACTGGAGCATATGATAAGACTGTTAGTGTTTTTGATTCAAGATCTCCTGAGAATGTCACGACTTGGAAAGTTGGCGCTGATGTCGAAAGTCTTCGATGGGATCCACACAACCCTACCAATTTTTATGTCGCTACTGAGGACGGTTTGATAAGATACTATGATGTTCGACATAACCAAGGCGGCGATGCTATATACACATTGCACGCTCACGACGACGCTGTCAGTTCATTTGATGTCAACCCCTTGGTACCCAACTGCATTGTTACTGGCAGTATAGACAAGTCAATCAAGGTTTGGGATACAGCAGACAACAAACCACGAATGGTGACCAGCCGAAATCTTGGTGTTGTAAGTAGTGTGAGATTGGATCGACAAAAAATTATGTCGTATAGGACTAAGCTAAGCTAACAATGACGGTATTTTGTAGGGCAAGATTTTTAGCGCTCAATTTTGTACAGACTCTCCCTTCCAACTGGCTGTTGCTGGTTCCAAGGGTAACTTGCAAGTCTTGGACCTGTCATCCAATGCTGGTGTTCGTCGAGCTTTTGCCAACCGAACTGGTATTGTTGTTCCAGAGGTTCCAGAGGTATATTTTTCACACAAATATTTCTATGGTTAATTGTGTCCCCCATCCTCATCAACCTCCCACTTTTTGCAGAAAAAACCCGTGGAGCTTCCTGACGACGCTGAGCCAGAGTCTGAGGAAGAGACTGAAGCCGTGGGAGATGATAATTCAAACCACGATAATGATTCCGACATGGATGATGACTACATCTAAATTATTATTGGATGATAGCTTATCTACAAAAAGTCTTACGATAGCTATAAAACCCCCCACCCCCCACCCTTAAAAGTTGTACACTTGGTTTCACCGTTTTCCTTTCATTTCTCATTAAAACATTTCCATCATGCTTTACTATAACGCTGATATTGTCACCATGAACGCTTCCCGCCAGATCATTGCTGACGGTGCCATCCTTGTCAAGGATAACAGGATTGCTGATATTGGAAAGTCTAAGGCTCTCAAGGCAAAGTATCCTGAAGAAGACACTTTGGATCTCGGTGGCAAGTTGGTTATCCCTGGTTTGATCGATACCCATGTCCATCTTGCTCAATCCTTGCTTAGAGGCTGTGCCGATGACAAGGAATTGATTCAGTGGCTCTGTGAGCGAGTCTGGGTCCTTCAAGGCTGCTTTGAAGGTGATGATGGCTATGTTGCTGCTAGACTTTGCATCGCTGAAATGCTCAAGAGTGGTACTACTACTTTCCTCGAGGCCATGTGCGCTGACCGCTATAACTTTAGCCGAGTTGCTGACGCCGTTGAGGAATCTGGTATCCGAGCCTGCCTTGTAAGTGAAAATTTTAACGCTGTGATTTGCGATATGGTAACGTTTTCCCTAATGTACTATTGACGTTCTAGGGTAAAATCGTCATGGATATTGGCACGTACGCTACTAAATCCGCCTTCAGTATGCATCCTGGTTTGGTTGAAACTCGTGAGCAATCTTTGCTCGGAACTCTTGCTATGCACGAAAAGTGGCACGGAAAGGCCAATGATAGAATTCGTAAGTACTCCACATTCATCTGTTTACCACATTGTGATCTGTTCCTCATAGTTCCTCCTTGCCAGATGTCTGGTTCGGTTCCCGTACTCCCGGTGGTGTCAGTGTTGATCTGTTCAAGGAGATGACTCAGTTGTCTCGTGAGAAGGATATCCGTATCACTATGCACTGCGCTGAAGTTGAGGCTGACAAGAGATACTTCCGTCAAGGTGAGAGTCAAAAATTTCATTCCATTTTGTAACACCATGCTACGATGCTAACAAATTGCTTCCCACACACTTTAGAGTTTGACATGTCTCCTATGGAGTTCTGCGACCACGTTGGCCTGCTCTCTCCTCGGACCGTGCTGGTTCACATGGTTTGGATTGAAGAGAAGGATATCAAGATGCTTGCTACCTCTGGTACCCATGTCTCCCACAACCCCACATCCAACTGCAAGCTTGCCTCTGGTATCGCCAAGATCCCCATGATGCTTGACAACGGTGTCAACGTTTCTATGGGATGTGATGGATCTCCTTGCAACAACGACTATGACATGATTCGTGAGATGAAGTTGGCTGCTATTCTTCACAAGGCTGTCACTTTGGATCCTACTGTCATGCCCGCCGAGAAGGTGTTGGAAATGGCCACTTTGAACGGTGCCAAGGCTCTTGGTCTTGAGAACGAGATTGGTTCTTTGGAAGTCGGCAAGAAGGCCGATTTCGTTGCTATTGATCTCAACAAGCTTCATACCACTCCTTCATACAACCCTGTTTCCACTTTGGTTTATGCTGCCACTGGTGGTGATGTCGACATGGTTGTTGTCGACGGTAAGATTCTTGTTCAAGGCGGCGAATTGTTGACCTTAAACGAGGATGAGGTCCGTATTCAGGCCAACGAGCATGCTGATGCTCTGTACAAGAGAGCTGGTATCGTTAACCAGCCCATCTGGCCTGTTGTATAAATCAATTTTCCCGTAGGAGGGACAGTGGTGGCAGTATATCCCACTCTAAAAAACTGTGAGTGTTTCTGAAAACCCATATGTCCTTCTAACCCTTGTCTTTGTTTTTATCATCAGAAACACTCATCTGCGCGGTTCTGGTAACCCGCGATATCAAAACCTGTAAGTACTTGTTATGGATTGCGATTACTTTTAGTTTTTGATAGCGTTTAGAGTGCATGACCCCAAATTCCACACTACGACTGTCATATATTTACATCAAAATAAATGGTGCCATGTTAGTGCTTGTAATCGTTTGGTATTGTTTACAATTATGAAAAAGCGAGATAGGAAGGGAATGCCCAAACCATGAAAAGTGTACAAGGAATAGAAGAGTATTTACAATTAGATTCGTGCATCTGGTTAGTAATAGTCTTGAGAAGCAAAGCAGAGGACGTCGGCATCAGAGTACTCTTGATCATCATCATCGATAGCTTCATATGGTCTCTTATAGCCGGCGTAAGTTTGAGTTGCTTCCTGAAGGATATCATCCCTGAATAATATTGAATGGCCGTCCTCATCATTCAATATACTTGTATCCGAAATGCCTGATTTATCCGCAATATCCACATCTGCCACGCCAGAAGAGAGATTAATCAAGGATGTACTTGAGGTATCTTCTTCGAGAATCTCGTCCAAATCTCCATTAGCATTTCGGATCCCTTGGGGCTAGCATTGGGTTAGATACAGGATACGAAAGTTGAATCCAGCGATGAAAATAGTTACCGTAATACTAAATAGCTGTTTAAACGTTGCTTTTGATCTAGGTTTGATACGAATAGCATACCTGCATACATCTGTTTAGTATGTGTTGGTGACATCAGCTTGTTGCTAACAATTCACTCACCGTCCATTATAGTCTTCAGAGAGTTGTATGCGACAGTCTATCCTTTGGGCCCACCGTTCACCTGTTATATTATTTTATGTTACAGAGTGATCTTTCTATTTTTCCAATACTAATAAGAATGGTTCGCATACCTAGTGCAGGTATAATTGTACTGCCATCCTTGAACGTTGTCATCTGATTCATGACGACAACCTGTAATGTAATCATATATTAAAATCGGTCCCTATGGTAAAGACAATCCTCTGCAATATGCACTTACAGCCAGACTACTTGATGAAGCAATTTCACGTAAAAGCTCTAGTATGGTCTTGATAATTTTGCTTTTTGTAGTGAGGTCTCTAATGTTGGTTCGCAAATGAAATGAAATGGTATCAATGATAATGACTCTAATCTAGAAGGTGGGATGTCAGATATTGAATAGTAGTACGAAATCTCCTCTCCTGTGTTTACAATCACAGAATTGTTGTTGCTAGAAATTTACCTTGGGGTAAGTTTCTAAAACATCGGCCAAATTGGTGATAAAGGCTAGTAGCTCAAAGTGAGAGTAGATGCGAAAAAAATGGATTTTAGAAAGGAGATCTTTTGCCGTCGGAAACTGGATATTTTCTGCTGTATTTCGTTCTTTCATCCTGTCCACCATGCTCTGAGCGATATCCTGCGCCCTACGTACGTTGAACCCTCCTTCCGTATCTAAATGTATTTTATATGCAGGTAAGAAGCTGTCCTAATTATGCATTAAAATACATCACATCAAGACATATTATGCCCACTTACCAACATACAATGCCTCTACTTCTACCAAAGAAAGATTGTTTAACAGCTGTACATTCACCGCTAGCTGCATCCTAGCGAAATTTCTCATTTGTAAGTCTGAACCGTAGGCAAAGCATTCAATAGGTCAACCTTACCCTAATTGCGTTTTACCACTTCCAGGAGATCCGCAGAATTCTATTATTTTACCAACAGGGACTCCACTGCTGGAAAGGAGCACATTGAAAGCATCGCAAAATGTGGGTATAAACCTAATGATTGGTCCGCGTCGCAAGAGTTCCAGCCCACTGTATATTCGTGGCATGATGTCTATTTGTGTGCTTTAGAGCATAAGAGAATGCACTATCATGCATGTAATTCATTGTATACAACAAACCTTTATAAATTACTGAATAGAGTTTGTCAATATCGTCTTCACTGAACTCGAGTTCTAAAGAGCATTTAGTTTATAGGATCACCGAACTTTAACATCCAAAAGGTGCACTTACCATGGCAAAGAGAATGTAAATCTGTCCTCTTCAAGTCCTCAGCATTATTGATATCAACAGCTTTTAGTTTCTCGCATAAGGATTGATCCAAGCCTAGGGCTTCCATGCTTGCAGCTCCATGTCTCTCATGCATAGAGGTCCAAGATCTCGTTCACCATCAGGAACGGTCACAGACTTTGAATTTAGATGTCGGGACATTTTGAATTTTTTTTTTTTTTTCTACGTTTGACTGTTCGATACTTAACTATGCAATTGTGCGAATGCTGCAATAAGAATCCTTTCAAGTATAAATGCCCTCGATGTGCATTTAAATCTTGTTCATTAGATTGCTCGAAAACGCACAAAATAAAGACCGGCTGCTCAGGCGAACGAAGCAAGACTCACTATGTCCCGCTTAAGCAGTACGCCTACAACGATATGTTAAGTGGTAAGTTTACTACAGCTGTTGATCTACTCATTACATGATTATACTAATATCGGCAAAAACAGACTATGGGTATTTGGAAGATATGTCTCGACGAACTGATACCCTCTCCCGCCTCAACTTGAAGAACGACCCAAAGAAGGCGGTATCCAAAAATGCACAATGGAAGCAGAAAGGACTGGTGAATCAAGCCGAGCGCGCTGGCATAAAGCTATCTTTACTACCTGCAGGCATGCAGAGAAGAAAGGTCAACAGCACAACCTACAACCCAAAGTAAGCGATAAAGGAACAGTCTTTGTGTATTCTATGAAACTTGACACTGACTATTTAATAGACAAAAGGTGATAAATTGGACTGTCGAAATCATATTCCCTGCTTGCGGAGATAAGCGAGTTCTTTTGCATCGGTATGTCAAGTTAATATTTAACTGTGTATGTTGACCGGTGTGTCTGCTTGTAGGATCCCGTTACTGACGCTTTTACAGTATTTCGGCCGCAAAACCACTGAGAGAAATATTTGATGATCTGTTGACTGCCGATACCCCACATGCCTCGGATGCACTCACCAGATATCAACTAGAGAAGTACATTAATTCTGGAACAGATAGCTTTGTGGTTGGGTTGAAGAAAGAGTTTGTTCCAGCCGATCAGCAAAACACCTTTATCGATATGACTCCAATGATGGATGCACCACTATCCGACATTCTCAAAGGCGAATCACTGTGTGAATTCCCTGTTTTCCATGTCTGGATAGATGCTGCAGATCCTGCTATCACTCTAGAGGAAAAGTCAGAAACCCCTTCGTTTAGAGGCTTGCATACGCTCGCGGAACAATCTAAAAAGGTACCCGAGCCACAACGAGATCCAGAGCCAGAAGCCATGGATGAATCAGTGGACACTACGAATACTTCATCGGAAGAAGATGAGGAAGAGAGTTCTGACAGTGATGAAGAATCGTCTGATGATGATGAGGATGACAGTGTCGGCGAATCTAAAGTCGATGAAGTCAAGGAAGGAGAGTCGTCTCAAGCAGTAGAAGGAAATCCTTCATCAGACAAGCAGCAACAGTCAGACGGAGATCAACCCATTGCAACATCCACAATATAATGTAGTATACCAATCGACATACTCTCTATCAACACAATCATACATGCAACTAGCCATCAACACAAGATGTTATTTTTCAATTGCGGTCAGTTACATACTGCCGTCTGTATAATAGCGAAATCGGACAGTGTACTTAATTCAGGAAACTTGGAGGGAATAGAATAAAGAAGGGAAAGAAGTTTACAATGCAGTTTTTAAATGATGTACCATTGAGTAAATTGCTTTGGTCAGCTAGTTGCTTTATCCAGTATTCACTCCCTTGTGCTAAATGAAAGAGTCTATTAGTCTACGAGTCCACGTTTGATGCATATATCGATTCCAACACAATACTTACGTTGAAAGCGAACCACCAGATGCAGAACGCTGCTACTATGATTAATATGATCACCAGGATTACACAGAACCATTTTTTCTAGAAGGTAAAGACAAGTTTAGCATAAAGACGATCAACTACTTGAATTGGAGGTTTTCTCCATTCAGCCCAAATCGTTACCTTTCTAGTAGCCCTCGCACTTGAGATTGCATTATCAACATGCTTGTTGCCTTCATCTAGCTGGATGACGGTATCCTGAGCATGCATGTCAATTTCCTTTAGCATTTCGCCTTGGTTTTCGACCAACATATTCATCTGAATGAAAAGCTCATGCAGTTCCAAAATAGTTCGTTCAATTTTCTTGATATCAACGTGTCTGTTTTGAACTTCACTCAACACAGCCCGGGCTTGCCCTGATCGCTGCTGTTGCATAAGCTGCAAGGAGTCACACAGCTTAGTGTACAACTAATAATAAAGTGGCGTTGTGTTTAACCGGGTATTAGGGACTTACTGATTGTGCAAAAATTTGTGGTGGCTCATCCGAGTCCAATACTTGGTCAATTTCATCAGGTGAAGCATCGGGTTTAACTGCGAGTTGAAGCGTAAGCTATGCAGTTTTTCCGGACAACCAACGCAATAATTCTCACTTCTTACCTATACGAATTTGTCTCTCTACTCTCTGGCGGTATTTCTTTTCAAAAGTTCTTTCAATATCCTGATAACGCTGAATAGTCTCCAAGAATCTTTTCTTCAAAGCCGCATGCTAAAACCCAATGGGATGTGTGAGTTGAGACCAGAGTGAATATTGATTGTATTGCAATAATCCACCAACCTGAGTTTTACGCATAGGAAGCTCTCCAGACGTTGGTGACATTCGAGCGTTGCTCAGCTCGATAGCTATAATAATAGGAGTCTTAATTTTTCTCTGCATCTAGACTGAATGGGATCTTCGTCCCTTTTTTTGGCTACACACCTTTGATTCTATCTTTTGCTTCGTTATTCATCTTTGTCGTTCGCTTAACCATGCGATCCAACTGGTGTGAGTTTTCCTCTGCTTGTGATTCATTGATGTTAACCAATGATAAACTATGCAACTCTTCAATCTTGCCAATTTGGTCGTTGATCTTGCGGACCAGGTCTTTGATGGCTTCGACCTGAAATTTCAAGCGGTGAATTAATTGAGTCGAGCCCAACGTCATTGAGAGAGCCCACACATTACCTCATTGAAGAAACCTTCTGTGGAAGACAATGCATCACCACCAGCCTTTGCTGGCGGCGGGGTCATTTCGTACTGATCGCTATATTTAGGTTCGGCATATCGATCACCGCGACTGGATTTTTGATACGCAGGTGATGGTGGAACAGGAGATTGTCTATAGGAGTATTCATCGCGGTCGCTTTGAAAGCTGGCACTTCGTGGTGGTGTTGGAGAACGTTGGTATGCTGAAGGAATGGGTGGAGGCAGTTCGTCATATTCATCACTTAGTCGACTAAGGAGGGATATGGAAATCAGGTCAGGTCAGGCCAGGCCAGGCCAGGCCAGGCTCCTTTTCAGTCGGCCAATCTATATTCAATGCAATACAGCAGCGTACTTACCCATATCCTCTGTCGCTTTCGCGGGTGTTGCCCTGTTGACCAAAAAGGATGGGTAATAAATAAAATATAACAGTCAATAACCAAAAATATGCATCATGACATAACACATCGATTGGAATACACACACGAAGCTCAGCTAGACGGTCTCTACTCATGGTGAATCTTGACCCCATTGCAATTTATGTTTTGAGGATGAGATGAAATGAATGGAAAGGGAAAAAGTAGAATCAAGTTTTGCTTTGTCGGGTTTAACTCGTCCTACTCATATAATTTGGGTAGTTTTTTTACTTTGTGCAACTTTGATTTTACAGTAGACTATTTAATGATATTCAAAGGAACTCCTTTCAACTCCATAGATTTTTTTAAGCAGGTAGGTAGGCATCATCCCTAAGCTAAGGTATTTTACTTCTTCTTCTTATCCTCAACAAGGTCAATGTTATCCTCAGGAATCTAAAAATCCCCAATATGCAAAAGCTTGGTTAATAAAATCTGGTATAAATATGATCGGCCCCCCCGACGATCCCCGTCAAGAATATTATTTTTGGTAGAACTTACATGAGGCCAGTTGGCTAGAATAAGGTCTAACAATTCGTCAGAGAAATCACCTTGCACGACAATTTCATCTTGATTCTGGTTATTCTTAGCAACCGACGATCCACATGCGAAACGATTAGCAAACATCTTTGCCGCCTTCTTCAAGTCGACGTCTATAATAATAATAGCAGGTCCAAGGTCAAAAATAAACATGTCACCTAAATTGATGGTAGCACGTTGCCCTTTTCTTACCAAAAACTTCAAGGCCGTGAATCGTAGTGACACATTTTCGCTTTGTTCTCTCTACTCGCTTGATAATAACGTGTGATTCCATCTTCTTCTTGTTCTCCTTCTCTAACTTGGCTTCCAATTGAGCTGATTTATCCTTGACCAGTGATCGGTCGTTCTTCTTTTCCTCTGACTTTTCTTCAATCTGAATGCCTTCTACACCCTTTTCAAAATCTACCATAGCATTTGATTTAGTTAGTTGGTAGGGTGAATATTACGGAGGAGAATAGGAGAGAGGAAGCTCACCTTCCGTATTTTGATCGTATAATCTTGCATACTCTTTAGCATGGTTCTTTCGCAGCCAATCCTTGCACTTTCCTTGCGTTCCACTGAATTCGCAGTACTAAAATGTTGATTTTAATGGAATGGTGAGTCAAATGGTATAGACCCGATTCCCATTTCATTCAAACTTAGTACCTCTGGTGGCATGGAGCACACTGGTGGATCAGAGAATCTAATTAGTAACAAGGGCAATACTCCTTGTTCAGTTAATATAAAATCTCACATACCACCACAATATAAAACAGTTTGGGCAATCATGTTGTGTGATCGACTGATTACTATAAAGATTGTCTGGGCTCTGCACTCAAGAGTGAGATTTTGCAGAGGCCCCCCCCCCTCACCCACCAAATTTGCCCGTCACAAACCACGGCCAACCAACCCAACCCAGTGAAATTTTCCAATCGTCAAAAGTTGGCTCATACCATCCAAGGTATAAAAATAAAATAATATAATGTAAAAATAATACAATTATGAGCTGGTATGACTTGTTGGTACAATTTGAATGCGTCTTTCGATGGTTTGTGCTAAATGATCTAATGGCGCTATGCGCTTGGAGGCGTTCATGTCTGCTAATTCGGCTCCTGTTTCAAAACCGGATGTCAAATTGAAGAATGGTGTGGTCTCCAACAAGCCTGCAAACGGATAGTTCTCAGACGTGAGATGAAGCATACTTGTGACAAACCTAGTGACAGTACGAAATTTGGCAAAGTTGATAAGTGAAAGCTCATTAGGTGGTTGTCGTCGGGCGTCCTTCATGGAAGAGTAACTGCTGCTACCCGTAGCATCTGTCAAGCTATCCTCTATGTACGTCTTGTTCCCCTCGATAAAGAATGTTAAGTCTTTGAGAACAATTGGAAAGAAAGGAATGGCAGGTGCTTTGGCGGATGAGAAAGCTGTTCGATAAGGTCGCATGTTCCCAGACACATCCAAGAGCTTTTCGAGAGCCTTCATTGTGGCTAAATCTCGACTAGGCATCGACTGTGACGATTATCAGTAAGCCATATACAACCTCCTCTCCCGCCTTCCCCCGTCGAACGATGAACTCCCTTATCTCCATATATACTAACCTGCCATACCTCCTCCAATTTCTGAAGGCTATTAGATTTAAGCCCCATTACAATTACCATTGCCGTGTGGTAGTTGTTCCAATCAAGACAACGCTACGATGAGAATTTTGGGTTAAAGGGTATAGTCTCATGTTCTAGCATTCAAAGAAACTTACCCTTGAGATATCAATGAACTTTTTGATCAGCAACCGACGTTGTTTCACTCCTTTGGCCAACAAAGTTTCATGAGCTACCCAGCGGCTCAACTATAGGAAATTAAAAGGTTTACCAATGTTAGCATTTTAAAAGATTTACAATTATTTTTTTTAAAAAAAGGTATAATTTCAATGATGAGTACATGGCTCACGGTCGTTAATAACTTTAAATAACCCTTTTCCCCACTCACCATATTTGCTCTCTTGGTCATTTTATAAACATAACTGTGGGATGGGTATGAGTTGTTCTCCAAACTGTTGCTTGTCTGTGTACCAGCTCGCCAAGAGCCATTGAGATATTCGAAGGCAGATATGCACTTGAAATAATAAAAATCCGCAAGCGTCAGGTATTGAGCAATCTCCCGGTTCTCAAACGTCGAAAGTAGAGTAGATGACGCACTCTGAAGTGTTGGTGAATCTGGTGGAGTAGTGATACTAGAGACAAAGGAAAATATACTGGAAGCGCCAGATGGTCGACGGGAGACAAAGGAGTTTTTGGAAGTGGATTTAGGCGTTGGTGTTTTCGGGCTGGAACAGACATTTAAATATCTATCAGAGTGAACAAGTGGATCAGCCGCCACGGTGATGAGCGTATGAGCAGGTCGAGCATGCTTGAAACCTTGCAACTTGATCGATTCCTTGAGCAAGGTTGCTTCAGCATTGAACCCAGCTCGTTGGATGTCACCGTTCAAAAACGCCTGCAATCGATGCAAGAGTACTTCATTGTACTGAAAATCCTCGTACTGTAGCTTCAGCCATCGTGAAATGACATTGAGCACCCTACGAAAAATTGTCAGTAGGATTCAATGTTAAGAAATATGCAAATCGTGTGTGCACATACTTGACTTGAATAGTCCGTTGCCATTTTTCGAAATAGTCTGCTTCACCTGGTGGGGCTTCTAAATGAAACGTATTAGAAGCATGTCAAGGAGGAGGTCAAATGAAAGTATCAATGATTGTGTCTGTATTTCTCTCGATTACAAAAAAGGATATCTGGCCATCAAGTTTTCCAATAGCTCGGCTGGAGTGCAGAAGTTCGAGTGACAAAGCAGGAATGTGTCCACATAGTCCATATCTTTTTGGGCAAAGTGGGATAAAGTAAAATATAAATAAAAGTCAGGAGATAAATGGAAGATGATGGACAAAGAGGAATCCCCCCCCCCCACATTTTTCTTGTACATACCCTGGGCGGTCTCATCGGCCAATTTAATAAATAGCCTTTCTGCTGTGCCAGCAACAACTTGTAGTCTACCAGAAACCATCTCCATGATCAACACTTCGTTTCCATCTTCTAAAACATGCAAAACATTTCCTTCGCCACCGACACTCTGGCGCAGCCATGGAGCTATGAGCAAAACCCCATTAGAATTATATCTAGTGATGGAAAGATGAACATTCAATGCGTAACTTACATGTAGGTGAAAGGGGTACACCGGTGGGTATAAATATCTACATTGTTCAATGAGTTTAAGTCAATCGCATGTACGATGCAGATCGCTTCATGTATGCCTACCTCAGATACTGGTTTGGAGGTCGCACTGCGGTTACGAGACGGCCTCCTTAGTTTGTTACTGTATGACAGAGTTGCATAACTATACTTGGGGCTCCATTCCTTCTTCCCCATCGACACAAATCAACCTACCTCAAGAGCGACATCAGACTTTCGTCTTCAACGACAGTACTGTCAGTTCGTCGAATAGTTCCTGAACGCCACAACAATCTTGATTCATTTATAGTCTGATAGGTAGATGTCTGGGACTCTTCCTTACTCTCTGATGATGTTTTCGAAGGATATTTGAACACTTCAGACTCCGACCTGGATGGAGGGCTGTCCTTGAGTTTGATGAGGTCGCTTTCCGATTTGAAGTGCTTGATGTTTTTCGACGTTAAACTGATTAAATCGCTTCCTAGCTCAAGGAAATTGTTGCGGAGTGTACTTTTGCTATCTGGGTTTCGAAGGTTCATGCTAATGGCCCTTGATCGGACGAAAGTAGGCTGTGCAATCTCAGTATGGATAGTCGGTACTGCTTGGCTGGACACACTGCGTGTGGAAGAACCCTTTTTGGCATTTCCAAGTGGCATTAATCCTCTACTTGTACTTTCACTTGTGTTTTCAATGGGTGTGGTCGGTCTAGAAGTAGATCCGGCATTGGTAGGGGACATTGACCTGGGAGTGAACAACCTGATTATACTTGACCGCCCTGAAGGTGGAGCAGGGACTTTGAGAGTATCATCAGAGTGTGGAGCCAGAAATTCTACTTGATCTTTTGACCTTCTGATCGTACTTGCATAGCCAGAACGAGTCCGTCTACGTGGAATGGTAGGGGATTGCGTTTTTAAATCATGTTCGGAAGAATCGAGACTAGGTGACAACGGAAAAGTGAAATCTCTCTGGTCCAATAGGGTGATGTTGACATCAGTAGAAAAAGCGTTTTTCATAAAGCTTTCGATACTTGAATGGCTCTCACGATGTTCACGTCGTGTAGTTTGGCTATTTGAGCTAGTTGGATTGCTATTACTTTCATCATTATCCAAGGGCAAACATATGGAGTATTTACTAGTTGACTCTGCCACCATTAGAATGCTGGTCCTTCGTGTGAACGGAGACACCAGCATTTGTACGGATGAACGCTTTGGAGAAGGCGAATCAGGTTTTACCTGTCCCTCTTGTCGATTGTCTGGCAATGGGTTGATTGGGTGAAGGTACATAGAGCGATGTGGTCCTTGCAGGGATGCACGGGCTGATGATGACCATGGATCGTCGAACTTGGTTGAATCCACGTCCATAGTGTTAGACTGGATACGGCAAGTGAATAGAGAGATCGATAAAATGGTACAGCATGATGAAAAAAAATTCAGTTACCTTCTCCTGAACTGTATGGTCTCCGGCATGAGTTGGACTCCCTCGTCTGCTTGTGGTATTTGATCTGAATAGAGATTTTAAGCCTTTTTTGGTGGAAGAGATTCTAGTTTCCCCACTATCACTATCTGTGTGACTGGATCGATTGCTGGATGTAATGGTAGCATGATAACCAGTACTACTGCGAGGACTCTTTTCATAAGTTGAAGTTGAACATCCTTCTCTGTCGGAGTCTACATCGCTGTTGCAATAAAGCTCCTGGTGTGGCTCACTTGTGCATGTTTCTGTTAGATCTCCACTGAACGAACTGTCGGAGGTGGTTTCTTCACTTGTGGTAAATATTGTTGGAGCAGAAAGAGGTACAACACCGCGTTTAGGATACGCTGATTTTGTACGTATAGTGGAAGTAATACCTGTCAGCAGCCTTCTTCCTACTACAACAAAGAAGAAAAAGTTGGAAAAAAACATCAGAATTTGGTTGAAAAAAATTTCCATTCTGATCATGGATATGAATAACAAAATTTCAGTTACTTTACCAGAGTCCTTTCGTAGACGCTTGTCATGCATGCTAGATAAATCAAGCTAAAAAATGAATTTTGGAAATAAATTATATCATTGTTACTCTGATCGTTCACTTCACCTCGGGCTGAACTGTTGAGAAGTGCTGGTCATTGGAGTACTGGAGTGTCGACGACTCGACTCGCTGAATATTGCTGGTAAGTGACGCCTATCTGGAGTGCGGTGAAGAACGAAAAGAAGAACAGAGAAAATAAAATATACACGGAAATTGCATAAATCAAGTTTGTAATAAATAGGTGGAGATCGACAGTACACATGCGTAGGATTTTGTTTATTCCAGGTGAGAGAGATCGTCAATCTTTGTACACTCTGCCAAGACGATCTTTTGATTCGATTCATACCTTGGCCTCTCGGAATAGCTAGTGTCAGCCGCCTATTGTCATCAGTTTGATAAGAATAACTATGTCGGTTGGATGCTCTCATCGTTTATCATATATTATTGCAAGGTTGGCGTTGCAAGTGTTGATGTAGCTGTATATTATATCCAAAAGTTCTGGCCAGTATTGCAGTCCAAAGGCTAAAAAGAAAGTTTGTGTATGGGCTATTTTCGACCAAAAAGAAGAAAAGAAAAACTGGCCAAACAAGTCGCCGTGGTTTGTTTTACAGCACAAGGAGAATGTACAGATAAAGGGTGAGGGATGAGGATAAACATTGTCATGGCTATCCCCTTCCTTACTGCTAGGATCTAATATGGATGAAATGCTGCCAGCAAAAATGGAATAACGAGCACGATAGCAACAACACTGCTGGACTATCGATAGGCTTATATCAATTTATTTGATTGATTCACAGCATACAATATATTTACATTTTGCTCAAGCTGTTCCGTTCCAGAAAAGATATTCAGGGTGTGTTCAGTAATACTGCTGTAACAGGGATGAAGGCAATTCCACCAGACCCTAAAATAATTTCCTATTGGACTCCATTGAAACCGGTTGTCCCAGACGTTCCACAAAGAGGACTGGGGCTCTTGTGGCCAAGGTATGAACGCGGTGTTATGAATATACAGGGAACCATACACGTTTATTTAAATTGAGCCTGTATATGGTATGCTGTTGTGTAATATCTGGATGGGATCCCCATTGTAACCAAGTGGTATGGCTCAAGTTGGCAACGATCTGAAGGTCTGGGTACATTGGGGAATACCAGCTTGGCATGAAGATGTAATACAATTCCAAAGACTTCTATCCCATTTTAGTTGCAACTTCAAGGCTCCTATTGTGATAACCGATGTGGAAGCCGTCATATTCCAACTTTGGAAACCGATATGCATGTAGGATGACTGTCCATAGAGCAGCTACATTTGAATGGCGTGGAAGGAAATAAGAGGCGGTAGCAGTTTAGGTTACCTTTGCATGACATTACATTGTGCAGTTTGGCACGCTTACTCCTCTTGACGCCTAGTGAAAAAAGTATAAATTGTAGCCACTGCGGAGAGGTCATATTGCATGGGATAATAGTAATGCAATTTAATGAAGTACTGCAGTATATATGATAGATGCAATGGAAATGACTATGACAAAATAGAAACTAGAGGTAATTTGATATTTAGGCAAAGATGATCATGCCAGCTACAAGGATAGCGGCTGCAGTACCAATATACTTGAAATTTGTCTTGTCAGCAGTATTCATAGGAGGATTCCAGCGTTGATTATTTCCTGCAGCGCCGGCTGATGACATACCAGATGGCATACCAAATGGCACGGAAGACTGTCCCATGCGCATGCTTCCACTCATGGTTGCTGAAGGGAGCATGCTGCTGCCCGAAAGGTTAGTAGGAAAGGGAGGCAATGATTGTGCTGGAAGGGTAGACGATACTGCATTTGAGGAAGCTATGTCTTGGTTGCGGTAATTTTGTGGTGCATTGTCAGCGCCTGGCCATCCTCTAACACAACCGGTATAGCAGTTAGTATCTGCTCCACAGTTTTCCAGGCATTTGTTTGTGGAGGTAACGCAATCCTGCAAACACTGCAAAGAAATAAATGATCTGTTCTTTTTTAGAGCGGTTGCAATAAGAAAAAATGTGCCAACTTACCTCAGTATCATCCGCATCACAATCACATTCAGCCGCTGAAACGACAGTAGCCAAAGCAGTTACGGCTAGCAGAGGTAGACAGACTTTCATTTTAGAATTACAAGTAGATATCAGAGTTGTTGAAATAAAAGACTGACTTGTGGCATTGGGTACTTATACTCGATGGATTCCGTCGAAGGGATATATTTATTATGCGTTGGCATTGGAATGGAATGATTCCAAATTGGAGGACAAAACCCAAAAAAAAAAAAAAATCAGGAGTCACGACACGCAACTTTTTGCTCGGCCCAACAACAACTGCGGTAGTTCTTAAGCATGGGCACCAATGAACATGGTGCGTTTTAGTAATGTTTGGAAAGTGATTATTTATTATTCTCGAAATCATTACTCAATCTCTAGTCAACATGATCTAGCCAATGCCAACAAGAGAGGAGCAGCGGCCTTAGAGAAGGAAGCGCCAGTCAAGATTGGTATGTATTGCAGCAACTCCGCGTTCCTGGACGTCGAGACAATATAACCCTACGTATTACTAAACTTAGTGAGTAATCCACGCAGCACGAGGAGCCAATGTATCTGTACATCCGTTCTTTACGTCACCGCAAGCTTCACAGTCCAAGAAATTCAATATTTCGTGGCATGGATCCAATGATTCCATTTTAACGGCTGTGACCTGTGAACCTGGCGAAGCGCGCACTAAAATCGCTGCCTTTGACCTTGTAAGTGATATTGGGAGCGATAATCATTTTAACTGAAGTCGGGCTAATGTATTTTATTAAAAGGATGGGACACTTATATTGACTGCAAGCGGTAGAGCGTTTGCTAAAGATGAAAATGACTGGAAATGGTTTCACACTAGTGTGCCAAAGAAGCTGGAGTCTTTGCATAATGAAGGGTAAGACATTACAGAACAGTGAACATGCGGAATGCTTTGATGTCATGGGATCTCATGCTATTGATGCTTAGATATGCTGTAACAATTCTGAGCAATCAAAATGGGCTCAAATCTCCGGCAAAAGTTGAATCCTTCAAGCGCAAGATAGCCAATATATTATCACAAGTAGGTATTTTTGATGTATTTTTCGCATGTATCACTACATTGTTTGAAATATTTCCTTACACAAATCTTTTTCCAGCTATCCATACCAATAAGATTGATTGCTGCAATGAAAAAGGACATATACAGAAAGCCAGCGACAGGGATGTGGGATCTGCTACAGAAGGAAATCAATGGAAAAATTGGTAAGGGCAGAAACACCCAATGTCTGACAACCGTCAGTAGCTCGATAACGAACAGTATCCCTAAAAGATTTAGGAGAGAGTTTCTATATCGGAGATGCAGCAGGTAGGGCAGAAGGATGGAAACACAAGGCGAAGAAAGATCATTCGTGCGGCGACCGCAAGTTTGCAGACAATATCAGTATTGAGTTTCATACACCTGAGGAGTACTTTTTAAAGGAAGCACCAAACAAGTTCAGTTGGGGAGGCTTTGATCCAAAGAAGACGCCTACAGAAGGTTTGTATTGGACTTTGTACCTTGATGGCTGAATATTGGGGCTGACCCCATATCTTTGTCATCTACAGGACCGTTGTTTTCTCCCTCCGACACACCTCTTATTCCGGAAGGCGAAGGTCAAGAGGTGATTGTGTTTGTTGGGTATCCGGCTAGCGGTAAATCTACATTTGCCCACAAACACCTCGTGCCAAATGGCTATGTCTATGTCAACCAGGTAACAATCATTAGTAGAATGAGTGGCATCGAGATGTGTAAGCTGAGTGGTCCATCTCATACAGGATACGCTGAAGACAAGAGATAACTGTATAGCAGCTTGTAAGGCTGCTCTACGGGAAGGAAAATCGGTAGTGATAGGTAAAGTATGCGGGACATGGATTAATGGACGTAGGATGGACGCTGACCTACCCCGCTTGCAGATAATACAAACGCCAACAAAGAAACGCGAGAATACTACGTCAAAGCTGCCAAATCCAGCAACGTCAAAATACGCTGTTTCTGGTTTACAGCTCCAAAAGAACTTGCTCAGCATAATAACATTTACCGAGCGTACCATGCTTCTGATCGTGGTCGGGAATTACTACCAGGCATGGTTTTCGACTCATTCAGCAAGAAATTCCAAGAGCCAATGTTATCAGAAGGTTTTGAAGAGATTAAGAAAATTAATTTTGTATTAGACGGATCAGAAGTCGAGCGAAAAAAGTGGCAGCAATGGTGGAGCTAGTACGATAGTGAATACGTATGGCCAAGTCAGTTAATAATAATAATAAACAGCGTCGCACGTAATTTTCGCCACAGTCATAACCTTGGAACTTTAGTTAGCTCTGCTTAACGCCGACAGTTGGGCGAAGGTAAGTAATGGGTAGGCAATATGCATGATGATAGAGAGACATGCAGATAATAGTGCAGAAACAACCAATGAACGAGTAAAAACGCTGATGAAGGTTGAATAAATACGAAGCCAAGAAATATAAAGGCGAGAAATTCGCGGATACTGGAGTGCCCAAGTAACAACCGCCGCCTCGCCCTGCCTTATTCATCACCCGCATCCTCTTCCTCTACCTCTTCTGAATGTTGGTTGTCATCTTCTACATCCTCAGCACCAATAGTAGACGTGTCTGTGTCATCTGGTGCCTCTTGTACAGTAGACGTTGAAGACCTCCGCGACAGGATAGTGTGTGATTCAGGTGTTGGTGAAGTTGAGGGCTGTTGGTCGTCGTCGTCGGTGTGTGGTATAATCAGGAGAGATTTTGGGACGAGGGCATATTTTTTGGATAAACGAAGGAACCTGCTATGCAGGCAAGTTTCATTCTGCAGGGTAGAGATATCAATAGGGATAGATCAGCATCTGATGTCAAATTGCGGGTTTAGCTCACCTCAAAAAACTCAAACGTCTCTCTATGGTGAAAGTAAGCATGTGCGAATATACGATATAATCGACGTGCAATGGCTTGTAGGTGCTTGAGTGAAGGTTCCGGAATAGAGATTCTGAGAATATGAGACATGCCGGTTTAGTCCATTGTAAACAACGCTAATGTCTCCACCGCTCCTTACCTGCTAGGAAAATATTTTGAATTATTAAGGAGCATGGTTGCTCCGTCCAATGTATGAACTATGTAGTCGATAGCAGGACACTATGAGATTGATCGTAAGAAGTAGATTCGATGTAATAACGACTTTTGACATGATTCGTGAGCTTTACATACAGATTTGGTAACTGGATGCGCTGCGCAAAGATAGAGCCAGCCATCTGCCTTCATCTCAGGACAGGTATCGACAGTGCATTCAGAATCCAGACTCGGTATAAGGTAGTTCAATTGCAAGCATAGTTGTCTAATGCAGGACAGCGTCGCGGGGGGTTTTAGCGACCGGTGTATGAGGATCGTGATATGGTGCGAAAAAGGGGTTACCTCAAATGCTCGTATTGCCAGATCTCAGCATCGATCCCTTCTGGCAATTCTATTAAGCGTTGGATATCAGTATAATCCTTCCTGAGGAGCTGTTGCAAGTATTCTTGTACGGAGAATGAAGACTCAATGTCGTCTAGTGCTAGGGTTGCCCATTGGAAAGTGTCCTAACATTTGTAATCCCAACGGTTATGTCCCATTCAGCAGATCAAACATAAATCACAGCAGCTGTGGCACTCTATATGCATACCTCTACGCGTGATCCAGGATATAATCTTCGTAGAGGGGTGTTTGTAGTCGTTGTTGTTGTTGATTCTTCTACAGCGGTGGTCATATTGTACTGAAAGAGAACCGAAAGCGTCTCGCGGTGACTTGATTTCGGACTCAATTCTGCATGAAATCGGTATTGCTGAAATCTTTCTCAAGCTACCATCAGCTCACACGCGCTCTGAACCATTCCATCCATTCCCAGCCTGTGAAGTGATATAAAATATAGCGCTTGAAAGTGATTAGATGCAGCAATTGATCATTTTACATCATTTAGGTTTGATATTGAGAAATGTACGGTGAATAATCTTCATGTATCTCAAAGGGTTTTTATCGCCTATGGCACTAATAGCACATACCATTATTCTATGCCTGACAGGCATATGGCCATTTCCAAAGCCGTTACCAAGATATAAATTTTCTTCTCTAACCATCTATATGCGCAGCAGATGCTCAATTCTGCAATTTAGGCCCCCTCCCGGGTACAACCTCTTCTTTATCACCTTTTACTAGGGGCTTACAGAGCAGATTAATAATCAGTAGGTGGCCGTAATTAGTTGATTGACTGGTATTACCAATGATGATATAAGCTGATCATATAAAAGGTGCACCTGATTATGTCACTAGACTTTAGCACACTAAACAAGCTATCCGTGCATGAGACCTTCACATAAGTTTTACCTCAGACAATCACGAAGTCCCCTCCCCTGGCCACCTCTGGTCAAGTAACTTCAAGAAATGGCGCACATGGATGGTCTAACCATGGCATATAACCAGATTTTCCTACAAGCCCGGTCTTTGTTGATTTGCTGGCCCCGACAGGCCGATCCATTGTGTGATTCAATTCACTACGCCCAACACAAAGTTAACCTTTATAGAGCTCACATTGGCGCTACATTTTTAATGATCCGCTCCTACTACAACATACAAAACTTTAGGTCTCGTTTCAGTTTTTATTGACGAACTCCTGCCGATTACCTGACCCTTTTGCTCTCTTCTGTCCCGCCTCCGCCTTCTGGCATGTCCATGTCTCTTTCCTGGTACCGACGGCTTTTACATGCAGGTCAGAGAAGTGGCGAAGCAATGGCACCTATGCATAGCCTACACATTGACAACAGGAATAGTCAACAATAAACCAAATTTACGTAAATTGAAGTTCCCAAGGGGTCTCCAAGATTTTAAATAAATCTGAGGTCGGAAGAACATTGTATAGAGACAATTGCTGTTTACACTATTGGGTGAATGACTAAAGTAATACATCGGATAATAACTTCCGCTGCACGTTTATTAAAATCAAGTGTAATTGCATTATGAGGGAAAACTGCACAAAGTTGAACATTAAACCTTCACTAACGAAGGAAAAATTAAGAAGATGCGTCTCTTGGCTTTCCATGGTTTCGTAGTGGCTTTGTTGGCGAACATTGCTTTAGGAACAGCCCAAAAATCCTCTGTCCTCTTCAAGGAAGGCACTGTCATTTCATTTGATGATGCAACGGAAACGGTCTTGGTTCTGCGAAACGCCTCGGTCCTGGTGACAGGAGATCGAATTGCTGCAATATTTGGTAACAATACTGAGGTCAGCATCCCGAATAACACAGAGATTATACCCGCCCACGGGAAAATCATCTCTCCTGGGTTCGTGGATACGCACCGCCATAGCTGGCAAACCGCTTACAGGACGCTTGCCTCGAACCTTTCCTTGGCCCAGTACTTTGCCGACTGGGGCGAATTCTCCAGGGCCGGTGCAGTGTTCACCCCGAATGATATTTATGTTGGTCAATTGGCTGGGCTGTATGATGCCTTGCACTCAGGGGTCACTACTATTCTGGACCATGCACATCACACATGGTCAGAAGAGACCTCTTTGGCAGGGCTAAATGCATCGATCGATAGTGGAGCCAGAGTATTTTGGAGCTATGCATTTCATCCACTAAAGAACGGATTTTCCATCGACGATCAAATGGACGTGTATCAAGAGATCTATAAGAACGGTGCCTACAAGGACAGCAACGTGGAGCTTGGAATTGCTCATGACTTCTTCCACAATAGTAACAACTCGGAGGTAGAGAGCGTAATTAAGCTGGCAAAGTATGTCGCTGACCATTTTCATGCTCGCTTTATGATAATCTTTGCTAACATATGGTGTCTTTCCAGAGATACAAATGTGTCCGTCGTCACAAGTCATTACATCGGTGGTCCATTTTCATGTAAGTAATTCTCATGGTTTATTGCACATAGGGTGAACTAAGATAAGCTGATCCAAACCAACGCAATCTGCAGTTATAAGCGGTCCAGTGGCAGTCAATTCTTATGGCTTCTTGAACACATCTATCCCTATTGTGTTCGCATGCTAGCTACCATACGGCTGAAGATGCGGAACTATGGCGTTCAACTAACCAATATGTCGCCCTTACCCCCGAATCGGAAATGCTCTATGGCCACGATCATCAGTGGAGTCATGTCATTCAGGACCAGGCATCCCTCGGGATTGATACACATTTCACTTTCAGTACCGATATCGTCACCCAAGCTCGCATTTGGATGGAAGAAACCCGGCTGTTACAGTACCGCCATGCGCAGGAAAATAGGGAAGTTGCGCGAAACAATCCAATGTCTGTCAACCAAGCCTTTCTGCTGGCTACCAGATCTGGAGGTTTGGCTCTGAGACGCCCTGACATTGGAGTCCTTCGAGAAGGCGCCAAGGCAGATATTGTGGTCTTTGATGGTGATACCCCTAACATGCTGGGATGGTTTGATCCTGTTGCTGCCATAATATTGCACTCCAATATTGGTGATATCAGACATGTTATGGTCAATGGGCAGTTCAAGAAGCGTGATGGACAACTATATGACACTAAATGGTCAGACATCAAGCAAAAGTTCTTGGATTCGGCAAACAGAATTCAAAATATTTGGCTAAATACTCCGCCTACACCTCTGGAGGGGATATATCCATTTACTTCTTATTCATCCATCCCATATATTTCGTATGACGAAGCTCCTACCGAGGATGTTATCCGTGGTCCGCACAACGGCTACTGAACGATTACAATCTACCCTGAGATGGTTAACTATTTAACTTATTTTTCTCATCCTTTATTATATAAAATGATGCATGATCATCATTCACATCAATGGACTGTAGCGCGAGATAACACTTTGGGCCTATAATTTGCAGTTTTGAAACATTTCCTTTCCTCAGAAGACATCAATTGGTCAAACAATCTCCTGGCGTTCGTCAATAAAACTGAAGAGAGACCTGAAGCTATGTATGTTGTAGCAGGAATGGATGGTCGAAAAATGTAGCGCGCCAATGTGAGCTCTCCCAATACTAGACAGAGTACATGAGGTATGGCTTGCTCTGGTAATGGAGAGAGGATGAAAATTTTCCTGTTTCGCTGGTTCATAAATAGTCATTTTGTGTGGCTCGACAGGAACTGAATCGCACAATGGATAGATGTTTAATGTGATAAAGTCTGGCGACATTATCAGGAAACCGAGCTTGATATTCATAGTTCGTTATAAAAACATTAAAGTCTCACGCCGTCAACAAATTAATACAATTCATGTTGCATCCTTATACTGTCATCATTGGAAATGTTACACATCAAAATAATGGCATAACCATCGTGCTCTGACAGAAGGCGTCACATGCAATGACTAGGCAATCGTAGCCCTGGCTGCAAAGTACTGAACGTTTGCGAAAACCACCAGGTGGATGTGGTACAGAGCCTTTTATGCCGCTTTTATTTTCAGTTGCTATATAAAAGAAAAAAAAATTATGCGTACCTCAGACCTTTGGCAAGCGAAGTATGCGTTTTTCCAGACTGGGGGCTATTTCTATCTATCCATATTGTTAGGTCTATTCTAATCTATGCTATGCTATTCTATATGAGTCCTCTTTTTTTTTTTTGTTTGATTCCTGCTGTGGGTTCGTATCTCTTTATACGGTGGGTGTACCACATTCTTTGACAAGTTTCGCAAACGATCAGTATGTCATAGCTTTGTTCTTATCCTCACATTGCACAACAATTTCTGTAGCATTGCGTGATCTATGGACGACTCATTGCTAGCCTTATGTTTCTTATCTGACCTTCAGCTCAATGCATACCATTGCTTGGTTGGGTTTCACCATTGCTTGGTTGGGTTTCACCATCGCCACAATTTTCAATATAAAAATTTGTATTCCAGTGTAAACGGCAGTTAAAATGATTAGCATTTGAGATGCTTTACTGTATCAGCCTCATCTAAGCCAATCATCCAATATCGTTAAAAGACATATTCGGTTTATAGGCGCTGTTCTATTGTAATATTAAAGTTAAAAGAAGAAAAAAAATGGGGAAAACATGCAACACATTAACTGGAAGAAAATAATGGCTAGCTACAATACGGTGGATAGTATTTACAATTAAACAAGGTAAGTGCACTTTTTCATTTCACTTTTACTTCTTTTCTTCTCCTTCCTCCTGCTGTGTACGTAGTTCATTCACCATGGCATCGACTTGGTCAATGATGGTCTGGTTCACATACCACAACCCATGTTGTCGCAAGGCTTCGCGCTTCTCATCGGCAACCTAAAATGATAATAACAAATACGTTAGTCCAAAAATATCCGGTACAGAAGGTTGGTGTTACAAAGAAAAAAAAAAAAAAGAAATAGTGTGCATACCAGGTAGTTTGCGTGAGCAATGTAAGGTTCAATTCCCCATTGCTGTGGCACGTTGTTTTGGAAGTATGCGAAGCCATTGGGGAACAAGAAAAGATCAAGTAAAACGACAGGAGATGTTCGCATATCCATATCAAGATTGTTAAGAGCATTATTCATAGCTCCTTGTTGAGTAAATTCGCCAGTATCCTGAAGTTCGATGGTATCTGCAAGTAGTTTCTTCATTGAATCCTCAGGTTTCATGATATAGAAGCCGCTGTTAATATTTAATTGGTCGTAACCTTCTTGTTGGAACAACACATGTGACTCTTGACGAACACTCAGTCTGCCAGCTAAGAAATCGACAATGTGAGGTTGAAGCCATACGATATCAACATCCGAGAAAAAGACGGTGAATCCAAAGTAAAGTAGGCGTTGAACCACTAGGGTTTTAGCGTGGGTGATGGCTGCATAGGTTGGCGAGTAATAATCTGAGAAAGATGCTTCTATAGGTTTGTGAAACCATTCAGCTGGTATCTTGGAGGCATGATTGCCGTAGCCAGTAGAATCAAGGTGATTATACAGGTCATCATCGATACAAAACACCACATACTTCTCGTGGCCAGTTTTCTCCAGGGACAAAATCCAATTGTAGACGTAATCTCTCATGCCATAGTTGGCAGTAGCGATAACGAGAATATTGTCCTGAGACAATTGATCTCTGATTTTGTTCATAAACTGTTCCTCTGGCTCGGGAAAAGTCTGCTTCAATATAAGATCGGATTGATTGGCAATAGGAAATTGTTCCTCTTGCGAATATTGCGAAGGTATATTTCGCACAACTTGGGTATAGGTCGACGAAAGATAGAACATGGTGAGTAAGACTAGACAAGCTAGTACTCCCAACCCGGAGAGCTTCGTTCTGGGTTCCATAGAATTTAAAAAGAGGTTGGAATGGAAGGAATGGACGGGAGGGGATGCTTGCCCAGGATGAGGAGGAAAAAAGCAAAATATCGACCCACCAGCCTTTCCCGAGTGTATTTTCACTTCTGGAATTGAAACGTGACTCCAATCAAAGTCCGTTTAACTTTCCTCATTTTCTCTCAAAGTTTATTACTGCCGTCATAGCATCTAATCCCCCCTCCCCGGCTACCACTTCGGCTCTAGGCACATGATAAACCGATGAAAATATACATTAAAGTAAAAGAACTAATAACCTCTTCTGTTCCATTCATTATGCTATTTACTAGTGCTTTGCTGGCACAGCTAACAAACTATTTTACCCTAGATCTAGGTCAAGCCGACGCTAACTGGCTATCAAAACCAGCTAAAGTCAACTCCGACGCCAAGCTTATACGTAACAACAGTGACACTGATTTATTCATGGGCGAGTTTCCACTGGCCAGCCTTCTCTCGTATTTTAACGACACACATATCTTGGAGAACATAAAGGACAAGGGATATGATGTTCAGTTTGAGTTGAATACAGTCGACCCATTTGTTCATAAAATCACTTTGACTGATAAGTCGCTAGGACCAACTCAGATTATCTTTCAAGGTTGGTAATTTAAAAAAAAACAGGAAAAACGAAAAAAATGTCCTTTTCCGCTTTCAGCTCAATGGAAAGTTTTGTGCCATACGGTTAATGTTTTTCCAGGTTTTTATCGGAGAAAGATTTACCAAATACAAGATTTCAAAACATATCAACGCCTTGGCCGATCGAACGCTCCTATATTGTCCTTGGTTCATAATGTTAGTGCCAGCCAACTTGCTGACCAGATGCAACGGCTATATGGTACATTTATGATATCCAGCACCTTAGTTGAGTGGATGTGCATGCAAGATCCGCTTGCCATGTTTACATATCAGCGGCCGAAACTGCCCGGTCAACATTATCCAGGTGGGGAATTAAGGCGTTGTGGCAAACACATGTAGAACCCAAATTCTTATTAATTTACCCATCTCCGTCCAGGTCTTGGCATGAGCAATGACATTTTAAGCTTGACGATCAATATGTCTCGAGAACAATGTAAATAAGTATGTTATAAATTTTACAAGTTATGGTTCATTGACAAAATTTATTATTTGAATCTCAATAGCGCGAGACGCAGTCTGTGTTCTCCCGGACCATTTCCATAATGCGTTATTCTTTCAGAGGAAAGGATTCATGTTTTTGAATCCAGCATATCAGGCTGTTTTTGATGTTCTTTGTGGTGAGTTTTAATGTTCTGAGTGGAGCACGATTTTAAAGCTCCATCCATCATTGACAAGAAGACCGACAATGAGTATAGAACATTTAGAGGATGACATCAGAACCCATGGCTTAGCCTATGTATCGTGGGCTATCAAGTACGGATATGTTAAGGATTGCAATGGATCTGCCTTCACGTACGTATATAAGGAAATCAGAGAATTTACCTGGCTACTGTTAACTTTCCTCTAGATGGCAGTTGGAGGAACAACTGTTTCCGATATCCGATAAACTCAGCGATGTCTTTAACTCTGTTGTTTACTTGGTCCTTTACACACAATACAAGCATCAATGCTCAGCTTACTTTATAAATCATCAAGAAACAATGAGTATCGCTCAGTACTCTACCTCTAGACAGAAACTCAAGGCATACCATTCAATAGCTGGAGGCTTTCATAGGCGAAGCTCAAGTCACCAGTGCAAATTTCGAATGCTAGATGTTTGGAGACAAGCCGGTGTCAGGCCAGACAGCATAATATAAGGTACCATATTGATTCAAGCGCAGACCAGACAGAGAAACACAACCAAAGAAAATTCACTATAGGATAATGTCCCTACCATATGATATCACGACGGTCTCAAACAATGGCATTATCTAATCATAATATATCAAATGGTTTCTCGTTCATTTTATTATTGTCAGTGACAAGCCAAATAAACGGACCATGAAGTCCCCTGACATTGGCGTCATCACTGTCTTGATTTGAAGGTATACTGTCAACTCGAAGAGGAGTCGATATCCACTGCTCCCAATCATGGATGTTATTCCTATCACCAAACACTTTGACAGCCCGTAGTTTAAGGTGGTAGGTACCAGGGCAGACAAAATTGAGTTTATCCAAGTGAAGGTTTCTGTCCATAGATGGTAGCATTCACTGGAAGATATGAAAAATCCCATTTCCAAACTTTAAAGTCGCTTGCTCCGTTAGGGGCTTGCTTCAAGTTACGAACAACCAACACCCGTGGATTAGGTGAAGTCTGCTCAGAAGTTATCTGCAGCGGTATATCGCCAATGGTATTGTAGTGCTTGTCAAGAACTTGAATTTGCGCAATGGCCGTACCCGTCAACAATCTAGCCAGAACACTAGGGAATGTTTGATTGAGAATATAATGACCGGTTTCGTTACTTGATAGAATGGTATTATTTGGATTTCCAATGCTAGGAAATGGAAAAGAAGTTGTCGATCCTGGAGATCGATCAAGGATGGGAAGGTCGCTCAAGTTACCAGACATGCCTAAGTATGGTACTCTCGCAGTACAGCTGTTTGCTTCAATAACAATGTAGCCTCCATATAGTGAGTGATAATGATTGTTGCTGGTGGGGTGTAATATCCAAGGAGATTGAGATGTTCTGGCCAGGAGATAGTACCATTTTGTTGGATGAAATTTTAATGTGCGCATAATCGGATGGTCGGCTCATGGCCAAAAAGCTTATAGGTTCCAAGGGTTCCAAGTCCTTTGCATCTGAAATATTATATCCAGCCACCGTTGCCGAGTTCTGGTAGCTTATATAGAGTGTAAGATCTGAATTTTGATGATTGGTGATTGTCAATGAATGTGATTTAGTGAAGTGTTGGGTATCGTTCAAGTTGAGTTTGGATGGGTAAACTGAGAGTGTCTTGACACAGGCAATGGTTGATAGAATGTCTGCCAAACCGGCTCCCTGACGTATTGGAGAATCTATCATAGTAGTATTTATAATTGTTGTATTCACTAAGGATAAGTTTAGATCGATTTGCCCATTCAGTTATATAGCCTTTAGCATTTGCTGGTAGTCAATTGTTACCTGGTTTTGCAAAGTTCATCATAGCAGTTCTCACTTGTTCAGGGGTCATGTCTTTGTTATAGCCAAGAAGAAGGGCAATGGATCTAGCTACCACAACTATGTTGAATATACAAGCAGTGTCAATGCGTTTGCGTGCATTTAACATATCCTGCCACGCCTCCAAACTCACCATGCACACCAGCATCAACTATTCGATCTGCCACAACGGCAAGTGGATCTTCTGCCCAACCTCCATTCTCGCCTAAAGAAAGGTTGATGATATCCATATCTGCTTTGTATGTCATTTCCATGGCCTTGATCAGAATGTCATTCGGGGTGAGTACATTCTGACAGCTAAAGACACTGTAGAATGATGCATGATTAGCTGAATTTATATATATATGTATATATTTACCAAACAGTCTAGGTAAAGACAATAAAATCCTACCGCCACATGCCAAGGGTAGCACCTGGAGCAACGGCTGTCCAATTCTATCAAAATAAGGATTATGATTCATGACTAGGACACGGATTAAAATCCTCTGAGCTACTAACCAATTTTTTGTCGTTTGCGGCAAGAATACCAGAGACATGAGTTCCATGACTGGTGGCTTCTATAATGACACGATGTCAAAAATCAGCAAGTAAGTAAAATAAAACAATAAATGGAATAGTACCTGATCCAGCGCCACAATCATCGATGGGGTCAGGATCAGGCTTGATGGTTGCAATATCTCCGTTGTAGTCCTCTCCAACCAAATCGTAACCATAGCGTACTTTGCAGTTGGGACCAAAGCACCCTCCCAAGGCAGGGTGCATGTAATCGACTCCCGAGTCGATATAATACCAATGCGAACGCCTGATCCATCATTGTCAAGTTGTTGGTAGGCTAATTTTGCCTTGTCAAATTTTGGGCAGCACCCTACGGTTAAAGCATAAGACAATGATCAGCGAGCGACCTTGATCCCAGAATAATTCTAGTCTAAACAAAAAATAAAAATAAAATACAAGCATCTAACATACGGGTATCTCGTGAATGCTGTAACTTGACATTGGTCGAGCAAGATGAGTGATGGGCCAGGATTGAATGACATTTGGATCCAGCAATGCTCTGCGTGCATGTTCAAAAGTTATGGAAGTTGAGGAAACACCAGTGAGGATGACAGAATCGAACGTCTGACGGACAAGCATTTCTGGATATTCGTATAAGAAGGATTGTATATTTTTTTAGCTCCGAAAATGTAGGCGAGGTTTTCGACCTTTGCACTCACGGCAAGAACATGTATAAATAAGAGCTGTATCAGGGCCAGGCTCTGCATACGGTATGATGGTACAAAGAGTAGGTTTTGAAATGAAATGAAATGAAATGAACGGGATGGGATGATATATAAAAGAAGGGCAAGAAATAATAATAAGAATGTTTACAATATTATTGCATGCCCTCCACACACAAAAATAGCATCAGGGAGGCAAATGATCGAAGGCCGAAGCTTGAAGCGGAGCATAGAAGAAACTGAACTATTTTCATGCACTTGAATTGACTTGAGATTGTAGAGCTAGACTTTTTTCGATGGCGTCGCAATAGTTCTGATATTTGATAATTTCATGGAGCAAGTATTGAGCTTTAGATTCCCAGTTTGTCAATGCGCGGATATTGCTAGTTGTTCTTGGAGGAAACTAAAAAATTTGAACAAGATATATATTGTGAGAATGAAAAGTAGGTTGGCAGGCTGGCTGATTGATGGCTTGGCGGCTAATGCATTAAATGAAAATAAAGTGACATAGCAGACAGAACTCAGCAAAAAACTTACTCGTATTGATATCTTGGGCTTTATCTCACGGTGATAGTCGAGTTCAACATTAAGCTGTTGCACATGTTTTTGAAGTGCATTGAAATGATCCAATTCGCTAACCGTGCTGCTAACCTCAGGAGGAACAGGTGGTTTCCATTCGTGAACGGTGACGGATATGACTCCCGCAGATAGTTTGTAGTTATCAGGTTGACCAACGACATCCTGAAGGCAGTCTCCCCATCCAAATTCCATATTGCTGATACCTCCAGTCAATGGTTCTTTGCTCTCTCGAGCAGCCCAGTAATTAAGTGTGGAGATCCAAGCTACAAGCTGTTCGTCCGAACCAACCTGAAAGACGTACACTCCACCATTGGCTTGTTGTAGTGCAAATGCATGTGGACGCTGTCGACTGTAACCGGAAGGCAAGGCTGTTGATAATGAGTGCTTGAGATCAATACAGGCAATCAGCTGTGCCTGAGACTGTCGGGTGTTTAAGAAAAAACAAGGAAAGTTCAATTAATTTTAGAATAGCTTGGACTATGAATAGGGACAATGAAAGGAAGATGACGCGGCTAGCTTACCATTAGGTCGCCTCCACCGATGGGAAGTGGCAATTGTTTACTATCGTCATAGTCGTTCATCATCAGAAAGCTGCTGTTGTTATGATATGTTTTATAAATAGACCTACGATCACCACTACGGTGATCTAGTCGATGGATGAGGAGTTCAGCCTGATGAACCACACAAAAGTATTCTTTCCATTCCCTGTGTTTTGCCTTTTGATCAGCTCGTTCTAGCAAGTGCTTGCCTACTATAACCCCTTCTTTGTAAAATGGCGCATCAGAGGTGTATGACTCTGGTAATTTAGTATTCGTAATGAGGTTGGCGATTGACTGATATGCAGTGGCCGAGATGGATTCCTTAGTTGTACCTGAGCCTTGGGACATGACTGATTGGACTGAAACAATGGATTCACATCTTGACCTATTGGATGTCGAGGATGACCGGAAGCTAAGCTGATGTTGTAAGGACTGCCTTCCATTCTTTATTACGTTTGGCGTGTAAGAGCCATTGTGGTCAGTGAGTCATTCAGTGTGTAGACTTTTTCTATTCTCTCCACCTCCTAGGCTTACTTACCTGAAGTATATCAAGGCTACCGGACCGCTCTCGCATACTGTACCGGGTCAATCCGCGCCGTAATGGATTGACGCTGACTGGGTTGAATGATAATCGTCCGGAGTTACCATTAGACTCGATCATAGATCTGTTCGGCGACATTTCAGATATGGTTGATGTTGAAGGCTGTGAAATTTGAGAGTTCTTGACCGCTACATACATATCCTGAATGTCGCTTCCAGTCAGTATAAATTATCCCCCTCCACATAAAATAACATGGCATTTCTTGATCTTCTTACCTTTAAGAGTACCTCTATTTCAGAGTACCATTGCTTACCACCCACTGTCTGCAGCGATAAAGTTGTACTATTAGAATTGCTATATTCACTACGGGTGCTTTTAGCGCTACGGCAGCTACGAGTGCTCGGTGATCGCTTAATTCTAGGTGAGCCCGGTGATGCTATGTGCACAAACATATCGACCTGAGCTCGAATTGCACACATTGTATTTCGTATAAATGCGCTTCGTGACATCTTTTTGCGCTCGCCTTGAGCAATATGAAGATCTGTGTTTAAGAGGAGTAGAGAGTACACAATAGCATAAACAACATCTGACGTAAATGAAAAATCGTTAGACATATCACGCTGTAATATATGCAGAGAGTATCATAGGAATACCTGCGTTGCCAAGTGAGCTTTTGGAATTGCACTCCCAATACCGAATAGCAAAAGTTTCCAATATACGATCTATTTGCTGACTTTCTGCATTCAAAGGCAATTTTCTGCATAATTTTCTACGCATAATACTTGTCAATATAGGACCAAGAACTAATGATCTGTTAGCGTGAACTTACCGAAAGGCGACATCAAGTCGCAGATCTCGAAAATCAAAGTATTCCATGTACAATTTTAGTGTCCTTTGGTTGAACGGTTTGCTTTATTGAGTGTATTAGAACCGTCAATGTCTGACTTTCTGTCCATTCCATGAGCCCAGTTTGTGAAAAAAAAAAAAAAAAAAACGGCTCTCACCTTGTTCCTAACCACTCTGCTACCCTCTCCATATCTTCGTGAAACGAACTATCTTCAATCCATATCCTACGAGCAGCCAGCTTGAATGTCTCTTCTTCGTTCTCATCTGCATCGACAAACGGCTTGTCCTGGTTGCTAGGATCAGTCAGGATCTCTATCGACTTTTCCATTTCCTTGCTCATACCGTCAACAGAGCCATACTCCTGGTCCTGACGAGGTGTATGAACTTCTGTCGAAGGAGCTGTGTCGACGGTTTGCGTACTAGTTACTAATTCAGGTTCGTCCAATGGGGAGAGAAGGACACCAACAACGGTATGAGCACTATCTTGACTGCTACGACGTTCTCCACCATAGCTAGTGACATTTTCGTCTTTTTTGGGGGGATCCATTGTGCATGTGCTATGTCGTTTAGCAGTGGGTGACAAGGGACGAGCTAGAAAATCGGAAACACTGATCACCAGTCCCCCGCGGAACCAAAATGACCGCCGCTCAGACGTTTTGTAAGTTGATCGGCTCGTCCTTCAACAGCAGACTCATTTCGCGTCGTGGATTCAGCATCTATAAACACATCATCGTCATCATTGTCGCTATGATGATCTTGTTGAAGATTGAATTGTGAGGTTGACTCTGCTGCTCCATGTTGACGGCCCTGCCCATTATCTTGTGCTGCTATTTCGGTCACACTGCTTTCACTTCGGCGGTATGTAGTGTAGGTATTGTATATGGATTCGCATGTATAACAGCTACCGCGTGATAGAGAAACGGAGCTATGACCATCAGCTTCTATTTCTGGCTCTTCCCGAATACAACTACAAGTCTTGGATGGCGACGAACATAGCAAATTCTGTCTAGCTCCAGAACCATTGAGTTTTTGCCGATACTCATCCAATTCACTACTAGAATGACTTGATTGTAACTGCGTTGGGGACGTCAACGATTCCGAAGGGAGTAGTGAATTCAATTCCAACCCAAAATATCGCAAATGTGCTTGTAAAGATTCTCTTTTCGACCTTTCACGCGGCGGCGAAGGATCCGATTCCACAGTGTCGAGAGGTTCAGAATGCAAAAGATGAGTGCGTATCCCCAGATCTTGTTTTTCCTCGGCATTCGGTAGGATTTTCTTTGGGCTGTGCGGAGGTGAAGACGATTTGTGATGATTGACAAGTATTTCCTTTGGATGGATAGGATCGTTATTTTGGCGCAATCGACGAAAAAAATTGCCTATTCCGCTTAGTGGGCCTTTTTTCCGCTTGTTGGAGTCGGATGTGCGCTTTGAAGGATTGTACACAAATCCAGCCTCATCTCGACTTGATAATTTAGTATCGGAGACATGATAGCGGCTACTGGTAGCGGGCGAATGTTGCTTTGTGAAATGAGATAAAAAGGGAACCTTGGGTGATTGAGGTGGAGAGAAGTTGACAGTAAATTGATGAGACTCTGAAGCTGAACCTGCCCAGGATCCACTTCTTGGTCGGGGCTTTGACCTCATATTATCACAATCTTTTGCCTGAGTTGCATGTGGTGTGGAAGTCCGCCGTTTTCTTCGCGGGTGGTGGTCATTTGTGGATTGTGACAATGGAGGAGACAACATTTACAAGAAAAAGAGGTGTGTCCATTTGAAAGGAGTAGGAGCCTTTTGATATTACAAAGGTAAACATCAGGGGTAAAGTTTAGGGGACGATGAAAGGCGAGGTTGGCTCGCATTGCAAAAAATCATGAAGTCAAGTAGGAATAGCCTGATTGTCGGTGGGTGATTTTTTTTTGCTTAGCTCCAATGAGGCTAATTTCGCTATCATTATATTACGATTGAACCTCTTCCGTTAACGATTTTCTTTTTCTTCTTCGTCTACTTATTTCTCTTTGTACCCTTTCCATTCACTTCACAATGTTCAAGCCGCAGCTTTTATTTGTGTTAATGGCTTGCATGGCTATCCAGTCGTGCCATGCTGATCTTCTTCCTTTGTTGGGACTCGGCGGAGAAACTTCAAGTAAGGCCACCACCACCCATGCAACGCACAAGGCAGCTAAAACCACCCATCACGTAAAGGCAACAACTACGGCTGACTCGGGAATCTTAGGATTATCTCTACCACTACTTGGAGGGTCCGCTACTCCATCAGGCTCTAACTTACTGTCAGCATTGTTACCGACTGCGGCTACTTCGAGCTTGAATACTGCCTTCCCAACTGGTGTATCATCAGGAATTTCAGCTAACAGTAGCTCAGCTTCTTCTGTCATGCTTTCAACCCCATCTGCTGCTCTTCCAACCTCTTCTATTACCCCTACCTCACTCGCTCCACCTCCCGATCAGAGTACTCCCGTTGTTGTCTTGACTAGCACTATTCCTCCACCTGCTGCTACAGTCAACTCTCCAGCCAACACGGTCATCCCAACCGCAGGATTGTTGGTTGCTGTTCTAATCGCTCTGGTTGCTAATATGTAAGACGATAATATTTAGGTCAAGCTTCTTTTACTTTATACATATTCAACTAGCCTTTATGAAGAAAGACTGGATTCACAACAGCACATCTTATATAAACATTTTGACCAATCAGGTTACAATGAAAAATTTCGTACTATGCCATTTCGTATGCGGTGTAATCGGCAAATCGACCGCGTATAAAAAAAATTGGTGGAAAAGTAGTGAGATATGTTAGATTGAGAGTGAAAGTAATGTAATGGGATTGGAGAGTAAAACGATGCAAAGTGAATTCGTCTACCATATACCTTAGCGATATGGGTAATGAGGTTGAGCCTGGCTTCAATGTCCACATGTCTTTGCGCGTACGCTGCAGCTGTAACTGTGCATTACAGCTGTAACATGGTTTCATGTACCTGAAAGATCGCATATGACGCAAATGAACCCTTGACACACCAACATACGGTAAGCTCGGTAACACTAACAAGAGGCAATTGAGTGGTCTTTCTTGAGAATACGGGCAAACCATGCTATGCTAGCTGAGCCACACCAGAGCCCGGTATTTGATTGACTAAATGGATCTGCAATAAACACTGTAAACCTGCTTTATTACTTTGATTGAAGTCAAGTTTGTTCTTATTCATTCTAAGACCACTTGACAAACCAACAATTTGGATACAAGACAATGCTCCTGGAAAGCCCCATTCCGCTGATCGTTACGTGCACGGTAGCCACATCATAACAAAGAAGCTTTGGGAACAACTCCGTGTTAAATAGCTTGAACTTCCTTCACCCGTAATTTTCATTGTGTACAAACGAGAGCCATGTTCCCTTTGAATGAGTATGATCTTACAGGGACAGTAGGAGCAAATTGGTATGGTGTAGATATAGTATTCCATTTCTACATTTCCAGTCTTTGCTCTTGAAACCCATCTCGTCCCGTCAAGAAATGGATAAAAGCTTTACTAGGACTTATATTCTGTCATATCGCTATTGCCATATATAAACTGCAAGTTGGACAATCCAAAAGCTGCAGGGGCTACATGCTGATAAAAACAAGCAAGCAGACGTAATTTAAGACTAACAGTTACATTCCATGACTTCAAAACCCCCGCCCCTCGGCGGCACCTCCCCTACGAAACGGCATAAGTAGCTAAGAGGATAACGGATTTCTCGGAAAATGTAGATGTGAAAGCATGGTATGATGAAATAAGTATTGTTAATTGGAACCCTTTCCCCGTCTTGATCTATCGGTGACTGACAATGACGAAGAACAGGTAAAGGGAAGGGAAAGCTCGCTACATTGTTATATTTCCAAGCAGCATGATAGATCATTGTCTGGTAGAGGTCTGGCTTCCTTCTACGTTATCGTGTCTATCATTAGGTATCTCGCGATCGATCAAACTCGCTCCGTCATGTGCAAAGCTTTCCAACTTGGCTCGGCCTACATGGAAATTTTGCATGCAGCAGACATAGAATAAACCATGTTCACTGGTAACACCCCCTACCTCGCACGCTGACTGTATGTTCCAGCGCATAATTTATTTTATTGAAATTAAGATGAAAGCAATAGTATTACGGCTAGCATGACATAACTATAGTCTATGTCTGATAAATTTTCCGTTGGCAGACAAAGCAAAGCAAAGCAAATGGTTTGCAGCAGTAATATGATGTGATTGTATGTCCACATGCCATTGATATAAATGTAGCTTGTCATAGGCAGTTTAGAATATGATTAAATAATGTATTTGATCATACATTATAATGCATTTGCAATGCAATACGTATCACTTTCTCTCTCTCTCTGATACGCAAGGCAAGGGGGACGGACCATGAACTTAGAAAGTTGTACAAATTCATACCATGCTGAAAAGGTGTCCACATGGTGAGTGTAATGATAGCACCGATATATATTGAATAAAGAAAGCGAAATTGATTTTCAGTAAAAAGTTTCAAACCACATTGCCTTGCTATACTCCCTCTCCAATTTGGCTTATATTCTATCGACCACACCACTTTCCCTACAACTCAAGCTAAACCATAGACCTTGATTATTTCGAAATAGCCACGAGGAAACGTGAAAGGGGAGAGAAACTAAAATGGAAGCTGGGTGGATTGGAGTCGGGACTTTAGAGTTTGGGAAATCAGCGCGTGTCCATCTCATCCAGTGCCATTTATTATTATTATTATTATTACCGTCGTTTGTACCCGAAGCATTCCAAACTTTTGCCTTTTCTCATTCTCCATTCCAGCCAGATGCATGCTGCCGTTGACGAACCCTCATGGATGTCATCTCGCTCTCAGCATCCATTGAGTGTTCATCCACCATCTCCGCCTAAAGCCATGGAACCTCGCCATCCTCTTGTTTTACCACCTATTGATTTCGTCGATAGGCCAAAAGGCATGGACGATCTACGACAACAACAACAACCTAACGCTAATATCACAAATGGATTTCCAAGACTCAATAATCAATACCGACATAGGAGCATATCTGGAGAATACCCATCATCTACGCCTGCCAGTCCATATTCTAGTCGACGAAGCTCGCTTGCCACTACTACTGACTATTATGCATCTTCTCGATCACCGTCACCAACACATATGCCGTCACGGTATGAAACAAATGCCTATGCAAGGAGAGATTCTTTGCCCCTCATCAAAAGTTCTTTATCGATGGTTTCGTCGCCTTCTGGTAACCTGGCTGGTCCAGGGTATCAGTATCATCTTCATCATCAAGACGACGTTGCTCCACCGAGAAGAGGAAGTGCACCATTCTCTCGAAGCCCTGAGTTGAGAGTCACTCACAGGCTAGCGGAACGAAAACGACGTAGGGAGATGAGGGATCTGTTTGATGAACTTCGGGATGTGTTGCCTGTGGATAAGAGCCTGAAGACAAGTAAATGGGAAATTTTAAGTCGGGGTAAGTGAATAGCCATGTTGATTGAAACGTTTGTCACCTCCTCAGTTGTCTAATCCCAAACACTACCCATTAGCTGTGGAATATATCGACATGCTCAAGAATAAAGAACATGCTAATGCCCAGGAAATCGATGCTCTGAGACGAGAAATCGGTTCCCTCCGCTATGGGAATAACTGACATGACACGTTCAGAATAGCCTCTCACGTTTTCAGCCAGCCAGCCCCCAAACCCAAAGCTGGAAAATAATACCTTTTGTTTTTTTTTTTTTTTTACCCCTTCTTTATCTTTTTCAACCGTTTTTCGCCTTCATAGTAGCAAAAGATTTCATGTTTGAAATTAGTTGAATGTCTTCTTTCTTATATTTATATTCCGCTCACACGATGTAATAGCTCTTCTTGTCTTTTTCCTCATAATAATCGCCTTTACAAAGGCGCAAGCAAACAAAGATCTCATATCAATCTATATCACTGATTGGATAATGAACGAAACGAATGTGGATGCTCGTGGCTTAACCCCGAAGCGTGTGAACTTGACTGTAACAACAAGAAGTTCTAAAAACCTCCACTTCTTCTCAGATTGTACAGGCCGTGCAACGTGGCGAATATGGAGTAGAAATGAGTCTACAAAGTTGAATACTGGACCGATTCAATCCACAAGGTAAATGACCCCAAATTGAAGCTTCGGGTCACTGATGGAGAATAATTATGCGTCGGAGGTGGTGTCCTCGTGGCCACACCAACAAACGAACGACCCGTTCTGAAAAACGCGGGCAAAAAACTAGACCTTTTACGCACGGCGCTTTACTTTTGGTTTCAATGTACTCCAACTAGTCTTTCTTTTATTACTGTCTGCGATGGGATACACATGCAAAACATATAGTACATGGTGGGGGTGGGAGGGATGGAAAAAAGGAAAGAGTAACTCTTCGGTCAATGAGGTGAATTGGGAAGTAGGGCATTTTGGAAAAGGAAAAATTTACATTTGTAGTAAGTGCTGACCCTGACTCCTTTTAGAGAGCATCGTCAAGCATAAGTCGAGTACAAATGTTCATGGACATGAGTTCTTGGAACAGCAACTTGGCTGCGTAAGGAATTTGCATAGACTTCATCTTCTTGCTGCTCTTACAGAACTGACACCATCCTGCATAACCAATAAGACCACACTCCTCGCACACATGGATTTCAAAAGCATCCGATGAAATCATAAGACGTTCAAGGAGAAGCATACTAGCACCATAACCGATCAAGCAGTCACGCTCCATTTCACCAAGACGAAGACCACCATCTCTTGAACGACCTTCGGTAGGTTGACGAGTGAGAGTAGCTCTTGGACCTCTGCAAATTAGAATGAGTGGTTAGTAGACTGATATTGGTGTGGGGGCGGGGGTGGAGATAGCCGCATATTCTTACCGTGCACGAGCATGCATCTTGTCCATGACCATATGCTTCAGCTTTTGGTAGTAGATGGGACCAAAGAAGATGTAAGCAGACAGTGGCTCACCAGTAATACCAGAAGTAACATAGTCTTTGCCAGAGTAACTGAATCCATTATCAATTAAAATCTGACTCATGTCAGCTACCTTGGAGCCACCGAAAGCAGTACCATATTGAAGTTTACCAGCCAAAACACCGGCCTTGCCAGCAAGCAATTCGATCATTTTACCTACTGTCATACGGGATGGGAAACCATGTGGGTTCATGATAATATCGGGAGTAACGCCTAAATCTGTAAATGGCATATCTTCCTGTTGTACAATGATACCACAAACACCTTTTTGTCCGTGTCTCGAAGAGAATTTGTCGCCCAATTCTGGGCGCCGGGTTTGGCGCACCAGAACTTTAATGAGGGTTTGATCGCTTTCCGTCGTTGTCAAGAGCACTTTATCGACATAACCTGTTTGGGGTGATTTGTACCGCATGGGTGCGCCTTTGTATGTGATATTTTGGACACCCGATCCAACACCTAATTCTGCATTGGTATTCGATGGCACTTGCTTGTTGATGTAAATTGAGCCTGTCTCTAGTGGTTCAGCAGGAGAGGCAATACCGTCGGCATCCAACGCAGCGTATGTATCGTTCCAAAGCTCCGAGTCTCGTTGAGGAGGATCGACCAAGCGATCATGACTAGGAAAATGAGGTAGGTTTGCGTTGGTAAAAATAGAGTCAATGGAAACTCAAATGTGTTTGCTGACTTACGTGCCGTTGGGGTACTGTTTGACCATAGTAGCATACTTGCGCATGACTTGACATCTACCAAAACCACGATCCAAACCTGACTTGTTCAAAACCAAGGCATCTTCAATATCGTAGCCAGAGTAACTCATGACAGCCACAGTAGCATTTTGTCCAGCAGGAAGCTAAAACAAAACGTCAATAACAGTACAGTTACAGTGTAGATGAGATAACGGCAGAACTTTACCTTGTCATAACCGATGAGTTCAATGGTCTTCGTCTTGACCATAGGTTGTTGTGGATATACCATCAGATACAAAAGAGTATCTATGCGGTTCAACTGGTTGTATGCAATAGCTCCAATAGCTTGTTTACCCATAGCACATTGGTACCTGGAAACAAAGGGGGTGAGTCATATGAGAAGAAAATGGGCCACACCGCTGCAGACTACGTACGTGTTACGTGGAGATTGATTATGATGTGGGTATGGAATAAGACCAGCTACGGCTCCAAGAATAGTGAATGGTTCAATTTCAAGGTGAGTGGACTCTGGGATAATATCCGGCTCATAAGTGGCAATATTTGAATCACTTTCTTCGTTAACATCCAAGTATTCCACTAGACCGTTTTTCAAGAAATCTTCAAATGTAAGCTTCTCAGCTATGAGATCCTGTAAATTACAGCAGACGTGAGTACATCCATCCCTCAGAGATCATGATCGAGTCGAAGTGAATTTTTTTTTTTTTTTTTTTCTTTTTTTACTTACATTAATGTGCTGTTGAGTGACACGCGGTTGTCTATTTTCAACAATGATGAGAGGACGACAAATACGACCACCATCAGATGATAGGTTGATAGTCTTTTGATGATCGTTGATGAAGATCGAGACAAACTCAGAGACACGACCGGCTCGACGCATGTGACGGAAATCACGAACGAACTTTTCAGCTCTACGAGTGATGCCAAGAATGCTACCGTTCAAAAAGACGACAAAGACATTTGGTTGGTAAAGTTCGGCACCAGTCAGCATATTGACGTCTAAAGGCAACCAAGAGGATGTTAGAATGTTATATCAGGACATACATTCACGGCTACAGTGGTAAATCATACCTTCAACACCAAGAACAAACACCAGATTCCGAATTGGGAGTTCTTCGTTATCAGTTGTGATATGGGTCATGAGCGCCAAGTTCTTGACAAGACCACAGGCTTCACCTTCTGGTGTGTCAGATGTACAGAGCATACCCCATTGTGAAGGTTGTAGAGCTCTTGGACCAGAGACTTTTCTAGTCTTTTCGAACTGAGAAGCAATTCTAGTCATCATACCCAAAGCAGAAATGTAACTCAAACGAGATAGAACATGAGTGATACCAGCACGGTCCATCTTGAAACGCTTCAGTACCCAGTTACCAGTGGAGATGGCTCGAATGAAACCAGACGTGATATGATCTCCATGCAATATGAGTTGGTTATGTACATCAAACTCTTGAGTGCGATTGACCTTTTTAAGGACCTTGTCGATGTTCAATTTGAGATCTGAGTTGAACTTTTTGAACAAATCCTCAAACAGCAGTGAGAGCAATTGACCGGCCCTAAAGACAAAGGTTAAAAAAAATAAAAGGTAATGTCAGTATATGATGACGCCATATGCACTCATGCAAATGAAAAGACTTACAATTCCAATCTTTTGTTTCCAACATAATCACGATCGTCGACTTCCACTTGACCATTCACAGATTGAAGCACCCTACGAACCATCATGGCAGCGTAAATGCTCTTTTCTCTAAAGTTGAGGTTCTCTACGGGTATATGTGCCAGTACGACGGTCGCCAATACTTCCAGTGCCTCGTCAGCCTTCGTAATAAATTTAAGTCATTAGCATATTTAGTCTACTGATGCCAACAGACACTCCATGCAACTTACCCAGGGTCTACGTGGACCAGATATCTTTCTATTAACCTTAACTTTGCTTCCAATAAAGTCCAAAGCTTGCTTTTGTGTGTATATTTTCAGTTTTGATGCCTCTTCAATGTTGATGGCGAACAAATCCAAGAGATCATGGTCATTACCACAAATCAACTGAGCAATTTCTTTATCCGATTGCACACCCATGGCCTAAAGTAGAGAAGAAGAAAAAGTTAACCAACCAACCAATTACATTGTCTACTGACTGTGTCCTGCAACTTGAAACTAACCTTCATAGCTACCACGATCGGTACGTCTTCAGATATGGAATTGTGCTTTAGATAAATCCTGTCATGTTTGATAATGATGGCAGTTTTGGACTTGCGCTCATGAGTAGAACTTTATAGCGTAAAGGAAGGAAACGTTCAGACATGGAAATTATTCATGAGATGTGATGTGATGTGACAGCGGGTAGGTTCGCTCGTTACCTTTGTACACTGGCCATGACGTTATTCTTCTTATCCATTTCAACAATGATACGATTCTTCGACAACTGTTCTTGGACCAAAATAACTTTCTCAACACCCTTGACAACAAAGTAACCACCAGGATCCAATGGACATTCTGTCAATTTGGCGAGTTCGGCTTCCGACTTGCCGGTCAAGACGCATTGTTGACTTCGAAGCATAATTGGTAAGCGACCGATAGCGACCTTCTTTCGTCGCACAATGGTACGACCACGCACGTATTCGATATCAACATATATATTGGCAGAGTAGGTCAAGTCTCGCAATCGGCATTCGTGAGGTGTATAAGGCTGATTTGCGGCGTCTGCATCTGTTCGTTCTGGAATGCCTACATAGATGTCACAGTATCTACGATGAAGATTGAATATGCTAGATTCGCGAGGGGTTGATATACAAACGAGGGAGAACTTACTTTAAGAAGAAATGAGGATCGACGTCGGAGGTGACACGTTGGTTGGCCTTGACGATCTTCTTCAAGTCGACATTAACAAAGTAGTTAAAGGAATCAATGTGCTGTTTGACGAGACCCTTGACTTTGAGAAAGGCTGGTAAAAGTTTCCATTTGTCCTGCACACAGAACAGTTGTCAGTAATCCAGTTAAATGCCAATTGTATTAATCAGCAACATGTTGCATTGGGGATAGCTTTACCTTGATTTCAGGAATAGGGTCAGTTAAATGCTTTCCGGCGAAGGTTTCATTCAACAAAGGCTCGAATCCGTCCTTATCAGGATGAGCATGGTCACTCGAGTCCTGCTTGAAATCCTTTGTGGCTGACACCATGGTGCTCAGAATTCAAAGGAAGTCGTGGTTTGCCACGGTTTGTTCTACTTTTGCAACTTTTTTTTTTTTTTGGGAGAGCTGGGTTTCGACCATTTTTTTTTCTCTCTTTCTTTGAGCCCGATCTCCAAGCCACCACCTCCCATCAAATTTTCTGGCGGGAAACCGCGAACCTGTCTGTGGAGAGAAGGGCTCTAGAGTTAAACGTAGATATATACTCGTTATATCATCAATGGTCGAACTAAAATTTTGAGTTTTTGGTTGATGCTTTATTATTACATTACTATTTGTACTGGTTTATTATATGAAGTGTACCCAGTGGATTGCAAAGATATTATTACAATGGATATGCAGAGATGTGCCATAGTGACTTGCTCAAAATGCGCTCCATGCTATGACAAAACTCATTTTGCAAGGTGTATCTAATTAGATAAAGGCTGACCGTTCGTCTCCTGGTCGACTTACATCGCCTATATCTAATCCCTCTGTGCAAAAGGCGGTGGGGCAGGGTGGTACTTTTCAGCTTTCCAAAGCCTAAGAGCTTCTATTCGCTTACGGCGCATTGGAATGAACAGGATTGCATTGAAAATCATACCCAACATTGTCATGCTTGTAATTATAATGCTTCCATAGTTAACCTGCATGACAGACATGTTGTTTTAGCTCATGCGCTTCTCGGTTTCTGCCATGACGGAAATGTAACTCACCACTTGATCTATGGTCAGATTGCTTGTAATTAAAATCACCTTGATCAAAAACTCAATCTCTAGCATGAGTCCCCAAGCGATAGTGCTGTAAATGCTGTATTTACGAACGTATGGTACATAGGTATACTGCCAGTCAGCGTAGCTCAGACTGTACTCGTCACCCTTTCCATCTTTCCAGATAATAGGTGGATGTCCTTCCAAGATTTGGGCATAGAATATAAATTGCACAGGTCGATTGTTGAAGTGCTCGGTCCTGATAGGGATCAAGGTGAGTAAGAAACAGATTCCTATAATGCAGGTGATAGAGGAGTCTCTGAGTAAGACCATACGAGCGTCTCCAGTGATAAGGGCAAAAATGGCCGATATGATAAAGCCAAAGACAGCCAAACATCCCATAATGTCGATTTTACGCTTGTATATGAACATGCCGATCACCAGTAGTAGAGGTGGAATACTGGAAACCATCAAAGCAACAATCAATGATGTATGGTGCTTTAGGTTATGGTAGATAATTAACGGGACAGCGATGTCAATCACCATCTTTGCGATAAAGGACAATAACATCCTAATACCTTTCCCACTGTTTTCGAGCCCTGTCATCTCATTCATGTCTATAGAAGCTGAACTACGTATACTTTGAGTTTCTATGTCATATGGATCATCTGTGGGTGATGGACTGAGGAGAGCCTCCGTGTCTGAATAGGGGTCTAAAGCAATTTGACCGGATGCACTCTTTTTGCTACCGAGCATGGGGTGTTTTAAAGTAGATGGCGGATATGATAAATGGCACCTCTTGGACTATGGAAAGGAAAAAAAAAAAAAAAGGGAAAGTTGCAACTTCTTATATGTGAAAAGACAACGGAATTTGTCGCCGAACGCGGAGCGTCAATGTAAAATTTGTTGATACCAGCTTGCCAAGATCTTGTCTTGCAATTGATCCTTTGCAGTCACCTCCCTTCCCCCCCCCACACACCTTGGCGTCTGTGAACCTTCAATTCTAAAGGGAGACCTGAATGTGCATTTTTAACTGTTTCATTGTGCATTATTACCAAACTTGCTAAAATGTAAGCTTTAACAATAGTATTGCAATCGACCAACCTTAAAACAATTATTTGCTTCTACCTTTAATAGCGGGTAATTGCAGAATATAAAGTATTATATTAATGAGTTGCTATCATATCTGTGAAAGTACATATATATAGATTACGAAGTAGTAATAATTGGGGTCTGAGGGGAATTGGTTTCTTTTATACGTATTGATGCACTACTCTGTTAGGATGATGTGAACAGCTCCTATTTTTGATTGTTATGCTCTTTCTAGTCCCTCTTCGCAAAAGGTGGAGGTGCTGGATGATAATTTTTGGATTCCCATTCACTATAAGCTTCTAGTGATTTGCCGCGTATTGGAAGACTAAGTACAGCATTGGATACTGCGCCCAGTACCGTCATGACAGTGAGAACAATATTGCCATAGTTAACCTGTAATAATTTAGTGCATTAGGGAATGTCATGTATATATTTCTTTTGGAAAAGAAATATAACTCACCACTTGATCTGTAGTCAGGCTGCTTGTAATCAAAATCACTTTGACAATAAATTCAGCTTCCAAGAGAACTCCCCATAACACAGTGGTCATAATGGAGTATTTACGGATATACGGCACATAGGTATAGAGCCAATCAGCACGGGTAAGAGTGTATTGGTTACCTTGCTCGTCTTTCCATGTGACGGGTGATAGTGCTTCGATGATTTGTGCATAGAATAAAAATTGCAATGGACGGTTGTTGAAGCGTTTGGTCTGAATGGGGATCAAGGTGACTAGGAAGCAGAAGCCTACAACACATGTGACAGACGAATCTCTGAGTAAGACCAGACGAGCATCTCCAGTCACAAGAGCAAAGACGCCGGATAAGACAAAGCCAAGGACAAACAAGCATCCCATAATATCCACCTTGCGTTTGTAGATGAACTTGCCAATGACCAAAAGTAGAGGTGGAATACTGGATACCATCAAAGCAACAATCAATGAAGTATGGTTCTTCATGCCGTAATAGATAGCCAAGGGAAGCCCGATATCGACCACCATAGTGAGCATGAAGAATATAAAACTTCTAAGCATTGCTTTTTTGTCCTCTTCTTCCATGGGCATATCCATCCTTGACGGATTGAATGATTCAATATCGCTATTCTGTCTATTATCTTGATCTGGTATAGATGGAGTCTTGCGAATGGATTCCCTATCAGCAGAATTGCCGAGCTCCACCTGACTAGGCGTTATCTTGCTACTATCGTACATGTGGAGTGGTGGAATGGGAATCAAAATAGAAGTTTTACGATGGTGAGTTTGAGTTCTTGGTTGTGGATTTGAAGGATGTAGGTGCTTTATAAAGGAGAAAGAATGTAGGGCGGAGTAAAATTGTTCAGGCAACCCTTTATTGCTGCGCTCAAGATCAGTACCAACCTAGGAGTATCTGCCCTTGCCTATTTAGCTCCACAAAGCATTTTTACCCTTACCAGACCATTATGAATTGGCTGACTCATGCACCTAAATTTTTCTATTTTTTTAATAAGGGTGGGTGGACAAGGTTAGACCTTTCTTTTCAGCTTGCCAAATGTTTCCCCGCAGGTATCAATGAAATGAGCGCGCCTCCGCCCCCAGCCCGCCGATTTTGTATACACTAACATGATCAGGCCAATTATGGTAACTTGAAAATCCATAACCCGGTTCTCATAGTATGAGATGGAATTCAAGGTAGGGTAATGCGTCATCCATGGCATTCACGGGAAGAAACTAACGCCTTAGTCAAGCGCAGTACATATGAAAGCATCGCTGGTGCAGTGATTTTGGCGTATTCACATTTCTGATCAGAGTAGTACTAAAGGCCACATGCTGCGGATTTTAACACCAGCGTAGTAACTCGCAGTAAACCTCATGGCAGGATTAAAAACATATTGTAAACACTGTTACATAGTCCCTTTTCTTGGATCAAACGCCCCATTCCTAATTGAAGATACGCAAATAAGCCTCACAAGATGACCATGCCAGTTAGGAAAAAACATGATTCTGCCAGGTGACATTGGAAAATTGCAATGCAATGCGACAGCCAACGTTGCCATTGTGATAGGCGTTCAAAAGGTAAAATAAAATTTGATTTGATTGAATGTTTACGGTGCACAGCTGCTAAGCGGCCAAGACAATGTTAATCATGAAAAAACATAATTGCTAGCCAAGAAAAATTCCCCAAGCTTTTCCCCAACAACACATCAAAGCGGACATGGCAAAGATATGGTGGATATTGTTTCGCCATGCTGTTGTTTTTAAAAAACAGAAAGTATTACATTTGAATAAACATTTTTGAGAAAAAAGATTTTGATATGTGTTATTTTTCTTTATATCTCTATTCGAATCTCTATTCGGAAGCGGTAGAGAAGATGCGAAGAGTGCGGTCGTTACCGGCAACAGCAACGTAATTGGCAAGAGGATCCCAATGAACTGAAGAGAGATCGGCCGAATTTTCCTTGAAAGATACAATGGGAGCACCATCCTTGGCCTTGAGGATGGTCAAATCAGTACCAGCAACAGCAAGATACTTTGCGTAATAATCAAACTTAAGATCATGAATCTTGTATCCTTCCTCTAAGGTGAATGTCTTGGTGTTGGTAAGGTTACGAAGGTCCCAGAACTTGACGAGATTGTCCTCTGATGCAACAGCAAGAATATAACCATTTTCAGAAAAGTTGAGAGCGGTGATCTTGCCAGAGTGGCCAGTGAATGAAGCAGCGGGACGTTGAGATTTGATATCCCATATACGAACAGTAGAATCAGCTGTACCACATCCCAGAATCATACCGTCAGGATGGAAGTGAGCCGCTGTGTATCCTGCCTCAGTCTCTGAATCAGAAACACTAAGCAATGTAGAACCCGTCTCGAACTCATGGAATGCCCAGGTGCTATCCATGGCAGCACTAGCGAAATAGGACTTTGATGGATGGACAGTGACAGCACTAACATCATTCTTGTGTGATTGTATGTTGTGCAATAATCCATAACCTATAGAGTAGTAGTGGTGTGGTGTCAATTCACGTATATAATGGCTGAACATTACACCTCACCAAACATACCTTTCTCTCCATTACCCCAAACACGGACACTCTTATCTGCACTGCCGGATACTGCAATATCGATTTCATCTGCACTGTCAGTGTCGCCTCTAAATTTAACCGATGTGACCTTCTTGGTGTGGCCAGTCAAATTTGCCAAAACCTTGTCCTTTTCTCTGCTGTATACTTGGACATGCTTATCGTTACCTCCAGTCAAAACATTACCGCGCTTATCGTCGATATCGAGTGCTGTAATACCGGCGGGACGAGCGTTATGCATGGATGGCACTGACTGCACTTGACTGAAAGCAGCAACCGTTTCGGCTGATGCGTGTTCTGTCGGTGGCTTTCTCTTCTTACGTGTAGCCGATAAGCTAAAGAAGGATGTCAGCGTTATGGGTCCAAACAAAGAAAGAGATCAATTTGCCTAATATTTCTTACCGTTCACTAGTGGCGTTTATCTTTTCAATAGCTTCAGCAGGCAAACCTGATTCTTGTGCATCCACCTCCATTGATTCCGCAGCTGGAGCTGGTGCAGCTTGAGTACCAAGGTGAGCTTGAACATTAGCCAAAGCTCTAGAGGAATAGTTAGCGCTGCAGTGGAACAGTGTGCACACGTATAAAAAGAAAATGCCCAACTCACTCTCGAGCAGCATCTCTCTCCTTCACTAGTCTGGCGATGACTCTGCATGCTGCGTCGTTTTGATACAACGCGTGACTAAGTTCTTGTCTAACTTGTTGATATTGCTGCTTCAACGTAAAGGTTTCGAGCATCACGCTGTCCCATTCATTCTGGAATACTGTGAGCAATGAAGGAATGGAAGTCAAAGTTGGGGGGCGTGGTTTGACCGTCTTTGGATCTGGAATTTGGATCGATAAAGGGTTAATGTGGATACGGGTGCCAAGTCATTTAGGTGTCTGAGCACGTACTAGATTGAATGTCTATGAGATCTTCGGCCGTCAAATCTTCACCAGTATTAGGATCTTTGCCGGTATCGCCAATTTGCTTCAAAATCAGTCTCTTTTCGTAAACGAGACCAGACTTGGTCGACAAGACCGGTTCTTCCGGCACTTCTCCAGATACTATCACATTGGGAAAATCGGTTAACAGGGATTCGAATAACTCACGTACTAGTGTTATGTCATTGTCCAAGACTTACTCGCACAAAACATGGTGGAAAGTATGGCCTGATCTAACTGTCTATCCAATGGGCTTGAATTCTATCTAGAATTGAACTTGTTTTGTCCATACGTCACGGAAATTTGTGACAAAATTCATACTTCTGAAATTTTTGGCTCTTGCTTGGAGGACTTGCATGGAGGATTTGCACAGTACATGAGCATCGTACGTGTGTGCACTTTTTTGGCGGTAAATGCCCCCAGCTGCTACTGCAGATGCATAAATAAGCGATGAAATGTTTTGATTTAACACGCACGCTACGATGTAAAGAATGAACTCATTGAAGTAGCGCTTTAGGATTTACGTAAAAATTTGCACGGTTTATAGACTTTTTAGATTTTTTTTCATGTAAAAAAAACGTCCAAGCATGATCGCCAAGCTATCATGAGTATAGAGCGTGACCCAGTATCGCACGCTTTTTCCCAAAAAATAAAACATAAAATAAAATATATTCCACATACCGTACCTTTCTTTCTCTCCAACGATTTTTTTCTACCTTGATCCTTTCCCCAACCAAGCGAATGTCAGCTTTACCAAAAGGTGTGCCCGAAGCCTTCACAATAAGGACACTATGGTATCAATTCAAAGCGTGGTTTGTGTCTGAACGAGCTCCACATGGCACAGAAACGGTCGATCCTCGCTTACATATGCTACATACCCATAACATCGCAAAAAACCAACGTAAGCGAAGGCGTACCATCACAGCCTACGAATTACCAGACGCCACCGTTCCATCCAAACTCTGCATTGAGACTTTCTAAAACAACTCGCCCTTTTTTCTCAATCAAAAAAACACACACGTCTTATCCACCATGTCATGTCCTATAATCCATCCCAGTGAATTTTTGTTTTTTCCTTTTGTTTTTTTGGGTTTATTCACAATACAGTAGATTCTTTCATTATAACATAAATATGATAAAAAGGTAGAAATGATTGAACCTTAGCTAGCGGGGTAAGGTAGGGTAGAGGGAGAGTATGCGTTACAGGTCAAAAAATCAAGCGACAAAAAGGAAAAGTCAAAGGAAGAGAAAAAGTACATATGTATATATATAACAAGGTATCGAAAGGGGAGAGTGAAGGTGATGATGATGTTGATGTTGATGAAATGTGATGGAATAGAGAAGAGAAGGAGGGGAGGATGATTTGGTTATGAACCACCATCCTCGTCCATAGCAGAAGGTAGGTCGGCCGGTTTTACCATACCAGGGATAGCCAGAGCTTTGGCCAGTTTCAATTTTCGTTGCTGTTCCAATTCAGCTTCTTTCTCTTCTATATACAGATCATCGGTGTCGCCAGCAAACTCGTTCAATTGGATCAAAAAGTCTCGTACTTCGGTTTTGAACTTGACAAGATTGACATTGTACTCGAATAACGAGGTCACGAAGACTTTGATTTGAGAGCTGATATAAAAAAAAAAAAATGGGGAGGGGAAAGGTGGTTTCAGTATTTGGATGAATGAATGAGTCAATAAATCCATCCAAGTTGAACAATATCTTTACCTCTTCAAATGAGGGAATGCATTCTGCATCAGTTCAGAAACATATTCGTACAAGAATTCCTTGTTGCTCATTCCAGGTTTACTGACTGTTGCTGGATCGTATAGTGGGGCTTTGATGGCATTGGCTGAAACCAACTGAAATAAGCGTGCCAATACTTCAGTCTGGCCTTTGAAGCCTAGTTGAACAGAGAAGGTGGGGTGGGTTAGTTAAGTTGGAACTAAGCTATGCAAGATTTTTGGGAAATTATCAGTTCACTACTTACCACTTTTGTGATCGGTATCGGTCAATACAAAGAATACGTCTTGCATGATGCACAAATAGTATGACTGATAGAATGCGTCGCTAACAGAAGGACCACATCGGCTAACATTCTGGATAAGTTCATAGCAGATTTCGAGACTAATTTCAGAAATCTCTCGCATGGTATGCTTGAAGCCCCAGATAATACTGTCAATGATGAGCTTGAACGTATTGCTTTCTAGCGATAATAATGCTACACACAGGTGTTAGTTTGCGTCTCATATGATACCATATGTTTCTTGTTTTGCCTCACCTTTGAAACATTTTCGATTGATGGCTCTAAGAAGAGTATAGAAGCCAAGTCGGTGCTCTGGATATTCACAAAAGTCTTTGCTAATCATCGTCAATGTGCTTTCAAACAGGCATTGGAGGACACATGGTATTTTCATCAATAGTATTGGCTGGGGAGACAAACATGGGGTACAATTAGTAATTAGCTTCTTGAACTATACTGTCCTGTGTGAATTAGCTGGCTGAACTTACCCCGACTCGGTCAACCACAACTGCAGCCATGTTGAGGACTTCAGCGTCTCTTGCTTCCTCAATGGTACTGCGATAATGGCAAAGTGAAACATTCATGATATTGGGCAGGACGTCTTCGGCTAATGACTCGAGGTCCTCAGCAGTACGCACATATCGTTCGAAAAGTTTAAGGATATCTTTCTTGATGCCACGCACAGAGCGAACCTTCGGTAGCTTGACGGCCATTGCACCTGAATCAACAGAAGACATTAGGAAACAATACAATAAAGAGGGTTTTCTTAAATGACACTATACCTTTTTCTGCTATTTGAGCATCCATAATCTGGTTACATAATTCATAAAGGCAGATAAGGTCGGTATATATCGTTCCAAATTGAACTCCATATATGAGTCCAGCAGCGCCACAGACAGCAGTGTTGGTACCAAGTACATTCCGTAATATTTTAATGGTACTAGTATCCTCCAATGATGCAGGGTTCTGCCGTATTTTGTCCATAAGGGAAATCCACTAATGATAGGAATAATTTAGCACGTAAAAACAATAGGAAATGCAAATATGATGTCTTCAATACTTACTGCCGTATTGGGAGTTGACATAAGCTTTGTAAGCAACCTCACTTGAATTGGACGAGTTGGCTCGCATGATATCAAATATCCAATTGCTTCATAAAAAACATTGAGCTACAATTGAAATTAATGGCGGCAATTAGTAATCGATATAAAGTTAAAAATGATACATTGGAGGCTTGGTTGGCTATGATACCTGGCAAGGCGATAAAGATGACGTGATGCAATCCATGTTAATCAAAATTTCGTTAATCATAGGAGGCTGGTCGGACGTGGGAGGGACAATGAATGAACGCTTGCAATGTTGAGCAATTTTGAGAAAGGTATCGCAAGCCATGTCTTGAACACCCTCATGCGTTTCGTGCATGAACTCAAAGACCTTTCCAAGGACCGTCTTCAGGAACTTGTAGTGGGCACCAAGGAAGCGGGGGTATTGACCTACGGTGTAGATTATGTTGGAAGTAACCACAGCCTTATTGTCCTTTCCTTCTTTCATTTCACATAGCGTTAGTAAGCTTTTGATGACATCGATAAGGAAAGTTTTTTCGGTCTCCACGCTCATGGCTCCGGATATAGCGCCAATGGCCCAGCATAGTTGATTTAGGTTTGTCCATGACCATTCTGAACCATCCATCTAAAAGAAGACAGAAAATTGGACAAGTCGATTAATAAATTTAACCTTTTTGTTCTGCCGGCTGGTTGGGGTACATACCTGTTTGGCCAGCTTTCTTGTCATTATTCTTTCCATTTCCTTGACATCAAGGTTGGTCAAGTATACGAGCACTTCCTTCATATTTTGATGGAGGACGCATGTATCGCATTCTCTCATAAATTCGCGTACAATTTCACCTTCTTCATTTTCCATGATGAGAACCTTAAAGAGAAAATAATAAAAACCATTAATTAGTATAATGCACTGTATGTTATGAGTGGGACAGCATCAACGACTCACTTCTTCAGGCTTGACCATGCGTTCAATCATCAATACGCGTAAATTAGTCAGCACATCCTTGTATAGGACCTTGCGAGGCGGTGAAACAAGTTGACCTTCAGACGCCATGTTACCATCGATCAATTTCGTTCGGTAATCTTCATAAAGTTTTTGGACAAGTTGTCTCCAGTATTCCAAGCAAATTTTGAAGATTTCGCAGTCGCGTACACGAGAGATTTTCAAAAGATAGATGTGAGCGTTAATGAGCAACTTGGGATTCGGGTATTTCTCTTCAATGACCTTGACGTGCGCACTGAGAAAGGATGTCAAGAACAATGCAAGGTGAAGCAAGAATTCGTCGCAATTATCGATGCCTGTTTCGTAGCATGACTCAAAGTCTTTGGATAGAAGAAAATATGAGACGGGGGCTCAATGGGGGGATATGGTGTTTCATACATATATCTAAACATACCTTTCGTTATGGGAACCATTTTGTTAATGTGTGTCATGGCACAAGTAAACATGGCGCCAAATTTCCGACAGTAATTGTAATTCTCTTGAACATTGAGAGCGCCGATTTCAGTCAAGCACTTTAATGTAATGATTCGATATTCGGGGCAGATAAGGTACTATGGAGTACATACAGGTTAATGGGTGTGTACTTTTTTTTTTAAAAAAAAAAAAATAGTATGTGTGCCGTCGATGTATTTACCTTGTTGCAAAGAATGGTGACTAAGTCAGTCTCGAAAATATATCCAAGTGGTATCCAGCTAAGAAACTTCAACAATGTTTCCAAAGTGACTTTGATAAGCTCTGGTTTTTTTGCACAGCCTAGTACTTCTTTACAGAGTTGAAAGATATCGGCAAACTGATTGCACATGCATTTTCGTAGATTTTCTGTTTTCGACTGTGTCATTTGTTCAGAGAAATCGAAAATCTCCTCACTAAAAGGTTTGGTAATGTATTGGTTAGAGGGATTATTGTCGACGATGAAATACGTTGGATGTGAATGCTTACCTAAGAATCTTCAAAATGTTCATGTTATTCTCACAAATTGTCAAATTACTTTTGCTGGAAGCTACAATTTCCGGTACAAACTCGGGCCAAGAACCTGGCCAATCTTGCTTCAGGATCTGGCAATACAGATAAGAATCAATATGTCAACAATGATTACTAGACTAACTTGGTATGTTACAAAGGTATACCATACCTGTACGAGCACCATGTTGAGCTTTCTGATATAGGTCTTTTCTCGTGTGAAGGTCTCTTCATCTGAAGAAACTTTGACAATGATATTGCCTATGAAGTTTCGAATAGCTGAATGACAGAGGATTGAATTAATAATTGTCTTACCAAAAAAGGAAAATCGCTGCATTCGGCTTACCGCTTCTACTTTCTGCCGGTAGGACTTTCCATCGAGTTTGTATAAACTTTTCAAGGATTCGAAGCGCGAAGAACTGTAATCATTGTTTGATAATTACCATAAATGATTAAAGCCACGGCGCGCAATAAATGATATAGTGGGAAAAGGTTGGAAAAAAGGTAATTTTGTTAGTGTCTATACACTTTGCTATTGGATGACTAACAGCTGCGGAAATTTGCCAAGTATCGGTCATGCCAATATCAAAATCTAAAACCAAAAGAATAAACTGACCTTTGATTGCGTGCTAGTAGAGCGTTCCAGGATACAATCGGCTCTGGTCCATGCTTCTGGGTTATCCTGAAATTGTGTCAATAGGTGCTGAGCCATTTGTTGCTGCATGCAAAATATATGTTAGAAATGAGGCAATCAGTTACACGACGGACAAAAAAAAATATCTTTGGTGTGGGCAGTGTATAAACATGAAAGTGTACAACCATGTACAGTTTGAAAGAAGTGTAAAAGCACTACAAGTGTATCAAAAACGACATACCTCTGTGCCAGCTCCATTGTAAAAAGTCTCAATGACTCGATCCAGTAAATTGACATTGAGTTCATTGTCGAAGTCTAGAATAGCCTGATAATGCAGGAGTAACGTCGACATTAAAGAGAGAGGTGAATGTGTATATGTGTGAGTACGGTTGACTGGGAGAAACAGAGAAGAAAGAGAGATGGATTAAAATGTTTTACCTCCATGCTACTCTTTTTTTAATTGAATTGATTTGTAAGTCTGATTTCAAAAATGTGAGTCGTTAGTTGGGAAGTTGCTTTATAAATCAAAATGAGTGAGAGTTGAAAATGGCTGAATGGGTACTGACTAAAGTATTATCAACTCTGAAAATTGTTTGATAGTAGTTGCTAGAGCTGCTGTATCCGCTCAGCAGTGAAATAAAGATGAATAATGCCCAATGAGTAATTGGTTTGGTAAGAGTAGGGAAGAATTCTCTATTCAAGGGCTGTTGGTTCCTTGGAGTTCCGCCGTAGGTTTGTGTTGTGGCGGACTACAGCAAATCCAAAGTGTGGCGCACGTGATCAATATCTTTCATGTTGAATAATCAAGTGAAGGAGTGCATAAATGACGAATCGGAGACGATTTATGGATAGAACGTAGTACGATGCGTATTCCGTTTGAATTTTAGTGGCCATCTCATACAGTGTAATCCTCGCATTCCATTGACAACTGAAGTGGAAGCTCATTCCTACCGATTATTAATAATGACACTGACTGGATCAGTCATCGCAGGTTTCGAATAGAACAGCTTGTGGATGCGACATCCTTTCAGCTCTGCAATTCCACCTACTCCATACCACTTCAACACAGTTCGTTGTTGGCAACAATAGGTGTTCTACTATGGATTTTGGACGAGAGAATAGCATATTTTCTTAGCTTATTCACATAACAGGAAGCAAACATTTCATTGGCCGCTAGCTTCAAAATTTGTCAGCATCCGATCCTGAGGTTTATAGCTGCCCCAGCCAAAGTTTGCCTTTCACCCAGAAATGTGGCATTAGGTGCGCCACCCATTTTATCACGAATCATTCTGTCGTCATTTTCTGATCTTCTAATAGACAGTCGTACAGAATAAAATATAATGAAGCCTGATATTGAAGAATTCTGTATGTGCATGTTTGTAACTGTATCTTTATTCTCGATAGTCCCAATGCTCATAAACCCCGGTTAAATCCGCCCGATATACGGGCAGTAGTGACTCTCTGGTCACCTAATGGGGAAGAAGCCAAGGTCTACAAATATAGATAAGATAGTTCTTTTGTTGATTAGCTAAGATGCTTGATCAGCCAGTGCCTTTATGAATTCGTTTAGATCATGGGCGGCATTTTGAAAGTGAGACAGGTGGGAGTTATTTTACAGAGATAGCCTACTTCCATCTTTTTGGTTGCGCATTAAGGACGTACGTCAAGGTGAATTTTGTTGATCACGGCGATCGTTGCATTTTCTCGTGCGGTGTTACGGTCACAAATGTTAAATGTGGCTATGGCGTTCAGGCAGCAATGCCATTTGCTGGTTATATGCAGGTAAGGAGGTCACCCCGGCGCGTATTTTTGTCATTAGCTCCAGAAAAGAACCTTGAATGCGAGAAAACGGTGATTATTGCAATTACTTTGCGCCATTGTCTACTTGACGACCACTCCTAGCATGCAACCATTCGAAAATTGGAGGAGGACGGAACATAAACTTAAAGTAGGAATATTTCAGTTAGTAATCGGCGACTAGCGTAATCCGTATCATTGTGTCCCATTTGCGAAACAACATGAAGCTAGCTTGATGACCGATGAGTAGGTGCCCTTCAAAACTATGTTAATCCGTCCGGGGTATAGCAAGGTTTCAGGCTAGCAACGATGTTTATGGCTGTTTGTGTCAGTATCCGTTGTGACCAATTCAGATTGTGACCCATGCAATAAATTGAGTTGTAGCGTTATCCGATATTCGGTCCGCTGCGCAAGGTAAATCCACATATTTGCATAACAAAGGTCCACGTCCACGTCTGGCGATGATAATCCCATAGAGATTATCCCACTCACAGTGTGATTCAGCATCCATGTTCGCACTGTTAATAGGGAAGTCAAAACCTAGAGTCTCTCTATTTTGCCACCGCTGGAGCAATCCACCTATCAACACTGTTAGCATCACCGACCTGACTTGGTGGTCAAAGTAATAATTCAACACCTACTGTGACTGTGGAGTGTAAAAACGATGTTCATTGCCTTGGCTACACTAGGCTATTTGTCCAACGTTCTATATGGCATCAAGTTCTTACTTTCAAAACGGTCACCTCGTGTCTATCGCTCGGTCTTGATCGATATTGTTGGTCGACAGCGGCTATAAAAGCAATGTTGTGTAGTGGAACACTCTGTTCTTCAATCACATATGACTGTAATGGTGAGAGACTACTGAGTGTCCTGATCTAGTTCAGACTCTTCCGTAGAATTGTATCTTGTTTGCAATGAAACGAGATAAATAAGCCTTTGATAAATTCACGTCGTGCTCTTTTCAGGAGACATTGGTCACTGACATGTTGTTTCAAAGGAGTATAATAGTGGAATCATGTAGGCTGCAAGTAATTTTGGTTGTACAGAATCTTTTATGATACATTTAAAGTTTCTTTTGGGTAAGAATTAGTTTGCTGACATCACCACTTTTTTGAGGTCGGTCAGTGCGGATATGAGTTGATGGCCTCAGCGAAATAGTATCGCCCTCTTTTTCATCAAATCCGTATGTACACACAGTTCAATCTATGAATGGGATGAGGGTGATGGGTATATAGATGCGGTAGATACGACAATGGATGGATGGATGCTCGGCTTATATATTTCGACACCTTTTTGGTGACAACGAAATTTAGTGATGGACCCAATGATGCAAATTCTGCATGTAGACGCATTGCACTAACAATATGAATTCTCTGCTTTTCACTCTATGTCCTGACTATTATTTTATACTTGCACTCTTGCGACACTCATCAACTACCGTAATGCCAACTATCATTCTTGACCATTTCTCGAATTTGTTGACTTCACAACACACAGTTGAGCAATGGTTTTGAAACACAACAATCAGCTGCCCAACCAGCATTTCCGTAAGGACTGGCAGCGCCGTGTCAAGACTTGGTTCGATCAACCCGGCCGCAAGAAGTCTAGAAGAATCGCACGTATCCAAAAGGCTGCTCGCATCGCCCCTAGACCCGTCGATGGCCTTCTCCGCCCTGCCGTACGTTGCCCTACCATCAAGTACAACACCAAGCTCCGTGCTGGTCGTGGATTCACTCTTGAGGAGCTCAAGGTACGTAGTGGTTTTTTCCATTTTTTTTTTTTCGTTTATTGATGTTTGGAAATTTTTGTATACTGACTTGAGAATTGTAGGAGGCCGGTATCAACCGCAAGCAGGCCCTCACAATCGGTATCTCCGTTGATCACCGTCGCCGCAACAAGTCTCAAGAATCTCTTGAGCTCAATGTTCAGCGCCTCAAGGCCTACAAGGCTAAGTTGATCGTCTTCCCCCGCAAGGCTGGCAAGCCCAAGAACGGTGATGCCACCGATGTCTCTGGTGTTTCTCAACTCAAGGGTGCTGTTCTTCCTATTGAGCAAGCTGCTCCTGTTGAGGAGGCTCGTGCCATCAAGCCTGAAGAGAAGGAGCTCAAGGCTTACCAGAAGTTGCGTTATGCTCGTTCCGAAGCTCGCACTCTCGGTGCCCGTGAGAAGCGTGCTCGTGACAAGGCTGAGGAAGAAGCTCAGAAGGTAAGCGTCAGGTTTCGATCTATTCCCAATGATATAATACATTTACTAACATAATTCTTCAATTCTCCCTTTTACAGAAGAAATAAAGGTTGCGCCATTGAGAAATATAGTGTAAACTAGAAATGCAATCACCAGCCTTTACTTTTGTCCAAAAATATATAAAACATTTTTACATTCGAAAGTCTAGCCTCAGTCTATCCATCATGTTACAGTTATATCGCGTATGAGGAGCATACGCTTTGTAGATTTCTATGATCTGATCTAGTTTTCATGCTGCTGCTAGCAGCACACACACGCACACACATATACACACACGCTAGAATCATAGAAATAGCAAGATGATCGCATAGTAAATGCACTTTCTTCGCGTTTAGTCACGCCTCGTTTCATCTTTTCAGGTATCAACCTATGTATAAGTGCACCAATCCATGTGCCCTTTTATTTATGTTCACGTTTCATGTAATTCTGTCAAGAAATATCCCCAGCACTGCCCAAAACTCCACCTGAGGATTACCGTGAGGTAGGCAAGGAGTGAAACGGGACAGTAAGCTGGAGGTATAGATATCTTGCTTCAGAATGACTCAAGCTTGTCCAATCACTAGCACAGCGCTAGTGGGGTCCAGTCAAAATTAAGCAACATAAAGTTGCGGCCGTACACCCCATGGAAAAGGACTCAAGGGCCGAAGCGATAAAGAAAACATAAGCTGGAAAAAAAATTTGATATAAAAATGCCTGACTGAGACAGTCACAGCTTGGCTGCCAGCCTTTTCTTTTTTTTTTTCGATACACGGTCGGAGAAAGCAAACATCTGCAGACGCTGACAGGAGAGATGCATTTTGTATTATTTTTGTTATAAACGATAATGATTTGACAATATCGAAAGTACACTCAAGTATACGAATGTCATCGTTACCCGAAGAAGTATGCTAATAAAATATTTAGTGGCAATGGACATTACTATTTGTTGACCAACGGTAAGGTGGAAATACCAGAGGGAAAATCATTTTTTATTGGTCAGTCTAAAGAAGGCTTAACAGAATGCTGACGTTTATTCCCAATGCCATGAAGTTCGGCATATACACCAAAATTAATCTACAGATTGAACAGTAATTTGCGTATTATTTAGTTTGAGCTCATGTCTAGCATTTACCGAGGTTGTGAAAGTAAAGACTCTGTCAGCAGAGCGGCAGGGAAGAGAGGTAGTGACTGCAAAAATCCAGGACAAAGATGAAGCGGAGTGTTAAATTAGTAAAAATGTGAGTCAAAAAGCGATGGGACCAACTGAAGAAACAGAACGTTCAACCACTTTATTCTCGTCCCTTTTTCTTTTCAATCTCTTCACAATGGCCTCCAATTCAACTGAGGAAACAACCTCAATTCGAACTATTATCAAGAACCTCGTACTTAATCCTGAAAGCTTTGGCCCTGAGGATGCGGCTAATGCCATGCGTGCCATCATGGGAGGACATGCCACTACCAGTCAGATCTCAGCCTTTCTAATTGGCTTGAAACTCCAGGGCAAAGATCTCGACGCCGAGATTGTTGCCGCTTGCGCAGAGACAATGAGAGCTTTCGCACTCCCGATACACTACAGCGAACACGCTCATTTGGAGTCTTGTGTCGTTGACATTGTTGGTACAGGTGGTGACGGTCACAATACTTATAACGTTTCCACTACAGCTTCACTAGTTGCTGCTGGCGCCGGAGCCAAGGTTGCCAAGGTATGTTTTATGTTCACTGGCTGGTTCAAGCGTTGTTGCATTGCCTATTCTAAAACATCCATTCCTATCAGCATGGTAATCGAGCCTCTTCTTCCAAATCTGGCTCAGCAGATCTGATGGAAGCCAATGGCTGTCATATTAGCAACGTTACACCAACACAAGTACCTCATATCATTGATACCACCAACTTTTGCTTCTTGTTCTCGCAAACTTATCACCCTGCCATGAAGAACGTTGCTGCTACTCGCAAGGAGATTGGTGTTCCCACTATTTTTAACTTGTTGGGTCCAATGAGTAATCCTGCCCGACCTGCTCGAACTATCACAGGTGTTCATTCACCCGGTATTGGCCTGTTGATGGCCAATGCCCTTAAATTGACTGGTGTCAAGGAAGCCATGGTCGTTTGTGGTGCTGAGAAATTAGACGAGGTGAGTCTGGTGGGAATGGGCTTGGATTGGATTAGCGAGCTGACCAAGTACGGTGAGTTCTGAGGCTAACTACTATTTCCACCACTTTAGATCAGTCCTGCTGGCGAGACTGATGTAAGTATAGCTGATAATTTTGGTATATCGAGTGAGACGACGTTGGAATATTAACTTCGATTCTCTGATCAGGTGTGGCGATTACATGAGAATGGAGATGTCATCAAGGAGACTCTTCACCCCACTAGAGATTTCGGACTCCAGACACATCCATTGGCAGAGGTTAAAGGAGGAGATTGTCACGAGAACGCAATTATCCTTGAGCGATTACTTAATGGCGAGCTACCTGTAGGAGATCCCATTTTTGACTTTGTCCTTCTTAACGCTTCAGCCCTTTTAGTAGTTGGCGGTGTAGCCAGCGACTACAAGGATGGTGTAGAAAAGGCCAAACAAGCAGTGTATGGAGGAGCTGCCAAGAAGGCATTACAAGCCTTCAAGGCTGCCACCTTACTTTAGAAAGTTTCGTTGCAACCGCATAATCAAATCCGTACATAAGCGTGTCAGAGAGATATATTTTATTTCAATTCAAAAAGTAGCTCCAATGTTTTTAATTTTTTTTTTTCTTTTGCGCTACAAGGATAAACCGTCAGATACCACTATGTGGAAGCAATAAATCATGTTCTCTGCTAGGGTAGTGATGGGTTACAATTTTAGGAGCTGAAACTAGGGACAAAGCAAGGTGATATTGCAAAGGATGGTCCATGTCTCCTATAACAGGGTGGATGAGAGCAGACTCGCTTTGCATTCGCGGTACGCGGCAACAGCAGTATAGACATAGATGATATCGGGTAGTATATGATAGCGTACCTGCACAATAGAACGGTATGTTGAAGTCCTTGTGTATAGCATGGAGGGATAGTCACATTTGACTGCCACGCGAAAAATCAAATCACGTCTACAAATTCCATGATTGGAAAATTCACAGCTGCTGATCACTATTGACATTCCTTTTCATGATTCGATAGTGTCAGTTTCGTCATGAATCAAGGTAATAATGAACCGGCATAGTACAATTCCCCTCTCCACACGCAACTTACATTGTGTTAATCGCATTTATCCGCTATAACAGACACCAAGATTCAAAATCTCAGCATCATGCTGGATTCCTTAAAGGATCAGCTACTTGCTGAAAAGCTTAAGCTCCGCAAGACACAAACGTTACTATTGTCCAAGCGTCGACTATTACAGTCAAGTCATACACTACTTGAAACGGAATTTCAGGGCGTGTTTACGGATAACCACAATAAGCGCAGGAGACGGAGGCACGCACGGCCATATGGCCTTGTACCTTTGCTCGAGCCATTCACGCAAGAAATAGTAAGGCCCTATGAACATGCCAGCCAAGAAAACGTTCAGGCCACGGTAACTGTGTGGTATAGTAATGACGATGATGTGATCTGGGTACGGGCTCATGTCCGCAATACGCTAAAGTAAGGCCCTAAAATCGGACTAAAAATAATAACATCCAATTAATTGAAATCGACTAACTAAAAAAAAAAATTATTTCGTTTTGATACAAGGTCAACCCTGTACAACGTCCAAATGCAGCGAGGCAACGGCGGTTTGCCAAGACGAAGTACAGTGACAATACTCCAGGTTGACGAGGAGATCGACGTGTGTGCAACATATCAAGCGGACCCAGGCCACGATGTTAAACAACTGGACGATCTTTATCTAGTATATTCTGTTTCCGACGGCGGACCGCGTCATTGCCAACGACTCAAACCAAGCCATGTGCAAGACAGAGCTAATTTAACATGGTTACCGAAGGTAGAAAATGGTATGTATGGAAAATTTAAATTTGGCATGGACCGGGCCTTCCAGCTGGTAGTTTTTTCAACATTTCCACAGCCTTGCCCTGGTGGGGCCGATTACCCTACCAGATAAACATACCACGTTCTCCACGCAATTAAGCTAAGCAACTATTTTTACTTTTGGCACAGTATCACAATCCTTAAATGTGTTCTATCCGCATTGGATAACAATTGATGGCGAGAGCAACATGGACAAGCTACGACACGTAGGCAAAATGCAACCAGTGGTAAGACACCTAACCATTGGGCAATTGGTTGGAATGGGATAGGAAAAAAACCAAAAAAAAAAAAGCCATAAAACTAAGAGAAATTCCACAGCCAAATTCCATCAAGTCGATAACGACAATATGGATATCGGACGATCAAAGATTATTAGCGGTAAAGAGCGGACATCAGAATCAAGTCGGTTGTGTGGACGGGATGAAGTTATTACGACTGGTGAAGCGAGCAGAAAAATAAAACAGAACAAAAAAGTGACAAATGTCCCTGTTATAAGAACCCCTTTGCTATGCTTTGCTTTGCTATCAGACAAATCGAACTTGTTCAGCAAGTGAGAGTGCTTCTATCCTTTTTCGATAAAAGGTTAGCTACACATTTAGTGACGGTATTTGCATTCCCTTCACTGGGGCACCAATATTTTTTTCTAAAAAAAAAAAAAAAAAAGAAAAACCCCGTTTCGCTTTTATAAAATACGCTAAGGTTCCTTACCTATAATTAAAACCTTGACTCTTTCTTTCTACTTTACTTGAATCATTATGAAGGCTCTCATTCTTGTTGGCGGTAATGCATCATTCATTAATAACGCATCATCATCATCATCATCATCTCCTCCTCCATACTTATGTCTCTCATCTGTCTGACAGGTTTTGGCACTCGCCTTAGACCTCTCACTTTGACTCTTCCAAAGCCATTGGTCGAATTCGCAAATAAGCCCATGATTCTTCATCAGATTGAGCATTTGGCAAAGGTAAAGAATCACCCCCCCCCAATCCGTATCGTTCATCATCCACCCTGTCTCATCATCACTTCTCATTTCCACCACAGGCTGGTGTTCGCGATATTGTTCTTGCCGTCAACTATAGACCTGAGATCATGGTGGCTGTTTTGAAGCAATATGAAGAAAAGTTCAATGTCAAGATCACTTTCTCCGTCGAAACAGAACCCCTTGGTACGGCTGGCCCACTTGCTCTTGCACGCGAGATCCTTGGAAAGGATGATAGCTGCTTCTTTGTTCTCAACAGTGATGTAATCTGCGACTATCCCTTTGACAAGCTTGCTCAATTCCACAAGTCTCATGGTGGTGAAGGTACCATCATTGTGACCAAGGTTGATGATCCTTCAAAGTATGGTGTCGTCGTCAACCACTCCAACTCTAGCAAGATTGAGCGTTTTGTCGAGAAGCCCCAGACTTTTATCAGCAACAAGATCAATGCAGGTATCTATGTGTTGAACCCCTCTGTTCTTGATCGCATTGAGGTTAGTATGGTATTTGTTTTTGTGTGTGTGTGTATATATTGATTTTTCTGCAAATGCAAAACCCCGTTTTACTCACCTATTCTTGATTTATAGCTCAAGCCAACATCAATCGAAAAGGAAGTTTTCCCCTTCATTGCAGAGGATGGTCAACTCCATACATTTGATTTGGAAGGTTTCTGGATGGATGTTGGTCAACCAAAAGATTTCCTTACTGGCACCTGCTTGTACCTTTCCCATTTGGCAAAGAAACAGCCTGAAATGCTTGCCAGCCCCAGCTGTGACTTTGTCCATAAGGGAAATGTCCTGGTCGATCCTTCAGCCAAGATTGGTAAGGATTGCCGAATTGGCCCTAACGTTGTCATCGGTCCCAACTGCGTTATTGGTGATGGTGTTCGCTTGCAACGCTGTGTTATTCTCGAAGGTGCCGTTGTCAAGGACTTTGCCTGGGTTCACTCCAGTATTGTTGGATGGCACTCTTCGGTTGGCAGATGGTCTCGTGTTGAAGGCAGTTCAGTTCTTGGTGACGATGTTACTATCAAGGATGAGATCTATGTCAATGGTGGCTCCATTCTTCCCCACAAGAGCATATCTGCAAATATCACTGAGCCTCAGATTATCATGTAAATAGCGACGAAACCCGCCCCTCCCCCCAACCCAAATCCACCTCAACGTTATCACCCCCTGCTAATGCCTCTTGTCTTTCTGCCATTTTTTGAAACTCCAAAAAGCCCTTTGTCTACATGCCATTCCGCTATGCTGGAATTTGCTGTATCCAATAAATCACACTATTTAGTAATATACACACAACCATGCGGTCATTTACAATGGGGAAAGAGGGGGGTATCTAGAGTTTAGCGCTGGCGAGCTGTCTGGCTAGCCATGTATTTGCAAATCCACGGATCATGCTGTATTTCGCTCACAGCCAATCTATCTTGTGGGTTTCTCTTGAGAAGCTGTTGGCATATAATTAGAGACTTGAGTTTAAATAGATTCAGAAAATATCATGGCCGGTTGACACTCACCTTTTGAACAAATTTGCGTGCAAGGTCACTCACATGGGGCGGAAAGGTATAGTCAACATTGAGGATTTTTTCGTACGTGGCAGTGTACCCTTCGTTTAAATCTTCAAACGGAGGTGCTCCCGTCAACAGTTCATAGCAGAGGATACCTAATGACCACACATCGACCCTCTGATCATGGGGTTGGCTCTCTACCATTTCTGGTGGAAGATAGTCCAATGTCCCACAAAATGTTCGACGCCTGCAGGACGAGGTGGAAATCGTTCAGTATAAATTATTATTTTCATCTGTCGACACGTTGCCTTACCTAGGCTTAGGATCGTGGATAGCCCATCCGAAATCCGCTAGTTTCAAACGGCCGTCTTGACCGATAAGGACTGCAAATGAATAAGTGAGAATGTGTTTACAGCAGTGCATTGTTTGTATATCTAAACCATACCATTCTCTGGCTTGAGATCTCGATGGGTGACATTCAATGTATGCAGATACATCATGGCGTCTGTAACCTGAACCATGTACTGCAGGTACAAGTAGCCATATTAGTAAGTCGCACTTTGAGCAAAGTATAACAAGGTGTATAACCTTACCAATGCAGTCTGTCGCTCACTCAACCGCTTTTTCTCTCGAAGCAGCTGGTACAAGTCACCGTTTGGCGCGTACTCTAACACCATATAAACATGCTCATCGTCATGAAAGTACCCATACAGCCGCAAGATATTGGGATGTCTGCAGAGCCATCGATTAGTAAGTTACTGAGCATATACACCACACCTTAAGTTATATACTCACCGAAGATGACCTTGGATCTCAATCTCGCGCTTCAGAAAAGGAAATACCTGTGCGGTCTGGATCTCGTCCTTTTGGAGGATTTTCAGTGCAACTACATGTTTGCTTGTCTTTTCCTGAGCAATGTATGCTCGGCCAAACTTGCCAGTGCCAATATGTTGGCCGACATCAAAGTCGTCAACACACCAATCTTCCTTCCTCGACTTGAGCATGGTATCTTCTCTTTCTTGCTGCTCCACGGCTGGTTCGGGGGAGATATGTCTCACGTCGGCATTCACTCCCAGTTGCCTTCGCACAATGGGAGAATCCATGTAACTTTGTACTTGAGACCGATGTGCAGGCGTAGACGGTGGGTGGAGATGACGTGGCGTGTAATCGACATAGGCTGATTGTGGAGCTGCTGGAATGGCAGAGTTTGAAGTAGGCCGCAACGGTGTATGGAAACTGTCGTTGGAAATGGACGTGTGCTTTGACTAGAGGTGATTCAACGTAGATAAAGAAATAAGCTTTGGCAACATGGCTGTGAAGTGAACCTTGTCATACTTACTGTTTGGCTGTGTCCCTTCATCGGCGTATTAATATTATGTACAGCATTCATGACGAATGATAATGTGTAAGAAAGCGCGGTTGTGTAGTAGTAGAAAAGTAGACGCGTCTGGGAGCCCAAAAAACTCCGCGCGAGCGTGCGCGACTCAATTTGGCCATCTTTTTTTTTTTTTTTTTTTTTTTTTTTTGAAAATTTTGCTATTGCAATGTCTTTGTCTTTTCTTTGTTTATTTTGAATATCACAACTCTCAACTATTGACTCGTCTTAGGCTTCTTGGCTTCGCTTTCTTCATTAGATTTCGATGCGTCTAGATAGGGATTGGGGGTGTCGAAGGTGCGATATGCAGAAAGGATGTAGCCCCCTCCTGCACTGGTGGTCATTTCAGGGTGTGTTCGGCCGGGTAATACCTGGTACCGTCTAAGCCAAGTTTCAGTCATCTGCACACTGACATATTCACCAGAGGATCTCATGTGATGGAATGCATCTATCAAGACTTCCTTATTGATACTGTATATGACAACGGGACGGGAGCCGGCAAGAAATGGAAGGAGCTTGTCTAGGATGGACATTGGCAAGTATTGAGAAGCTACGATTAATCTAGACGAAATAAAAAATATCACGTACGAGTTAGTGAGCAGTCAATAATTCTCTAAATCGTTATTGAGACGTTATCTACGTACCCATCAAAACCGCCTTCGTTCAATATAGCTCGAGCGGCTTGTATTCGCTTCACAGTCTTCTTTCTTCTTGCATAATTGATCTTTTCTCTGTCGGTCAACGCTGCAACTTCTTCCTCTGTCAAATCCACAAACCCTTCTGGAAGCGTTGATATACACATATGTTAACATGTGCATAGCCATATCCATCCACGAATATCTAAAACCTACCACTTGTCGGTTCGTTTTTATCAACCATAGTCCAAGGCAGTGTGGAAATGGAATCCAAAATTCTTTTTGAAAAGTTATGATATCGAAGAACGTCGTAATTGGCACTCAAGCCATCATGAATACCCATAATATGTCCATATCCTCCCATACGTTCAGCAACAGCAGATATTAAAAGACCTTGAGTGTCATCTACCACCAAATATCGAGCTTCGGCATGAATGTTTGCAAAGTTGAGCATTTGCGCAAGAGTGTCTACTCGAAGAAAGCTGTGGACAAAGTGTTATTTCAGTACATTCAATTGAGTGAAGTACGGAATGGGGAACCAAAATCATACCCAATTTTTTCTGGATTTCGCTCAAAAAAGTATTCTGCTACAGAGTATAAAGTTGGTCGCATTGGAGTGAATTCCTTTGAGAATCTGAAAACAGAAGCAATGAGATTAAGACAGTTTGTGAAAGGCAAACCATGCAAACGCTTACTTCTTCTTCTTTCTCTGCACGTATTTTGCCTTGGACCATTCGGTCTTCTTTTCAAATGAGGAGTGTGACTCGATAATTTTCTGAATGATGGACTATAGCGTAGCCATATAGTCAATGTACATTCAATATATTCAATAGGTCATTTAGCGATTGTAACTTACCTCATCATCTGCCTGGTCTGGGAACTCACGCTTCATCCTTTCAATGTCTTCATGAGTCAATTTCTGAGCATCTTTGCTATCGAAGATCTCTCTATTGTTGGCTTCGGTAGATTCTATAACAACCAAATGCATGCAATTGTTAACAGGATATGGAAAGGTCATCTACAATGAACTGCCGAATACACACCTATTTCATCTAATGCTGTATTGCGGACTGGCTGGATATCACCGTTATTGTTAAGGATTTGATAGGTCAATCCAAAAGGTTGGCCTATAAGAGCATTTGCCTTGAAAGTACCAAACTTTCCTAGCGATATTTTACTATAAAGAGCAAGATTAGTTCTATGCAAAAACGGGATCGTATCGTTGATCGGCAGCATTCCGCAAACCACCTACGTGTCGGGTTTGAGTATGATTTGCTTGACATTGCCACTGGGCAGCTGGAGGAACAAGCACTGATCTGCTTTAATATGAGGGAAATCTTCAGTAATATCGTCCTCTGTAGTGATAGCTGGGACCGTTGCGGTCTCCATGGTGGACATTATGTGTGTGCGTTCAGTGCTGCGATCAGCTTTCCTAGAACATGAAAAAAAAAAAAAAAAAATTATAATTGTAACTGAGCTTCAATCTCACCAGCACCTTATTTTGACTGCAAAAATTCAAATCCAAAAAAAATAGGTATGTTTTATAAGATTGACCGCTAAAGTACACACATGAAGAGAGTAAAAGGACCTTTTCCAGATCATCTGATTCCTCACAGAGGAGAGAAGAGGAAACTAGAAAATGGGGATAAATAAGGCATAGGTGCAGAAAGGTGAATAAAGCAATAGAAGTAGGGAAAGAGACAATTTAAAGATGATAAAGTACTTACATAAGTCGGTAGATAACTCGAAAATATAAGAGAAGAAAATTGATCTTTACGGAGAGAAGAAAAAGGAATAATAAAAATCAAGGTATAATTATAGTGATAAAAAGACGAATCAGCAGTAATAAGAGGTTGATCCTTCATTTTTTTGACAGGTTGACATCCATGAAACGATTTGTTTTTGATCTACAAAGAGATCTCGTAAAATAACAGCAATGACCAAAAGAGAAAAAAAAAACAGCGATATAGAAAGGAATAAAAAGATATTGAAGGGTAGAAAAGGGTGGGTGGTATCATGCATGAGGAGGAGTGTTCAAAATGTTGGTTTGCGTGAATTTGACAGGCCTACTGGAATAATCGGTGGTGCGACAGGAGGTCAACTCCTGCTACAGCAGTAGCTGACGTTGGCCGACCAACATTGGAGAGATCTTGAAAGCATTCGTCTTGTGGTGGTACTCTCGTTATCCCCAATATATCGGTATAAGGATTGCCATAGGATTGCTGATACGCATAATTTTCGGACGAAGCAAATGGATGCATACCCATTTCCACCATGGCATAAGCCAGATTATTACGTTGTTGTTGTTGCTGCTGTTGTTGTTGCTGCTGTTGTTGTTGTTGCTGCTGCTGCTGCTGCTGCTGATTTTGTTGGTCATTGTGATCTTGCTGCTGTGATGAGGTTTGTGCGTGACGTTGAGCAGCAAACGCTGGATGCGATGGTGGTTGCTGAGATGCGTAATAGTAATTGGTATTACCGAATGGATCGGGAATATATTGTTGTGAAGGTGATGTCGGTCCATGGCAATTGGCCGCTGCTGCTGCTGCTGCTGCCGCTGCCGCGGCTGCAGCTGCTACTACAGATGAATTATTTGACTGTGGTCCTGTAGGAACGTAATCAAAATCCATTTCAGGAGTCAAGGTCTTGTAGGAAAGATCATCATCTTCAAACGTCGTTCGCAAGAAATGGGAGGACTGTGATCCATCGTATACATAGGATGGTACACCACCATTATTATCAGGATAACTACTTGTAGGACTTGGAGTCTTGGGAGCACCGATACTTGGACTTTGACTGCTGTTTCGCCTCGATATACAGAATGGACAATTACGTACAAAGCGGGCAATCAATTCTTTTGGGATCCATGAATAGCGGCGGCGTACCTAGTGGAATGGAAAAGAAATGAAATTTTAGATGGACGTTATTTGTTTGTGTGGAATGTGAGGGTGTTTGAAGAAATTTTTTTTTGGTACTTGTTATGGTACGGAATGCATACGCTCTCAACCCCTCCCCTCCCCCCAAAACAAAACAACAATCGTTCAAAACGTACCAAGGCAGAAGTCTTGTCTCGGCCGCCGTGATGTGCTTCTCTATGAGCTCTAACAAGTATTTCGTATATCTGTTCTCTCATTGCCACAGGTTTATTGTCGTGACAAACGATATCGAGAGTATCAGTAGGGGCCAGTTGAAACATCTTCTTAACCCAAAATCGGAATTGTGCAGTTGAGATGGCAGTATTGCGGGGATCTTTTAGCACTTGTAAGATTAATGTATAGCGATGTTGGTCTACTAAAGCCTTGTCTCTCTTCTTTGGGCTCAAATTATCGAGATACTCTTGTACAATACATTGAAAATCCTCATATGTAGGATATTGATCATTGTCGTTGAACATGGCTGCGGCAGCAGCACTCATGACTGCTGCTTGATGATGTTGGGACGGAGATTGAGCTACTTGTTGCTGTTGTTGCTGAGCATGGTAATATGCTGCAGCGGCTGCCGAGTTATAGTTGTAGTTGGCTTGATACTGAGAAGACCCGTTGGTAGGGTAACCCATGAGCACAGGATTAAGCGTCATCGGTTGAGACTGAGAGGATGTCTGCTGCTGTTGTGACATTTTGAACTATTAGCAAAGGGTATATTTAAAAGAGCCGGGTTGAACGATATGATCAAGAAAAGGTGAAGTCTGGGAGGGAGGGGGGAGTTGGGAAATATTCAAGACAATGAAATAACTATATTTAAAATATTTTAAGGGAATGTTGCACAAGTATGTCTGTCAGCTCCTTCAAGAACAATAGGTTATGTACGGCAAGCAGGGAATATATAATGAAGAAACAGAGAAGAGAAGGAAGAAGTAAAAGAGAAAGAGAGATGTTTGTATAATGTAAAGGGAAAGAAAATAGATAAGAGTATATGCAAAAAGTAAAAAACAGGAAAAGGTACACTAATCGGAAGTTAAGGGTAACTGCAATATGATATGAGGGCTGGCCCACAAGCATGAAGAAGTGATGTATGTAATTACGAGTTATTCAGTGTGGTGTTCTAGAGAACATAATCCCATGACTGGCATGGATTGGGAGTGGATTGCTCACACTGTGATACGACTTCACTGACATATCTAGTATGTAGCTTGGGCTCAATTTTGCTTTGATTCCCTCTTGATAGATTGTATTCTCTTAATGTATGAGAACCTCGTTAGATTGTCATGCTTTCTGCCCATTCTTCGGCGCTATTCTCTATTGATAAACACAAAAACGCATGTAAATCTCTGATGATACATTGGGGGGGGGGGGACAGGTGCGAGAGAACGATGCTTTGCTAAGGAGACACAATCAGCAGCCAGCAAGCCAGCCAGCCAGCCAGCCAGCCAGCCAGCCAGCCACTACAGTAATGTCTGGGTGGGTGAATAGTTCATGTCATGTCATGTCTTTTTTTTTTTTTTTCAATTTACCCTAATCAAGTACGATTCTAGCTTCCCAAACACATCTTTCAGGATTAAAAAATGACAATAATGTTTAAACAAACACTAATAAGTTTTACGTTGTTGGACAGCTTTTCTTCCTTCCGAGCCACCAATTTGGATTTTCCTTCTTTGTGTGATGCTTCAAATCTTTGCGCTTTTCCTCTATTTCTCTTTCGTCTCTTACAACAAACATATTCCATCGGTAACATAATAAGAATATTGACTAAATATTTCAATTCTGTCTGAGTGCGCCATCTTATTGTGTTCAATTGTGTTGTTCTCATAGGTTGTGGAAACGTCATGGGGATGATATATGCCATACGAAAAGCCCTGTGTATGGACGAATCATTTGTAACTATTGTGGTCAACACATCACCTTAATACGGATACTTCTAAATGTACGATATGCAGTGGATTGTCACTTTGACTAGCTCTTGTATCATCTTGCAGATCCTTGGTGAAGTGGTGTGTGCGTTGAATGAAAGTATGTTTCATGGCTAAACTTTCTTTTTTTTTTTACTTTTTGACAAAATGTCACTACTGCACGGGATTGACACTCACGCAATGATGTTGACCTTTTTGATTATTGAGGTAAATGTGTGGTTCTAGCTTTCTTTAATCCTTGGCCCCCCCCCCACCAAAAAAAATAAAGAACGATCGATCCTGTCAGGTACACGGACAGATGTCCTATATCGAATGTCATTCTTGTCACATTTAGTGGCAAAGGTAGCTGTCTTTTCACCGAGGGATGAGCCGCCTTTCACCCACGCCCCCATAACACATTCTTTTTCCATATTGTTTCTCTTAAACAGTGATAATATTTTTAAGTATTTTGATGCCAACAAAGGGGAATAAAGTGAATGCGATCATTTGCAAACGAACTTTTTTTTTATTTTTTTTTAAATTAAGAAAATATCGACAGAAAGAAGGGAAAAGTGGGTTGGGTTCGTTTGGGGTTGGGGGGAAAGTACTACATCAGTCAAATAGACCTGCTTCTAGTAATAGTATCCAGATTTAGACATTTTCAGATGGAGACCTGCCATCGAGTTCCTGTTCATCTGTATTGGGTCGATAGGGAGAGCTATTCCAGCGGCCACCCCATTGTTGTAATGATGCAAATATGGTCTGTGCACGACCTCGAAGACCTAAGACATTTGGGATCAGCATAAGTGACAAGTCAAAACGTATAAATTATGGTTCATGTTCATTGCCAAGAAAGTATGAAGAAAATGGTACTCATTCTACATGAAAAATTTGCTTACCATCTCGATCTAATTGTCCAGTAGTATGGTCGTCCAGCAGAGGTGCATCGTTCTCGCGCACGGAGCCCTCTACAGCAACAGGTAGATCTAGTTCTGATTTACTTCTGCGATGTGTTTCTGCAATGCACCATAATTGTTATTGGAAGGCAGTAGAAAAAGTTTAAAAGACAATTTGCTTCATTTACCTTGATCTCGGCCATATCCCTTTCCTTTCTTGCCGCGGGTGATCCACGGCTTCACTCGTAAGCCTCCTGCGTCGTGTGTGCTACGCCGACGGCTTATCCCCGGCAGCACACTGGGTCGAATTCTCCCAACAGTAATTTTGTCCGGAAGGCTGAATTCAAGGCTAGCTGTGTTATCACCTGCGACAGGGTTCTTGATGCTAGGGTCTGACATCGACGAAGACTTCATATGGTGTTTCTTAGAAGGAGGGTCTTCCACAAGACTAACAATGCGTTGGATATGATTGAGGAGAATGCCTTCTCGAGCACGTGCATTTGGCTGAGCGAATTTTGGAGATTTCAAAGCAGCGTTCTCGGCGTTGACCACTAGCAAGGAGTAAAAATAGACAAAGTCAGTTACAAGGTACGGTTTTCAATTCGTCAAACTAGACGATTTTCTGCTAGGCAGGAGGTGAATGCTCTCTTACATTTGGCATGCATAAATGACCGGAGCTGATCGCCATTGTAGAATAGGCCATTCGGTGGTAAAGGTGGACCAAACCTGTTAACATTCTCATTAGCTGCAACTTCCACCCTTTGAATAGACAAACAAGACATATATAATCAGTATCCTTGTCATTACATCCAGAAGTTCCTGAGGCATTTAGGGAGGCTTACCGCCAAACAGGTTGATCATCAATCATATCTTCGTGAACAACAATAAAGACATGTAGAAACTGAGACTTGATAGCTGCTGGATTAAATGGCTGTCGACCATTGACGAAAATAACGCAAACAATGTCTATTGAGAAATCATGTTAGACCCATGGTATTATACACCAAATTCATCATATACATAAACCCACCATTTCCAATGTGCCTTTTACGCTGAATGTGCTGCTTATCGACAAGTCGAGATGGTATAAGGGTAGATACATGGAAAGCTAGTACAGAATCTTTCCACTTGCTGACATATGTGTGGGTTCCAGAGTCACCGCTTCGAGTGTCCAGTCCTGCTGACCATCCATCGTAACCCTGGAGTTCGACACGATCTCCTACGATATTTAAAAATCGGTCCAAGCTCTCTGGTGTTTCTGAATTAGCAAACCACTCTTCTTCCTTTGTTTGACCATCTTTTACCATCAACAAGCCAAATTTGTAACGGTTATGAACCTATAGAGAGATGTAAGTAAATAATGTAATGTATGATGAGTCCAAAAGCATCAGTTTAACGCCCTTACTCCTAGTTCATCCAAACGAATGATGTTTTGCTCAACACCAAATGATTGTATTGTTTTAGAGTCGATAACGCAAAGATCAGATACATCAACGGTATCATCCACATTGGAGACAATGGATGGCCAAATTTTCATCAAGCTATTGGAGACACTGCTGGATGATCTAGTGCTGGCAGCGGAAGACTTTAGTTTTATATCAGCGCTTGAGACAAGTCCTCGGAAGTCCGGTAGCTACAATCAAAATGTTAGCAAAATGCAACAAAAAAACAAACGGAGACAGAGACATATCCTTACTGTTGTTTTACGCAAAATGACTCGATATTGGGTATCTTGATTCGAATTGATGATGTGGTCAGCAGCGTCCACTTCTTTCAGAGTTGCATTAGGCATTTCCTCTTTAATAGTGATGAGCACAGGGTTGTCATTGTGGTTTCCGCACATAGTGAGGTAATCATGACCTGTGAAATAGGTTCGAAACCAAGTCGCCGAATGGTCATAATGCTCCAAGTCCCAAGCATCATAATTTGGCAGCTTTTCATCAAACGCGGAAGAGATAGGCTTTGGTATATCGGTAAACTTATTGGTTCCTTCAATCCAGAACCCTTTGGCAGGAATGATCATGGCATGTTCATTGACCTGATAATGCTGACTTAAACACTCGTTGCTAAAGTGCTTGATGCCGAATATCTACGTGGCCAAGATTATGTTAAGTACATGGGGTAGAATGGACACTGTCACAATAATAAAAAGATAAACTCACAAAGGCCTTGGTATCCTGTAAATTAGATTGGTATAGATCTTCTTGTTCCTTGGTGGTGGGTTTGATAAGTGGGTACTTTAACTTGATATCATGGAGTTCATTGGCTAAGCCTTCATGGCGCTGCTTCAATGTTTCCTTGTAGCGACTGCCTTCTATCATATTGGTCATTTTCTTCAAGTCATCTAGAATGAATTGAAAGCTGTCTATAGGAAATTGCGCAACCTGTTTTCCTTGATGAAGGACCATAGACGCCAATAGCTGATCACACTCCCCACAAACCTTGCTGTGCAAAGTGGTTAAAGTGGCAGTGATGAGAATAGATCCAACACCCGAATTACTTGATCGTCGACGCCTCTCTGATCGCATTTGGGCATAGCGATCCGTTAGCGTAGATAAAGTCGTTTCAGATTTTTCCCCGCTACTACTTGTTCCCGTGAGAGAGTGACCCTGGAGTTGCTAAAAGGTGAGTCACATCAGTAAAAGGGCTTCATTGCATGCCAAATTATCTGAAATTAGTTTTCAATCCCGGAAAAAAAAGGTATATTGTACCTGACTGACAACCTTCACAGCGTCATCATTCACAGATTGGGAGGCTGGTTTGATAGTCGGATGGACATCCGCTGAGATGTCTTCCATGTTTATATCAGCGATCTCTTTCCCAAATAAGATGGTACCAACTCCACCAGGTTGATTAGTGAATGCATGATACTCATCCATTTGCGTAGATATAGTGTGGTTGTCATTTTCAAAGGGATGTGGTAAACGTTGGTTGGACTGAAGTTGCCTTGGGTCTTGTACCATTTGGGTATCATTGTGCTGCTGGTTGGTTATCAATATTTTGGGAACAATTCGGGATTGACGATCCTTGTTAGTAGGTGATACGTCAGGTGAGCTAATATTGGAGTGTCCATTTGAGGATTCATTATTCGCCGCAAATTGTTTGGGGCTGGTGCTCGGTTTGGTAAATATAGTAGATAAATCAATGATACTAGATGTTCTATGCCGGAAACGGGATATCTTGGAGCCCCTTTGCGTAGGAGTCGATATGGAATTAATGGTAGGATGAGGCAAAGTGTGCAGATGGTGTTCCTGAACCGACTCTAACACGCTAGTAGATGAGCTTGCTTTGTCGCCAGGACGGAAACTAAATCTAGATCTGGATGTTGAAATTGACGCTGATCTTGATATAAGCTGCTTGACAGAGCCAAAGGACGATTTTACCATCCGTGGAAATCGAGTAATGGTCCCTCCTGGCCCAAATAGGGACCCGTTAGAATAGTTGGATTGAATCGATTTGGATGATTCCTCCGATGCCCTCCGCGTTCGTGGGGTAGGTGACGAAATTGTAGAATTCTGTTGGTCGAAAGGTTGGACGGAGTAATGATCTTGAATGACATATTGATCTCTTTGGCGAACAGCATCCATTGAATGAGCCTTGGATATGGTACTGGCTAATGACGTGGATGAGCGTCGAAAAGCCGACAGCTTTGGCTGAGAGTGATCCAAGTGCTTTCGAACAGCCGTGGAGGGTATAATAACATCTTCTTCTTCTTCTTCCATGAAGCTTGGACGGAATGTTCTATTATCGTCTTTTATAGGATAGGGTATCTGTTGGCGCTCCATGGTTGACAATGTCCGAGATGGCGTGGATTGCTGCGCATGCGATGGCAAATAATCAGATGATGAAAGAGAAATGGTACGTTTCTCGGCTTCCTGAGCTTTGAAAATGTTTTCTGATATATCTTGCATTAAATGCGAGGTTGAAGATGGATAACTATAACTACAATGACATGCAAAAACTATAATAAAAAGGACGGGACGGAAGAAGGAAGCAAGGCTCGAATAAGACAAGAAAAAAAAAAAAAGAGTGTGAAAGGTCAACGAAAAAACCACACCACGATTGGACACCAGCTGCCGGTGAACGAAAAAATTGTGTGCCCGTGCAGAGTAGTTATTTGGGGAAAAGCCCCCCCCCCACCACTTTGAGTCATTGGAAAAATTTACAGATGTTGGTTTGCAAAAAATATATATTTGAAATAATAGAGGGTATAACTACACCATCTTGGACCAATGGTAACAAAGAGGTTATAGAAAAGCAGAAATTACATATAATGAATGTGAAGCTTTTTGTGAAATGTATAATATGCTATTGGCGTGGGTGGGGGCCTGGTTCATGAAATGCTATAAAAAAAATAAAAAAACCAGGTGAAGTTGAGCGTGAGATTGAAAAATGAGAAATGAAAAAATCAAAAGAGCTTTTAGGATTGAGCCAAACAGAGTTGACCATTCTCTTGCACGTTTAAGACAATAGTTTTGGGTACTTCGCCTTCGCCTTCTGGAGCTGGGGTAGGTGGAGGTGTTCCCGCACTAGATAAATTACCGTAGATATCCCTCTTTTGCTTGGTACGTTCAGCGTGTTGCCTAGCTTGTTCACGGTCCTTGCGAACATCCTCCAGGAAATCATCCACACCGTCACAAATGTTCTTATTTGAATCATTTTGGAGAGAGTAGATCATGAAGAAGTTTTGAAGTTCAGCTGGAGCGATCTCATCCTTTGGAAGAAGTTTGACAAGGCATTCAAGGTCTACAGTAGTGGTTTCATCAAAGAACCGCCTGTACATATGGCGGATTTGAAACTCATCTGCCAAACCCATGTGTAGCTTCATGTCAACTCGTCCAGGACGAAGCAAAGCTGGCGGTAGCTTACTGGTATCATTACATGTCATGAATACAACAGAACCTTCTTGACCGACGATTCCATCTAAGGCGTTCAGCAAACTGCTGAGGGAAACCCCAGCATGAGAAGTCTTGCTTAAATCGGTTTCATGATCGTTCGTGCTCATCTTGACTGAGTCGACATCCTCAATAAGTAGAATTGAATTTCTTGGTTTTCGTTGTAAGCAAGACAGGAACCGGTTATCGTCAAGATCATTAGTGAGACTAACAATAGACACGTTCATATGGAGTTCTCCCTGGGAACCAATCATTTTTCAGTACACACTTTTCACACGCATTTTCGTGAATTCGATGATTTCTACTTACCGCAATGGCTTCTATGGTTGATGTCTTGCCCGTACCAGGAGGTCCATAAAGAAGATAACCGCGTCGATATGGAATGCCCCTCTTCTGGAACCATTCGCCTTGTGAAAGGAAGGTTTTTATATCTATGACCGGTACACACGTTAGCAGGAAGGCTCTCATAAGTTATACATGGCTCAGTTCCCAAACTCATACTCATGACCTACCTTTTAACAATGTTTCCTTCTGGCCATCCTTCATAACCACAGTTTCAAAGCGTCTAGGAACCTTGACAATAGATGCATCCCCTATTAAATCAAGAAAGTGAGTCAGCAGGTTCTATATTTATCACATCCACATCTATCGCATACTTACATTCCCATTGTGCCCATGCTATAGATAATGAAGATGACAGTTAGTGAATAGGAGATCTTCATATAATATGTAGGTGTGACACAGTCAAAGGCACTTACGTTGTAAAAGGTAACGGTATACAATGCACTGAAATATAGTGATCACTCGGTCAGTTAATTTCAAACTCAGCGTAATGCCCTCAATATTTGTCGTATGCTAACTTACCTTGCCATACTTTTTATCATAATACATATCCTTCCACTCCTCCAAGATGCCCTTTAAGGTTGCCATGCTACCAAATCGTATGCTGCGTGACAAAATAAAGTTAATCCCGCATGCATGACTTTTCACAAACACAACAAACATCCACCTACCGAACACTAATGTATTCTGTCTGAGGTAAAAGCCGACTGAATGGATCATCAAATGAATTGCCAGAATCATTACTCTTGTAGCGACTGACTTCAAGTCTGTAACCCTTGTAGGTGATGGTATTGACCTGACCGAGTGCTGGTAAAAAAAAATAATAATAAAGAAAAAAAAGGGTGAATGACCGTTCTAACATTAAGTTGTAAATAAAACACATTTACTCACGTGGACCAAGAACAACTCTGGGTCTTTGTGGATTGGGTCCATCCTCGTCATCGCTGTCTTCACCTTCCCATTGCGCACGGGCCACCGCTTCGCTGAGCCTCGGAAGCTGACTTGTTTTCTCGGATAAAAATTCACTGACGCAACCAAAGATAGGATCACCGTGTTCGATCATGATAGTAGCGTAAAACAAGGTGAGGAGCCGCTCCCAGACTGCTTGATACCCCCGTTGAAACATGTCAGAGAAGACGGCTATGAGATAAAAGAGCTTATTAGTTGCAAGTCCCTGCTAAAAAGCAAATTCACGCGTTAAAACAAAAAAATAAGCATTACACTTACAGTAAGCATAAACTCCAAATCCAACAATAACAACGTCGTTGTTCATATAACGTGTTAGCATAGCAAAGAGGCGAGGGCCAAATATCCGTGTCCATGCTTCAGGTTCACTATAATACTCCAAGGTAGTGATAGTTTGGTTCAAGTACTGCGGAAGATCGGAAAGAAAAATCATGGTTGCCAAGAGGTCAAGTAAATCTGAGCAAAACGCAGAATAAAGAGTCGTCAAGCTACAAAGACTTCAGCAGATTTTATACTTTGAAATATGGTAACTGCGCCGCACCTATACTCATAGGCTAAGCTAAACACAAACAAATGCTCGGTTCGAGTCTGCTGACTAGTTTGCGGAGTCATGGGTTCGGCAAAGGGGTGAGATGAAGGAAAGGTACGGATTTAAGTTTCTCTATGTGCATTGATTGTGGCTGACTGCGGTAGGCGCGGGTTAGGTCAATCATTCATCCAGTATAGAGAAATATTGAAATCCACGTCCAAGCCCATTGCGATTGAACGGCACCTCACGTGACTCGGCCCAACCCAGGCGAACGGACCTTCAAACTGAGTCTCCCGTTTCTCTCACTTTTGGTTCAGACCGCTCGTCATTGGCATTGTGTTAAACAGTGATCGAAGCCGCACTTGACTCCATTCCATTACATTCACCAAAAACCCCACCATAGTGCCATAAAAAGCCATAAAACTTCAACCATTTAGATCTACGCTTCCATATAGAGAGGACAGCAGAACATGATGAAAGGACTCAAGGGAGTTGTACGTGTCGCTGTTATTTTTTTTACTATTCTCTGCGCAATTTGGCATAGACCATTCTTGGCAATATGTCATAACGCTGAGCTCTCAACCTATCTAACTTACTTCTATGCGTCCATTTATAGCTTTCAAGGTCGAAATCCTCTTCGTCACCATCGCAATCCAATCAACCACCAGCTGCAAATAATAATGATCCAAAGCAACGTTCCGCTGGCAGTGGCTATGCAGCCACCTCCTCTCAACAACAATCAAGTGAGCCCTCTACCAAACCACTTCCAGCTGCTATCAATGTAACAAATACACCTCCCCCTACTCCCGATCCGGTACGTTGAACATAACAGTTTTTTTACCAAGTCAGCCACAGCAAAAATGGATTGACAGATCATTTTTTATTATTTCCACACTTTCCGTAGCCATCACTGTCCCCAACGTCAAAGTCACCCTCACATTCAAAACCTGGAAATGACCCTCTGAAGACTACTGCCATCAACAGACTCATGGGCACACCAAAGGATACAATTCCTGTCAGTAAATCCCCGAGAAGGCAAAAGAGCTCGCGATTCTACTCTCAAGAAAACGTAGAGCTGGAGAAATTACCCAATTTCAATGGTACGTAACTCCAAAGTGCTCAGCTAGAGAAGCATATCGGTTTTATATCTACCCACGGTTATTAACCCATGTTTTCCGCAGAGGTTCCAACACACCAGCGCCATGAGCTGTTTTTGAGAAAGCTGAGGCAATGTCAATACGTCTTTGATTTCAACGATACGTCATCCCAGCTCAAAGGCAAGGAGATCAAAAGGCAGTCGCTTCAGGATATGATAGATTACATTGTTACAACAAAAGGTGTTATTGTTGATTCAGTTTATCCAGAGGCTATTCGAATGGTATGAAAAACAAAGTTTTCCAATTTTGAGTTTTGTCTGAGCACGCATAACCTCTTCATTGTACTAACATGACTATGGCTTCGTTTAGTTCTCGGTCAATCTTTTTCGAACTATCCCACCTCAAGTAAATCCTGTGGGCGACGCTTTTGATCCAGAAGAGGATGAACCAGTACTTGAAATGGCCTGGCCGCATCTACAGTTGGTGTATGAATTCTTTTTACGATTTGTAGAGTCCCCGGATTTCAACACGAGCATTTCCAAGCGTTACATAGATCAAAAGTTCATACTTCAGGTAGAGCTGTGTTATTATATGCAGCGTGTGTGCTGAGCTCAATATTCACTTAATTCACTTGTATCCCCCACCCCAGCTCCTTGAACTGTTTGATAGCGAGGATCCTAGGGAGCGGGACTTCCTCAAAACCACGTTACATCGCATCTATGGAAAATTTCTCAATCTTCGTGCATTCATCAGAAGATCGATCAACAACATCTTCTTTCAATTTATCTACGAAACAGAGAGACACAATGGCATTGCTGAGCTTCTGGAAATACTTGGAAGGTGATTATTTGAAATCGAGACGGATAAGGCCGGATACAATTCGTTCACTAACATGATGCTCCCGCAGTATTATCAATGGATTTGCACTGCCTCTCAAGGAGGAACATAAAACTTTCCTGACAAGAGTATTGATACCTTTGCATAAAGTCAAATCACTGTCATTGTACCATCCGCAGCTGGCTTACTGCGTTGTGCAATTCTTAGAAAAGGACCAAGCCTTGACAGAGGAGGTATGTTTACGACCGACATGAATGTCAGAGTGAATCAATCTTGTTCACTTAATGTTGCACCACTCCTTTCGTGATAGGTGGTAATGGGGCTGCTGCGGTATTGGCCAAAGATTAACAGTCCAAAGGAAGTCATGTTTCTTCATGAAATTGAGGAAATACTGGATTTAGTCGAACCTATTGAGTTTCAAAAAATTATGAAGCCGCTATTCCAAAGATTAGCTCAGTGCGTTTCTAGTTCACATTTTCAGGTATGATACCTAAGCGAATGCTAGCCTCATTGCCGCAGTCATCTGTGTCATGTTTTCACTAAACCGTGCCACTACAGGTTGCAGAGCGTGCACTGGCATTTTGGAACAACGAATACGTTGTCAATTTAATGGGAGATAATATTGATGTGATCATGCCGATCATGTTTCCTGCACTCTATGAGAATACAAAAACACACTGGAACAGGTAAAACAAAATAATTATTTCAAGACTGGACAGTTTTGATCAGTCAGATGCGTGAATGTAATAACCTACCTATTCGTTTTTGTTATAGAGCTATACATAGCTCCGTATATAATGCTTTAAAAACATTTGCTGACATAAGTCCAAGATTGTACGATAGTTGTACACTCGAATATAATGAACGAATACAAAAGTGTGTAAGCGTTTCCATGGAATCCCCCCCCACCAATTGAACGTCACTAACTCTCAGCATTTTCTTGATTCTCCAGAAACCAAAAGCAAAGAGAAGATCGAACCTTGTTTTGGAAAATGATAGAGTCGGATGCCAGAGAGCAAAGAGGAAAACGCTTGTCAACGGACATGCCTAAATCAGTACCTACCGGCTATTATCAAAAAAGAGAAATAGGTAAGGTTTAGGGAATACCCTATTCTGGCTGACCCGTGAATTGATGGACTTTGTTTGCTTCGGACAGACGGTGCGTCACCAAATGGCAATTCCACGAATGTAGAGCAGTATAGAGAGGAAGGTAGCGATGACCTTGAAATGGATATGGTGAGTGGAACCTACATGGATTTTAATCTATATGCATGCAAATACTGACATTGATTTAAAGCACTCATTTGGTACAGCTCCCAACCCTCATTTGCGTAGAAAATCGAGGATACCCATGGACGCGTCGGTAAGTAAACTATGAGCACAGCCTTTTTTTCCTTTTTCAAAATAAACTGACCTCTTTACCTTTAGGTCCTGAATGAGCTCCAACGCTTCCAGAGCCCAGATGATAATATGTCTAGGGACATTGACGTCGCAAGCCCACCGTCGCCTTCCGAAGAACACACAGCGTAACCAGTTTCATTCCAATACCCACCACCCCCTTCGGTTTTCCCTTACTCGATAATTTTCCCGGACATTACATGGTTCACCGTGTGTGACTCCATCCACGCCGCAGTTTGCTCATATTGCCCCAGCATCGTGCTCTTTCTGCTCGGTTAGCGCCACACCATCATTTACATGTGGTTGTTCGTGCAATACCTTTCAATGGCTGTAACCTATCTGTTTTTCGCAATCCATTTATATTTCTAAATTGCACTCTAGTAAAAGTAAACAGCACAATACAAACGAGAAACAAAAAAATAGTAAAAATTGAAAAAAATTACTCTATGTACATGGCATAATTAACGTGTAGCGACCGCAGCTAGCTAGTGCTTGGATATTTCTTTCAAGGTTTTTTCAAGCTGTGTCTGTTTGGCTTTGTAAGAGCTGATAACCTCGTTTCTGTCTGGTGCCCGGAAAAAAATATTGGATCCATTAACTTTGCGCTCATATATGGCCTGCGTGAGAGTAAGTCAGGGTTGGTAGAGACAGGTAGTATAATGAGCTGAATGTGCTTACGGCTGAAGGTTTGAGAGACGACAGTTCGCTTTGAATCACGGCGGTTTCCTTCAACTAGCGAGAAAACCGTCATATTAGGGTACAATGTTATACATTGCGTATGCTAAATTAAGACTCTACATACTTGTGATTGTATCTTTTGCTGTGATGACATTTATAAGTCTTGGTATGAATGGAGTTCAAGCAGGAAAAAAAAAAAAAAAAAAAAAAGAACAACGATTGTTGGAGCCGGAGTTTCTTCAGTGAACTGTTCATAGCAGAGATCCCACTGGTTCTCGACACTAGGATGAATAATGAATACAGACACAATAAGGCAAAGACGTATTTTTCAAAATAAGGGTAAAACTAACAAGATATATCCTATTGTACAGTTATCTAAGCTTACATGTCCATGGAGCTTTGTGGTGTGGTTATGAAGGAATTTATAACGCGGGTGGGGTGACTGCTCAATCTTCAGGTGCGAAAAGACAAATCAACTCCTGGAATGCTTACTGGTTATTATCAGTCTGGACACCGAAATGGCAACAGGTCGTAATCGCCTAGCTACCCTCACTGGCGATGACACGTTCCAGTTTACTTTCAGCATTCCAGTACCAAAGTTCAATCCACCACAATATCAGCGGCCAGAAAAGCTTGAACCGTCGTCCGATAATTCCACTCCTGATTCCAGCTCTTCTCAACTTCTGTTTTCGCTCATACCAGATAGCCATGACGGGGATGGCAGTGACGAAAGCGACGTCGGTGAGGAAGAGAAGGACAATGTGAAGTATCGTAGCTCACATCAGAAACAAAGTGACAAGGAATCAGCAGAAGGCGGATCAACAGCAAACAATCAGGATCATTCCTCCAAGGGTAAATCGGAGAAAGTTGTCGTTCGCAAGTTGAGAACACGAAGCGTCATTGTTACAGGTGATTCGTCACCTCAAGCCGCACAGAGTTCTACCAGAGGGTTAACCGCCAAGTCCAAATCTATTGAGCGCAAACGCAAGCGCGAAACAAACGACGAAAATAACCATCATTCTAAACATCAATCTGACGAGCACAATGCCTATATGGTCACAAAGGATGAAGATAAGGTGAATTTAATTTTCTTTATGCGCGATGCGTGTTGCATACTTGTACTCAGTCTCTCTTCTAGGTGCCATTGTCGAAGGCTCGGAGATCATGGAGGTCGAATTATGCTATTGAAGCGGACAAACCAGGCTTGAAAGAATCAGCCGAACGATACTCATTTTCGAAAACTGTGTTTCCAACTGCATCAGAGGTAAGAAATATAATACAATTTTTAACATTAGCTGAGTGTTTTGCTGACAGCGTTGCGTTGCGTTGCGTTGCCTATAGCCCAAGCAAGGCTATCAGGACCATGATGACAACAACTATTCCACTGAACATTCATATCTCGACAAGTCGCAGTCTGAGCATTCACATCTTGAGATTTCACAACTTGAAGATTCTCGGATTGAAAGCTCCCATCTTGAAAGTTCTCAGCTTGAAGATTCAAAGATTGAAAACTCAGGCTTTGAACACACACAACTTGAATTTCGAAGCGGATACGACTATTTTGTAGGAGTCAGTGAGGAAGAGAATGACGATTATGGCTATCATGCATCAGACGAACACGAAGGTAGTGGAGATGGAGTAGGACATATTTTGGATGCATCGGATGCGCTCAAAATGATCAAACAGCGACGTCAAGAAAGGTTGTCTAAAAAAGCACCACCCCAACAACCACAAGTCGACAGTTGTGAATCCTTACCGCCATCCAGTCCACTTCCATTCAAGGCAGCCAAAGATGAAAAAGTGGTACCGACGTCCAAATCACAAGATTTCTGCTATATTGATTCTGACTGTGAAGAGCCACCGCCTCCACCGCCAGACTCGCGAAACGACGATGATGGGCGCAAACTTGTCTATGTATTGTAAGTACTTGAATTTTCATCAGGGAGGGAAGAAAACAAGGTAACTAAATTGTTTCAATTTGCAGCCGTGGGCAAAGATATTTCACAGATGTCGATCTCACGGAAATCCCTTGGGCAGCGGCTGACAGCGAGGATGAAGAAGACTTACAACAAATACGGTTTAAGCCTAGGGTTCTTTGGCCAGACCACCCAGAGGATGTCAATAGTCGAATCAAGCTAAGAGATACCCAAGCTCGCACTAGGCTATTGTAAAATATGTATATACCAACCCCCTTATCTGGCTACCCTTGACAAACTTGTATTCCCCTCCCCCTCCATTGTTCTGCACCTTTTTTTTATATTTCGCTTTTTGTAATCCCCCCTCATTCCTTTAAGCGATAGTCGTTGATTGTCTAATCTTGCGCTCGCTCCTGATAATCTCTCCAACTTGTTGTTTTTGTTTGCAATAAACACAATATACAGCGTATTTGGCTCATAGTGGCAAAATGATAACTTGGTTTATTGTGTGACACTATTACATTAAATCGTACACGTTATACTGTAAAAGGCGGTCAGGTCAGGTCAGGTCAGGTCAGGTCAGCTAGGACTCTGCTGTGCGTCAAGGACCAACGCAGGCTATATATAAATGGGGCTGGAGTGGAGTTACCACTGAGGAGTGAAACCCAAAGAATTTTCATTCATGATCGGTGCTGAAATACTATGAGCAAACATGGCATTCTGTCTCGCAGCTTCCTCAGCTTGCCTGGCCTTTCGGCGTCGGTACGCACGGACGGCAAACACCGTCATACCAGCGTAAAGTACTGTAGCGCCACCGACTGAGCAACCGATGATGACGGCGCGGGATGGTCCAGTGCTGGTTGTGGTGAGGTTTGATGTAGTGCCGACGTTCAACCCGTTCGGGTCGGTAACAGTGTTGCCATTGGAGGTAGCTGCAAATGGAGATAATTAGATTATATTCACATAGTGTCGCTTTGTCAATGTCATGCTACTTACTGTCAGTGTTATTTGTAAGTGGATAAGTGGTGTCTATGAGAGTAGCAAGTTGGCCGTTACTGGTAGAATACAAGTTGCTGGTTGGGTCACGGAGGGCCAACTGGAGGTTATTGACTTGGTCCTCGGGAATAGACAAGGTGGTTACAATGCCATCGACAGACGAGCGTCTGACCTTTCTTCGAAAGGCACCAGCTCCGTTTGCACTGATGATCGAAATGACAATAACTTGATCTGGAGTCAAATCAACAGCACTGGTCACGAGAAGTGGGATCGCCTGGACGAACTGAGCAGTCAGGACTGGATCGCTCACCATTTGGACATATGAGATGGAGTTGAACTTGAGCTCGACTGGAGTGTTTCCATCTGGAGAGGCGAAAAGTGTTAATTTTTTTAATTCCATTGAATATTCATGAAAAAATTTTGGAGACTGTACCAGGTATAATGGCAGCAGCGTTTGGAGCAATGACAGCGGGCACAGCTTGAGCATTGCTGGAATCGGTGCCGGTTGCTGTAGGTACCGCCACAGCTGTGCTAATTATCAAACTATCGGTGGCAATGCTAAAGCTAGCTGGAAGCCATGAAAGAGTTTGATAGTGGTAAGTCGATGATGGGCTCAAAATCGCCGACACAGGCTGGGATTGCACTGCCCCTGGTGTAGTCGTGGCTTCATCTACGGAAGTGGTAGGCGAAACGATGCTAAAACAAAAGGATTATTAGTTACGATCCTTGCAGTTGCTGCCATCATGCATAAGTTAATACATACTCGCTAGTGGTCAAAACAAGCGTGTCAGTCGTAGTGGTAGTCTCTGGAGTAGAAGTTGGTGTACTAGTGACAATTGGACTAGTTGTAGTGGCAGTTGCAGATGTGCTGGTAGAATCAGTGGTTGAAGAAGACTCATTTGCTGTGGTCGATGTTGCCTTATCAGTAGTAGATGTAGTAGTCTGGTTATCTGTTGATGTGGTAGTGACCGAAGCATTATCTGAAGTGGTCGTAGATGTGGCATCATCAGTAGTAGTGGTGATAGTAGCTGAAGTGGTAGAAGTATCAGTGGGTGTTGCTGAGTCGGTGGTAGTAGTGGATGTAAGTGAAGCAGTGGTGGTAGTACTAGTGACTGAATCATCAGTCGTGGTACGAGTTGCTGAATCGGTCGTCGTGGTAGACGTGACTGGATCGTCCGTCGTAGTGGTAGCGGTGGTAGGATCAGCAGTACTACTAGTTTTAGCTGTAGTTGGGTCAGCAGTAGTAGTGGTTGTAGAGGTGGTCGTGTCTGCATCTGTAGTGGTGGTGGTAGTGGTGGTAGGATCAGCAGTACTACTAGTTTTAGTTGTAGTTGGGTCAGCAGTAGTAGTGGTTGTAGAGGTGGTCGTGACTACATCCGTAGTGGTAGCCGTAGTGGTTGTAGAGGAGGTCATGGCTACATCCGTAGTGGTAGCCGTAGTGACCGAGTCTGTCGTGGTGGCCGTGGTGGCATCCGTGGTTGCAGACGTAGTGGTAGGCTTAACGTCTGTGGTGGTGGTGGTAGTGCTATCTTCGGTAGTGGTGGTGGCGGTAGACTGGTCCTTCGTGGTTGTAGTAGTTGTCTTGACATCATCCGTAGACGTAGTAGTGGGCTTTGCGTCTGTAGTGGTGGTAGTACTATCATCGGTAGTAGTCTTGTCTTTGGTGGTAGTAGTGGTTGCCTTGCTGTCGTCAGTAGTAGTGGTGGTAGTATGCTTGTCCTCAGTAGTCGTAGAGGTTACCTTGTCGTTATCCTTAGATGTAGTGGTCTTGCCATCATCGGTAGTGGTGGTGGTTTTATCATCTTTGGTAGTGGTAGTGGACTTGTCAGAGGTAGTGGTCTTTGACGGGGAATCAGTGGTGGTGGTATGTGTCACATCATCGGTGGTCTTGGCTGTGGTCGATGTATGAGTAGTAGTGATTTCTGCTAGGGCCTTTTCAATATGCGAGGTATGTGATGCTGCTACTGTAGACAACACAGAAGTAGCATGGGATATAGCAGCCGAAGTCTTCACAGGAGAAGAGTGTAAAGTGGAATGAAGCTTTTTGGTTGTGGTGGTTTCATGGCTGTGGTGGGTTGTAGTTGTTTCTCCTCTCTGTGATACGGGTAAACTTATTCATTAGACGATTGAATGTGGTAGTGTAGAATGTAAAAAAGTACTAATGTTTACCTTGAACAAGCCATGAACGTCAACAAAGCTGTCCGCGGCGCATCCCGGAGGGCTGATGAAAGCCAACAGAAGGCAAACAAAAAAGAGTGGAATGAAGTGTACTCTAGTCATCCGATCCTTTGGATCAATGTTGAGATAACTGCATACGATGATGAAAAGGAGAGGCGCTGGTTCGATTCGATTTCGATAGAAGTAACGAAGGTAAAGAGAAGTCGAGTCGACTCGAAACCGAGTTAAAGTATTCTACCAGAAGAAAAAGAGAAAGTTGAAGCAATACGTTGTTGCCGGAATTCATCATGGCCTTCGTGCCACCTTGGCTTACAAGCCTGGACTCTATTTTTTTTTCTAATGGTTGAGATGGGGGCCAATTGCTATATTGGGCAGCAGCAGAGAGAAGATGGCTTGCTGGCTTTGTATACTGGATGAAATAATGCACCTCTTTAGTTGTCTAGAACAAGGTATTCGTGTCATTGGTAACTCAAACGCTTTGACAGACATTTTGAATAATTTTACTATTACAGGTTACGTTGGTTGTAACAATCAAAACTAGTCTAGTTATATTATAACCTAGTACGCTTTTAATCGGACTTGGCTAAGCTCTGCTGTACATTGCACGAGGAGGCGCTTTTTGAGAAACCGTTGCACAAGAGTCTTTCAACAGCGAATCCCCGCTCAGTTCAGCTGAGCTTTCTAGGTGCGCTTGCCAGCCAGAGCCCTACTCTACTCTATTCAGCTCTGATTAAACTATGCCTTTGCTCTGTCCAGGTTCTCTATTTCCAAGCGGCGCACGCATAATAATACTTTATTGAATAAAAACAAAAAAATGATGGATCGCTATGATTGGCAATTATGTCAATTAAACTCCCTGAGCCACATGGTTAACACGACTGGGAAGCATAAACAATGTAAATGAGCAAATTATTATGTGTTGTTTAGCTGACATTATTCCTCTTTTTTTTTTCTCTCTCTCGCACTTTTTACTCGTCACTATCTCTACGTTCAGTACGTCTGTTGTCTCTGTTGTCTCTGTTGTCTCTGTCCTTTCTTGAAGAACGACGATCATCATCTTGCGAACTAGAGCGACGACGTCTGTTGTCCTTGGTAGAAGATCGGTCATCACGACGACGGTCTCTGGGGGATCGTGATCGATATCTGTTACGAGGAGGTGTACGGCTACGTGAACGAGAACGGGAACGGGCAGTTGATCGACGCTGTACGATTATATGAAACAATTATAACATAAACAATCAGGGACCAGTCAACCAACCATGCAATCTAAATTATCTGTTTACATACCTCACGAACCGTCACACGCGATCCCTTGAGATCAACACCATCAAGCTCTTTGAGTGCATTTTTCATGCTGTCATAAGAAGAAAATTCTACAATGCTGTTTCATAAAATTTTTCATTAGGATACCGCTGGGATTATCACTATCATTCATGTATGTTGCAACTCACCCTTCACCCTCACGGTCACGTCGAACATCAGCATAGGAAACTTCTCCAGCCTTGCGCATAAAATCCTTGAGATCCTGAGAATACCCAGAGACAAAATAGAGTAGGAGAAGGAAAGGAATGATGAGAATACGTATTGGGATAGGCAATGTATCAATGAAGAGCTTGTAGAGAATGCAGTAAAGGTGAAAGGCGATAAGACGAGCTTCGGCTGAATATGAACTTCGTTTCTGTTTTGGCATTTACAATGACGCTTCTCAATCCAACCTATATTTCCCAATGCGCTGAGTAGCTCCAATGGAAACAAAAGGAGGTAACCCCAAGGCAGGGCAGTACAGGGCAAGGCGAGCGAGGTTGATCGCTTATCATAAACGTACAGGCCAGCCGATCAAAATAAATAAAAATTCTGTGTAGTCTTTCGATCAAAAGTCGCATAGTAATAGTCGATCTTTCCTCTCAAGAAACAGGAAATAGCAAAGAACCAAAATGAGTTTTAGAGGAGAGACCGCATACCTGCCAGCTAGTACCAACAGCAAGATTCTCCACAATGACACCGTAGCGGGGACTGAAATAGATACAAAGCCCAATGTTACCTCAAAGCCTTCCATCGTGCCAAAGACATATGACAATATATAAAGCTACTTACCCATTATCATTTCTACGCGTACGGCGATCATCACGGCGACCACCACGATCATCTCGTCTGTCACGTCCAGTTTCACGACGAGTACCTTTGGCAAGTTCGACAACAATTCTAGCAAAAAAATTAGGTACCAGTTAGTTAAACCAATCATCTGAGAAAACAATGATACCTGACTATTGCTTTTAATAATACGCGATACGCACACCCACAACGTTCGCAATGTCAGATGAATGCCATTCTATTCATAAACTCACCGTTCACCCAAAAGGTCCTTGCCGTTAAAGTTGCTAACAGCATCTTCTGCAGCCTTGCTATCTTCAAACTCTACAAATCCAAAGCCATTTTTGAGATTGATGTCACGGATCTGACCTTGACCTGCAAACAAGTCTTCGATATCACGTTTTTGAGCATCTCTGTTGAGATGACCAATGTAAATTCGGTTGGATGCCATGAGAAACAGTAAAGGAGCAGAGAAAAAGGATTGGGGGTCAAGAGAAATTTTATTGGGCGCGCGCCGACATAAAGTAAAGCGACCTTGGCGCTCCGCCGATTGGCTCGTTCGCTGATCAACTTTTCTTCACTATACAGAGCAAAACCTCTTAGTATTTCACTTTATGAGAAATCCATTAGAATACCTTCTTTATGAGTTCTTCTCTAGGATTCTATCTAATTTTTAAATTGAAATAAATAATATTATTCATTTTTTTTTTCTTCACTTTTTTTCGTTTTTTTACCTTATTTGTATCTCTGAACCAATCACAGACATCAGCCGCTATCACTCTCTTTCGGGGACTGTCATTTCATTCCTCTCGAAATTTTGAAATGACAGGAAAAAAGTTTTTGTAACTGGATCAAGAATACTTTCCCCTCGATCAATCCATCAAAAATGTCTTTTGCTCCACGAAACAGAAACTGTTATAACTGCGGTGAAGGTATATTATCCCTCATTCGAATCACTGATTTCAGGTGGTCGAATCTAACTCTTTGTTTCCTGACCTGAAGGTGGTCATACTGCCCGTGAATGCACTAAGGGTCAAACTTGGTAAGAGAATAGTCATTTGACAACTAAGTCAAACTTTCTACTTGATATTGATGTAAATTAAAATAGCTACAACTGCAACCAGTCCGGTCACTTGAGCAAGGATTGTCCCAACGAACGCGCCGAAAAGACTTGCTTCAACTGCAAGAAGTCTGGTCACATCGTAAGTCCTCAATTTCTTTAGCTCTACTAATAAGATACCCATTGCTGACATCTTTACTCTAGTCCAGAGATTGCCCTGAGCCCCGTCAAGGTGGTGGTGGTTACAGCAGTGGCCCCGCTTGCTACAACGTAAGTTGACTAATGTAAACCGGATCACATACAGCTGTCATGAAATTGTACTGACTGCTATTTGGGATTTTGACAGTGTGGTAAGACTGGTCACTTCAGCCGTGACTGCAAACAGGGAAGTGATTTCTCTAGCTTTGGAGGAAACAAATCTTGCTATTCTTGCGGTGAATCTGGCCACGTCAGCCGTGATTGCCCTCAAGGCTCCAAGTGCTATAACTGCGGTGTAAGTTGAATATGGTTTGGGTCTATGGAGATTAGCAGTGATTATCAAAGTTGACGCGTATATACATTCCTTTTAGAACTTTGGACACATGTCTCGCGACTGCACCCAAGAGCAAAGAAGAGCCTGCTATAACTGCAATCAGGAAGGTCACCTTTCAAAGGACTGCGTAAGTTGAGGTGTCTGGTTTGTGCTACTATTGATGTAGACCATTAAGCTAACACTATTCTATTTGGTAGCCTCAAGCCCAAAGATAGACTTGCTCCTGATGTCGATGAAGAAGAAAACCAAAAGTTCAGTGTTGTCAAAACCTAATCCTATCCTTTCATGGATTGTTTTCCCCCACAAATTCCTTCTATTGTGTAGTATAGTTTTATTGTTTGCAAAATGCGGCGACTATTTTAAAAAGATACAAAATGAGCGTTGACCAACGTCACAAATTTAAGTTTGTTACTGTGTGTGAGGAGAATCAGTCCCAATGTTTTCTTATTTGCGCTTTATCTGTTCCCGTCGTGTTCTCTCGCATTGTGAGCAATTTAGTATACATTTGCAAATGATATTATTATCAATGCTCCCGGAACTATAGATTCAGTGATCCTTGTAACGGTCTTACAAAGTATAAGTGAGCCAGGCGCCAACTTCTCAGACAATACTCCTGGACCAGTCTGTGAGTATTTACTGTCGTCTGAAATGATTAACTGATAGAATCGAATTTCACTTCCCTTTTGGGGTGCATATTTAGTTGCTGGAAAGTGGTCTCCGCTACTCTAGCAGGTTTGTCACCGAGCCATATCTCTTTCAAAATCTGCATTGATGCTATAGTCACTTTCGATATCGTCAAACCGGCGTTCGAACTCATCTTCTTCTATCCGACAGCACCGGAGTCGATAACACAGTTTTACCGGTCTTCTTCCTCCGCCTGTTTGCCAGCTTCGCCATATTTCATTACGAGAATGATCGACCGGATGTCATGCACTATGGCCAGCTTCATAATCAGAGAGCTTCGATGCTTCGAGCTTTGTGCCGCACTAATCAGCTCTTCCAATCATAAGAATCTACCTGCTGCAAGCTTCAGCATCTTCCAATTATCCAATTTCTTCAGTATCACCCTTACGCCTATGCCTTCAATAAGCTGGGCTTCAAACCCTGTACCAAAATGGCTGGCCATAGCTGGTGCCGCCGATTGCCTACATTTTGCAAGTGAATAGTTAACATCAGTTATCCCAGAAAGATGATCTTCGATTGGCGTTTCTTTGGTCGCTTTGCTCAGGAAACTTAAGAAAGATAGGTCGCCTTTCTGTGTCGCCAGCTCATGCGGTAGTCTCTCACGAGATTTTGATCCTTCTCCGTACGCTAATGTGAAGTGTATGGAGAATATACCTGCTAGTGCATACTCTTTGTCTTCCTTTCGTGCTGTCTCTCGAGCATCCATTCTTGCAAGTATCTCAGCACTATTTCCTGGTCGGTAGCTCAGGTGAAGATCCAACGTACACAGCTCATGGCACTGCTCAGTGGCTAATTGTTGTATTGACACAAATTCGTCAGTTTTGGATATACCACATAGGAAACCAGCAGCAGCTCCTTCTTGTAGACATCCTCTCTTGCACCATCCATTCTTGATCTTAACGTTACCAGAAATATCAACAATTCTGTTATTTAATGGAGTTCCTGATTCTAGAACAACAGCCGCATAGTTCGCATACCACATGTACATTGAACAAATTTGCTTCATCAAACTCGGTTAAGTTTGACTTATCAATACAGATTGTGTCCATCCATACATATTGTGTATGTTTACTTAAGGCCGTGTGTATGGCTTTTAACTTTGTTCACTTCGTACTAATGCCACGTTTACGGTGACAAATTTGGCTTTACCCAAAAATTCATTTGAGGATTCCTCCATCGTTGTGAAAGAGACAGAAAGACGAAATAGCCTTTTGTGTTAGCCTTTAGTGTCAGCTCGCAGCAGTTTATTTTAAACAGTTTGTCTGTGCGACGAATCATTCATCTGGTGACGATAAAAGTGGTTTGCTTAGCTTTTCTCGTCTAGCATTAATATTACTACCATTTCTACATCGTAAGTTAAATTTCTACATATTCTACCAAACCAGGCCGTAGAAATTATTTGAGGTAAGTTGTGTGTCTTGTCTTACGCACCTCCATCCTCTTAGAATATACTCCAGTGAATCAGATAGATAAGTATATTGTCAACATTCAGTAGACGTTATTTCCCTGTTCATAGAAGTACCAAGCAGACTTACATTGTTCTTTTCTTGTCCGTTGCGTAGAGATTATTGTCGTCATTGATGGACTAGCTCGTGGTTGACGAAAAAGAGTATTGAAATGCTCAGGGGCTGGATCATAAAATTTCAGGCTCCTTAATTCATTGACAATGTGAGCTCTTAACACGCCACAGGCAAATACATTTGTCATTGTAAATCTTTCAACAATGCACTTCCTGAAAGCACAACATCTCCAAATTTAGAATGAAAAATAAGAACAAATGAAAATACAAAATTAAGCACTCCAATAACTACCATAGACGGCGCTTCAAAGTAGTAGAAGTATTGTATCACAATCATATCGTCCTTTTCAACCCTTCTTTTGCGCCGATACCATTTCGATCAATGTTAGAGATTTCAAGGTCTAAGACCTCAGATAATTCGTTTTTGCGCTTTAACTTTGCAAACTCCAGTAGTTTGGAACAAACTCAGTCAGGAGTGCGTCGTTCTGCTCTTAATTCTTTTGTGTGATTCATGTACTAATTGAAACATCGTGGAGCGATATTTCTCAAAACCGCAATCAAAATTGTTGAATAACTGTAGGAATACCTTGTTCGCTTGCTTCTTTAATTACTGCACCCATTAACAGCACTTTGTGAGTGATTCAGGTATATATCTGTGAAATATCACAAACACAATACATAGTACTCGCATGGAACAGTTCATTCATACACACCTTTAGAGCTGTCAACTTCGTCAACCAATGAGCTATTTAATTATACTGTCACCTATATACATGGTTTATTTCAATCTGCTGGATAGCATTAAGATAATATCATCATCTGTTTGAATGGAATGCTTGATTTCTATTGGGATGTGTACTTCTTTTTCTTTTGCGGGATCTGTCCATGGTAATACTGGCAGGTTTGTCACCAAGCCATATTTTTTCAAATGGAGCACTGATACCGTAATCAGATTTGACATTGTCAAATAGTCGCTCAAACTCGTCTTCTTCAATTTGACAGCATTGAAGTCGATAACACAATTTGATTGCTCGTCCTCCGCCTGTTTGCCAATCCTCACCATACTCCACTAGTAGCATGATCGATCGGATGTCGTGCACGATACCAAGTTTTATATTGGAAAATCCTTGAAGCTCAGAACTTTTTGCCGCTTCAATCAACTCTGTCACTCCTGAGAACCTGCCTGTCGCCATCTTCAGATCTTTCCAGTGATTTAACTTATTCAGCAGGTCGCCTACATTCACACCTTCAACAAGCTGCACTTCGAAACAGATACCAAAGTGACTGACCGTCGCAGGTGCTGATGATTGCCTACATAGGGCAAGTAAATAATTGACATCTGTCACACCTGGTAAGTGATTTCCATGTGATACATCTTTGTTTGGGAAACTTAAAAATGATAGGTCGCCTTTCTGTGTTGCCAATTGATGTAGTAATCTCTCACGAGATTTGAGTCCTTCTCCATACGCTAATGTGAAGTGTATGGAGAATATACCTGCTAGTGCATACGCTTTGTCTTCCTTTCGTGTTGTCTCTCGAGCATCCATTCTTGCAAGTATCTCAGCAGCATTTCCCGGTCGGTAGTTAAGGTGAAGATCCAACGTACACAGCTCATGGCTCTGCTCAGTGGCTAATTGTTGCATTGACACAAGTTTCTGGCTTTTGGATATACCACACAGGAAACCAGCAGCAGCTCCTTCTTGTAGACACCATCCTCTCTTGCACCATCCATTCTTGATCTTTACGTTACCAGAAGCGTCAATGATTCTAGCATCTTCAAAAGGGGTTCCATATTCCAGAACAACAGCCACACAGTTCGCATACCACTTGTACATTGAGCGAATTGCTTCATCAAGCTCGGTTAAGTTAGATTTGTCAATACAAAGCGTGTCGATCCATACATATCGTATATATTTACGCAAGGCTTCTCGAATTTCGTATAATTTTGTTGACTTTGTACTGATCCCATATTGGCTACCGTTTTCTATGCCCTTTACGTCCATATAACCGACCTCATGATCATTCCATGTATGCGTAATGAAAATAACTTCCGTGCTCTTCTTTGCTGATACCAACCTATCACTATTCAAGTCCCATACTCGAGGTACAATTTCTTCTTGTCGCTCGCGCCAGATATCAATTCCAACAGCTTTGGCTGCAGCTACTGGAAATAATGGTCGATGAGCGGATTGTGATGTGCAATCACACCTGATTCGATTCAGAACTTGCCAGTCCGATGATATGTCTTTCGACTGACTTCTGTTAATATGATCTAGTTTACCAAGGATGGCTTTGACTAGCATATCTATATGCCCATCATCACCAGCTATACTCAAGACACTGAGTCCAGCTATCAGCATGGCATGGAAATCCGTTGCAAGCTTGCCTTCTGACTCTCCAAGGATATCGGAAAATGCATCCTTATTAACTCGAGGTGACGTTCTCCGACAGATATACACAGAATCCATGAAACACAATAGAGGATGAGTGTCTATATGTCTTCCTAGTACCGACAAAGCAAACTCCGGTAGTGGTATCTGTACAATTAGCTGACCTGATCTTCGAATCATTCCTTGGAACTTGTCGAACGGTAAAGCCCATTTTGGAGACATTTGTTTGGCGTTTTGATGTAACTCTAACATTAAGAATGCGTCGGATGTGAACAACTTGACACCAAGGCAGTCGAACAAGGATGCAATTATTGTTCTAGCGCGATCATCCATGGATATGCTGTTTAATAGCTGAAATGGCTGTTTAGGCTTTGCTAGAGACTTGACTTTCGCAGAGTTGTCCAAATCAACCATTCGAAGCTTCCGAGACGATGGAAACCCAAAACCATACTTGTGTTTAATATCAATCAACCCTCTCTTATATCTGGGACTCGCTTTGGTAAGGATATAGATAAGTATTTAAAAGCTCAAAATGTTTGTTATTGGTTTCGCTGCACAAATACTGACCTTTTTGCTCATTACTGAGATTGCTTCCAGACTCTATTAATATGATACCAGACGAATCCACTTCCTCAACATCTTCATCCATAAGTGTTGAAATTGTGTGCAAATTCCTCAGTTTATTTTTTGACGCTTTTGTGGTTGTATTCGACAATATATTCGCCAACGCTGGTAATCTCCGTTTCAAAGCTTCAGGGACTTGTATATCGGCAGTGTTCGCACCCGCTTCAATAAGTAAAGCTATGACTTCAGTAATCTTTTGAAGAAATACGTCTCCCGTAGCATGCAAATACAGCTTAGCTTTGGTAACGGCATTCATCAAAGGTGATATATCATTCACATCCAGAACGTTTGACAAAGCTCCGTTATCTAGCAGCATTTTGACCATAATTGGATTACAATTTGTCGTCGCTATGTGCAATGGGGTCCACTTTTTGTTCGTCATTGCATTTACGTTAGCGCCATACTTGATTATTAATTCAGCTTCCTTCGTCAATCTATACTCCACTGCGATATGTAAGGCTGTCTGACAATATCGGTTTGTACCGTTAACGTCTGCATTTCCGCTTAGCAATAAAACGATGGAAGATTCATTCCTGGTTTCTACCGCGATATGTAAGGCTGTTGAGTCTGACGAGGATTCCTTTAACTCCAGGTCGATCCCTTGGTCAATTAGCATCTCAGCTAGGTCCAGAAAATTCCTTCGAATTGCAATGTGAAGAGCTGTCTCGCCGGCTTCATTCTTTGTATCAATGTCGATCCCTTTTTCTATTAAGAGAAATGCCACCTCTTGTTCATTTTTATAAGCTGCATGATGAAGCGCTGTATTTCCATTCTTATCAGTCGATTGTATGTTACATCCATAGTTTAATAGCACGCCTAAAGCTTTAGCTTGACCTTTTGCAGCATAATATTGAAGAGCTGTTTGATTATTTTCTTTCCTTGCCTCTACGTCAGCTCCTCGATGTAACAGCATAGCCATTAGTTCTGGATGATCACCTGCTAAGAACATGGGAGTCAGTCCATCTCCTACATGAGTTTCGATATCTGCGCCGTTGTCCAAGAGATATGTCACAAAATTAACATGACCATGTTGTGAAGCTCGAAGCAGTGTCGAATTCAAATTATGCGCCTTATCGTTTACATCACTGATCATATCTAAAGCTCTCTTGAAAACCTCTACTTTTCCAGTATCTGCGGCAATGTAAATGAGCGGTAAAACCTTGCCATCCGGATCCTTTACTTCAGCACCGGCATCCAATAGCAAACACACCATATCAGCATGACCTTGCAATATAGCAATGTAAACTGGTGTCTGATTTTCTTGGTTTTTGGCATTAATATTAGCTCCATGCTGCATCAAAGCCGTAGCTGTGTCCATCTGGTTGAACTTTGCAGCAATATGAAGAGCAGTATCTCCACTGTCTGTCTTTGTTTCAAGTTTTGCTCCCTGCACCAACAATAATTTTACAAGTTCTAAATTCCCTTCTTTAGATGCCCAGTGCAAAGCCGTCAAAGAATCGCTATCTGTTGCTTCTACATATGCTCCTTTGAATAGCAAGAAAGACACCATTTGTAGCTGACTTGCTTTAGAAGCAACCAGGAGTGGAGCTTTTCCCTTTTCGTTGGTAGCTTTAATATCTGCACCGTGATTCAACAGCAATTCTGCTACTTCAGTAAATTCTTCGTTTGCAGCTATTTCGAGTGCTGTCCTAGATTTCCCATCTTTGGCATCAACAGCAGCATCATGATCTAGTAACAATGATACTAAATTCTTGTTACCATTTTCGGTAGCTATGTGAAGCGCTGTATTTGATTGCCCATCTGTTGCATCAACGGTAGCACCACGATTTAGTAGTAACGATACTAACTCCTTGTGTTCATATTCAACAGCCAGGTGAAGTGCAGTTTTTGAAAATCTGGTGTAAGTGTCAATAGAAGCACCGACATCTAGCAGAACTGATGCCGCTTCTTTATGTCCATTTTCTGCAGCTAGGTGAAGTGCAGTATATAAATTATCGTTTCTTGCGTTAACACTAGCACCACGGCTTAATAGTAGTTTTACGATTTCCTCGTATCCTTTAAATGCAGCTATATGAAGTGCGGTAGTTGATCGCCCATCTTTTGTGTCAATAGCAGCACCATAATCTAATAGTAGTGACACTAAGCCTTTGCGCTGGTATTCAGTAGCCAGATGAAGTGCAGTTCGTGAATAAATATTTTTGGCGTCAACAGTCGTAGCAGCTTCTAGCAGGAGTCCTGCCGATCCTCTGTGTCCATTTTCTGCAGCTAGGTGCAGAGCAGTATATAAATAATCATTCGTTGCATTTACATCAGCCCCATGGTTTAGTAGTAGTTGCACTATTCCTTGATGATCCTTAAATGCAGCTATGTGAAGTGAAGTGTTTGATTCGCCATCGGTTGCCTTAACAGTAGCACCATGATTTAGCAGCAAAGACACAATAACCCTATGTCCATTTTCAACAGCCAAGTGAAGCGCAGTTTTGGACAAGTCATTTTTGGCTTCAACACCAGCGCCACTATCTAGCAAAGATACAACCGATTCCTTATGTCCGTTAGCCACAGCCAGGTGAAGTGCAGTGGATAAATAATCGTTTGTTGCATTGATATAAGCTCCATGGCGTACAAATAGTTTTACTATCTCCTCGTACCCCTTGAATGCAGCTATGTGTAGTGCAGTATTTGATTTTGCATCTTTTGCGTCAACAGCCGCCCCATGTTCCAGCAGCGACACTAACAATGTCTCGTGTCGGTTTTTCGTAGCTAGATGTACAGCAGTATACGATTGCTCGTCCGTTGCGCTAATATCAGCGCCATGATCTAGTAATAGTGATATCAAATTCTTATGTCCATATGCAGCAGCTAATTGAAGTGCAGTCCTTGAGATACTATTTCTGGCATCGACATCAGATCCACCGTCTAGCAGCAATGACACTATTTCCTTGTATCCGTTTTCAGCAGCCATATGAAGGGGTGTATACGAATAACCATTTGTTGCGTTGATATCAGCACCACGGCTTAACAGTATACTTACTATTTCTAGATATCCCTTAAATACGGCTATATGAAGTGCAGTATTCAATTTTCCATCTCGTGAGTCAATAGTTGCACCACTATTTATCAGCAGTGATACCAATTCCTTGTTTCTACTGGTCACCGCTAGATGAAGGGCAGTATCCTTTCTTTCGTTTTCTAATCCAACGTCTATACCGAGATGCAACAGGCATTGTATATCGTTGATCTTTCCGTCAGCTGCAGCAACGAACCAATGTTGATGATAAAGGCCCTCGCGGCTCATAACGGCACCAGAACCAGGCCAACTTGAACGCTCATTAATCAAATTATGCATAATTGGAAACTTCACATTCTTGGATATTTTTTCTATCATTAGGCTCTCTTCGACCGATTGAAGGGAACAGGAAGAAAAGAGAGGTCATGTAAGATATTCCGCAGCAGTATATTCAAAACATTACACACTGTGCGACGATACATTCATCAGGTGCCGATTCTCTGGACATTATTGCCACTATTTCATACCAAGATTAATTCTTTGCGTTTGGATTCTTTGGTAAAATCACCGCATCTTTGTTATTATTCCTAGCGATAACGTGAAATGCTTCTTCAAACTAGCATCTTTCCATCAACAGAAGCACGATCGTCTAGAAGTAATAGTACTATTTTTTTATGTTTCCATTCTTTGCATCTCCTGAAAGAGCACTTTCTGATTTACTATCTATTGCATCAAAAGCAGTATCATGATATTGTATATAAGTTTAATCAATGCCTACTTTTATTATATACAGTTGCTGGATTAGCAGCCAGGTCCTTCACTATCGCAAATAGAGTAAAGCAGAGAAGAAATCGGAAAGTGAAAATGCATGATGTTTAGGCACGATAAAGAATTCCTTCATATTTGACAATTCGGTTTCAATGTTAAACAACCGGCGACTGACAAAAACCAAAGAGCAGGGAACACTGACCAAGCGCATTTTATCGTGGACCTAGTTTGGATAGCTATTACATGATACAGGTAGAGCCTTTCAAGTGAATTATTGTAATTGGTCCATTATGTTTGATGTATTGACCGAATTGCAGTGTTAGGTCCAGTCATTCTCGAATGATACCATTTGCAAGAAGTAATGCGTTAGAGGCTGATTATGCTACCAAACAGATCCTTCCTCATGCAATATCAGATTGTTGACTGAGAATTCTTAAACTTCTGAGTGAGGGCGGTGATTTCGAAGTGGACCCTATCCAGCGCACTGACTACACCGTGAGTAAGTTTACTCGGTCCGATTTTGGAGAAACAGCACACTGTTATTTTTCATGCGTGAGTAATGTCCTTAAATTTAATGTTTACATACAGTTCAGTACCTTTATGAAAGCAACTAGCATTACATGACTTCAACTCTTATACGAAGCAACAATATAATACATTCTAGAGGTTCCAAAGCAAATCAGCACGCAAATTTCTGGTTTCCATTGCTTCGGCAGTAATGCGGGTATCGGACTAATGGGCGGCGACATATAATAGCTGCCACAGCAAGATGACATACAGAAGTAGTCGGGCTAGAAATGATTTGCGAATACGCGACCAAGTAAGCAACGTCGGTGGACAACTTTCCTATATCTGTTATTCGAAATCTTATCCTTTCAATTGGACGATTTTCGTCTAGTTCATGATTATATGCCGCAACCAACCTATCAGTTGTAAGCTTCCATTGGAATACTTTTGTTTAATGTTACGGTAATGATTCTCGGAGCCTTCACTAACCTTGTCCTGTAATTTGTTTCTCTTCCTATATATAGATGTCGGTATTGTGTACCATTTCTTGGTACTCAAAAGATTGCAGCTTCTTCGGAGTATCGGTATCGTCCAGCTTGACAGTCATGGACGGTCATGTTCTACATGTTGTCGGTCAAACCTGGTATATCATAATTATACCATTACAAGAATTTAGAGGTGAGAATATCTTAGATTATCGAGAGTAACTATACATCGAGCATGATAGACTGAAGTCTATTCTAAATCAGCTTATTAGCGTAACCACAAACGTATCTAGGTGCGTGTGAACGACTGATCCATGATTTAATTCATAGAGCCAATTTCCTCAAGTGCTACCTCGGAAACCTTTATGGTTTGTGACCATAATGCGCCATACCCCCAACCTGGCAGATGTGTTACATAAGCGACATTTCTTTAATTCACGATCATGGTCAAATGCGGAATAGTCTTACCTGAAGCTTTCAGGTATATATGAATCAGGGTTCAATTTGTTTACCTTGATTCCATAACTAGATCGGAAATGTTCATACGCCTATCTCTGATTGCATCTTTGCTGGCAACAGCCTCTTCGTTGAAAGATGATTGCCCTTGGATTAACCCTAATTGGACACTGGAGATACCTGTGAATGCTACTAATGCGGACATATTGTGTGTCGCAACTAAACTATGGCCAACAGCAACACAGGTACACGAACAAAAGAATGAAATGATTGGTTTTACTCATTTCGGTGTCAACACATACACTGGTCTCGAAAGTAATATATACCATTTTATTGCCAAAATGTATCGAATTTGCGACTAACGTCATAACTCAGTTGGTACAGGAGATGAAAGTCCTAACATCTTCCAACCCGATCAACTCAATACGACTCAATGGGCACAAACGTTCAAGAACGCTGGCTTCAAGAGAGTTATATTGACTACCAAGCACCATGATGGTTTTTGCTTATGGCCCAGCCGCTATACTGCGCATTCTGTAAAGTCATCCAGCTGGAGAAATGGTACTGGAAACGTAGTCAAAGAATTTGTCAATTCTGTCAGGGAAGCCGGACTTGAGGTTGGACTTTATCTCTCACCAGCTGATATATTTCAAAGCAAGCATCCTGATCCTGTTCAATATCAAAACCAATCCATCGTGGATCCCACCGATACACCACGCTTTGGTAGTGGCTCTCCTAACATGACCGTCTCTATTCCAACTTTGGTCAAAGGTGATGACAGGCGACCCAAGAAATTTTACACATATTCCTTGGATGACTACAACCGTTATTACATGAATCAATTGTACGAGTTGTTGACCGAATATGGGAAAATATCTGAAGTTTGGTTTGGTAAGCCCCAACTTTTAAAAAAAAAACAGCAAAAATTGTTATCGACAGACTTTGACCAGATTGTTATATAGATGGTTACAATCCCCTTCCTGGCGTATCCGAGACCCTTCAACGACATGAATGGGCAACTCTTTCCAGACAGCTATGTCCAGACTGTACCTTGTTTTCCTTGATCGACTCGAGATGGGTTGGCAATGAGAAAGGATTTGCACGAGAAACAGAGTGGAATACAATTCCCCTTCTTGGAACGGGCGATCAATCACTTCAGTATTATCAATTCGCTGGAAATGAATCTGAGGACTCATCATTACCTGATGGCTCCTTACTTCCACTTGGATCAGACTACAACTTAACACATTCCAAACCGCAACAGCTGAGATGGATGCCTGCAGAGACTGATGTATCTATTCGCCCAGGCTGGTTTAACCACGAAGGTCAAGTACCCAAGAATGCTTCGACTCTAAACGATATATACTATACCTCGGTTGGAAGAAATACAGTTTGGTTGCTCAATATTCCTCCAAACACTCATGGACTGTTGAATGCTTCGGATGTTGCTGCTGTAGAAGAATTTGCAAGAATAAGGGACGCAACTTTCAAAAAGAATTTGGCAAGTAATGCAAAAATCACTGCATTCTCGCCAAACGGTAAAAAGCCTACTTCGGCCGATCTATTCGACACGGACAATCTAGATACATACTGGCATCCAAATTCGCTATCAGGAAGCATTGACGCAAGTCTTGGTGGCGATACAACTTTTAATCGTGTGGTCCTTCAAGAAAACATTAAATATGGTCAACGAGTGGAAAACTTTACAGTGTCGGCTATGGTTAATGGCGGATGGTCTAACATTTACAATGGGACAACCATTGGCTACAAGCGAATTCTGCGCACTGACTCTGTCACTGCCAGTAGCATTCGTGTTACTATTGGTGATTCCAGGAACGGGTTCTATCTTTCTACCATAGGGCTATATTATGAAGATGAACAGGCTATGTAGTCAACAGTAAGCTCTACGCCATCACCGTTCTAGCAGTAATTTTAAATTATGAAAATATACATGGCTAGGGTTGTTATTTTTTTTAATACACTTTGTTGTTGTATCAATTTGTTGCATGAGAGGCAGTAGCCTCCGCTGCCTGAAAAATAAATTTGCAGTAGATGAGACTCCTTTGTATTCCTTATTATGATGTGTGTGCATTATCTTTACGTTTCGTTCGGGAGGTAGTCGACAGATTATTCTTCCACCAGGTACGTGATCAGAATAGGCAAGAAGATGTATGTAAAACCGGGTTAAATATGTGAAGATATAATTTACCATTGGTTTATTACTCTATTTTATTAAAAAAAAAAAATTTCGACATTGAAGATCAAATTTGAGTCACTTATTGGTGCAGTTAAGCCATTTGTATGCGGTTTAACGACCAAGCATGCTCATCGAAGGTGCAGCTTTCGCTCTGTGTACATGAACCTCGCCGCACCGCAAAGAAATAGTATGTGTAGCTTCAAACGCAAAAGTTTGATATCGTAATATTTCATTTGTTAAATAGTTCAATCATCCTATTGAATTCGAAGGCGAAAGAGAATGGTTTTCCTTACTGCTATAACCGTTTACCAGAAAACTGAAAAATATAAAAAGGTCTTTGGCCATTAAGAATATCGTCTTCCCCGCCTTCGAGGTCATTTGCATCATTATATTATACATAAATCTGACTTTTTGTTTAATTTTTATTTGCTTTAAATGAAGATACGTAATATTCGTTTTCGTTAAGCTATATAACCAGCTTGCAATACTAGGGAAAATTATACTATAAATTCCACCATCAGATAAACCTGGTAGACGATGGATACATTTGTTTATAAGGCCGAAGTCTATGACTGAACGCCACTATTTCATTATTATTCGGATAGTGGATCCATGGATTGTATCTCCAGAGTATTTGCTGAGGTTGATGTTTGTAATGTCAGTTCAGTAAAATTTTGTTGTGACTCTGTTGACAACCGGTAAAAATTATTGAATATTGTTTGTGAAGACCAGTGGCCGTGTGCTACCACATCGTCCACTGATGCTCCTGCAAGCATTGCACGGGTGGAGCCAAGTGCTCTGGCTTTGATCTTGGTACTTCCGTCTGGAAGCAAGTTCATCACCGATTGTATATGCTTGCTTATTCATTGTGCGTATACCGGGCGAGACGGGTCATTGACGTGACGTATCAGATAGTTTATCGTGGTACCCTTCATGGTTGGGTGTGGGTGTCGACAAGGGGCGGACGCATGTCTGGGTACGTATGCTCTGAATGCCGTCACGTGGCATACAGTGCTATCCGTACGGGCTCTGATGTGCACCGTTTTCTTGATGCGTTGACCTGCTTTTTTCCTTTTGGACTGACAATGTGGAACGTGATCGTATTGGAAGTATGACTCCATATTGTGTTGTCCGTACAGATCCTTTCTATGTCTGGCGGTCTTAGGAAGCCATACATTGCCAAAAGCCAACATGTTTTTGCGTTAGTTCAGGAATGGTCAATAAAGAATTTGAACCTGCTTTCTTGAAGTGTAGCAGGATTGGGTCGATATTTACAGGTTGGAAATTGTCTTGTCGTATTGTTGTAGCGTTTATCGCTCGGGAAATACTGGAGCGGCAACGAGGTAGCTGCATTCTGCCTGTCATCAAACAAGTCTAAAATGGCTGATCGGTAATTAGCTAAAGTGGTCGGAGCTAATTTGTTTGATTGATAACCGTCAGCCAAAAAATTGACAATGGATGTAGGTCGAAGTGTATCGCATGAATGCGCGTGACACCATTGTATATACCGTTGTTGTATGGGTGCCTTATGTGCGTCTGCACCCTTGTTCGCCGTGCTGATTATGGTTAATACTTGTTCCTCTACACCTTGTGCCGACAGCCTACGAATCTTATGTCCCAGGCCATAAGTCCCCAATGCGGATTCTTCATTAGCAAGTGCGCGTCTTGTCCTAATGGTGGTAGAACCTGTGATCTTGGAATCAGCAATGGTTTCGGTTGGGCAATGGAACGTAGTGCTGGGTACCATAACGCTGTTGGCCATCGTGGCGTGATCAGTGTGGTAGGTGTACGTTTTCTGGTAATCTTCGCTACTATCATAGTCAGTAAATTCCAAGGTGGGCAGGCATACAGTCGGCCCAGATTTCGCCAACTGAATGACATGGCGTCTATGGCCCATGCTTCTTGGTGATGTTTCCATGTCACGAACCGCGGAAGATGATGGTTCTGGTGGTCCGCGAATAAGTCGATGTGATGTGGACCCCATCGGTGTTCCAGCCTCCGGAAATATTGGGGTGTAATTCTCCATTCCAGCTGTGCCACCACCCGTCTGGATGGGCTGTCCGCTGGGTTGAAGTGAGTTGGTACGTAAGCGGCGATCAGTCGAGTGTCTGTCTGGAGGCATGTGGTCCATATCTTGCCTGCCAGAGCCGATAGTATCGGTGAAGTGGTCCTCCGAACTTGTTTATGTAGGCTACTGTTGTAGCGTTGACGCTGTACACCTTCAACACTTCTCCCTTTAGTTGTGAAATTTGAAGCATCTTCCAGATCACCAGAAGCTCTTTGTGATTTATGTGTAGCCGTTCTTCTTCCGCTGTGCATCTGTGTGACCATGTCTTCTGATTCCAAAGTTTCCTTTGGCCCAATGCTTGATTCTTGGTCCTCAACAATTCTCTCGTGCGTAGTCTTGCTGGGAATACCGCCGCCGTCAAGGCTTGAGCTTTCCCAATGAACGAAGCTAAGTTTCGCAGAGTGGTTGTTGTCTGTTGGAGTAGTTTGGATGCTTCCCGTCTTGCGCCTCGAATCTTGGTTTTGGGGGCGTTGAGGGTCGTGGATACGGTGTCCAGTATAAAACCTAAGTGTTCTAAGCGTTGGGTTGGGATTAGAGATGACTTGGACGCTTTCACTAGGAATCCGACTTCTTGTAATTTGTTTAGTACTGCCTTTGCGTGGGTTTCGGATGTTTGGTAATCCTTGGCCACTATAAGGATATCGTCTAAATAGTCTGATATTCTTATGCCTCTGCGTCTGATCCAACGCATAACTGGTTTTAGTATTTTCATGAATACCAGCGGAGACAGTGATAGGCCGAATGGTAGTACACGGAATTGGAATAGTTGTCAGTTCCATTCGAATTGTAGGTACTTGCGAGATGTCTGGTGCACGAGGACGTGCAAAAAATCGTCTCGTAAGTCTATGCTGGTTAAGAAATCCCCTGGTTGGATGAGTTGGCAAGAGGTTTTGAGTGTTTCCATTTTGAACGACTTCTTCGTTACGAACTGGTTCAACGGTCGGAGAATAAGTACTGGACGTCGATCTCCTGTCTTTTTCGGTATCGTGAAAATTTGCGATCGGAACCCCGGTCCCGAGTATGAAGTGGGTTCGATTGCTCTTTTGCTGATCAGATCGAGTATTTCTGCCTCGATGGTTGCATATTCGTGGTGTGAATGTTGATAGTGTTTTGAACCTATACCAGAAATGAATGGAGGGGGTGATTGGAATGGAATTTTGAAGCCATGATAAATGATGGACCGTATCCATGCTTCGTTTGATAAATTCTTCCAAGCCGGTTGGAATAGTTGCAAACGGCCTCCTACTGGGAGCTGTTCGGTTTCCTTTTGTCTGGCGTGTATTTTTTTTTGAAAACCCTCGCGGGGAGCCAGGTTTTTAGGCTGAAGGTTCTGGATCTCCGATTTGAGGTTTTCGTTAGCCACGAAGTTGTTTGCGGCGGGTTTGACTTTCCCGTGCTTTGTGCGACGACCCACATTGTTGACAGCCTTCTCCAGATTGATGTGTTCCAGTAGAACTTTTGGGTCCACCAAGTTGTCGGGAGCAGAGTCTGCCCAAGCGTGGAGCTTGGCCCTGCATTCCGTTTCCTTTGTACCTGTTATCGATCCGGATTTGTGTAATGTGGGACGTGGTGTCCATGAGAAGTTCATGGATGACATTAGCGAAGTCAATGGCCTCTTGCTGCGATATTCCTTGTTGTTTAATAACCTTGTGTAGGAAGAAGTCCAGAGGGCGAGTAATTCCGGATAAACGAAATTGAATATCAACGAATTGACTATCGGTTTTTCGTACTTGATGATTGGTGTTGACGTGGTTGAATGTAGGTGGTTGGTACTTTCGTTCAGTGTTGCGAGGGCATTCGACCATGAATTTACGTCGTTCAACATCTTCCAGAGGTGATCGAAAGAAATCTCTGGAGAAGGACGTTAGAGCCTCGTGGAATTCAGGATAGGGGAAGAAGTCAGATTCTTGGGGCGTAGGATTAATGCTGTCGTCTTCATCAGGTATGCATGTCTCTATGAGTGTAGGAGCCGTTTGTAGGGACTCCATTTAGTCAAAGCGCTCCACCAATGTGTTGACAGTTCGGCAGCGGGCTTCGAAAGAAGCTTGAAGAGATTGTTGATCTTGTTCATTGGACATAACTAGCGGTTGAGTACCAGGCAAGTTGAGAAGAAAAATGATACAGTATACAGTCGGCCTAACTTTTACGACGGTCGTCCAATGTGACTTCGACTTGTTCGGAGTCATCTTGGACACCTCTTTAGAATAGTCACGTTCAGAATAATTTTGTATAATCAGTCACTTTAAGAAAGTATGAAAGAACAACAGAAGACATGAATAAAAAGCATTCATTTCATTTTTGGTACCTCACGAGAAGTTCACTCGTTTGTAGGGTCAGTATCATTAACTTATAAAATAGAGAACGACAATACTTTATTGTTAAAAATTTACTTTTATACTTCCCAATAAAACAAGAAAGATGGTAACACAATCCATGGATCCACTATCTGAAGAATAATATCTGGATAAAATGAACTGCACAGCCTTTGAATAAAAGTAGGGAAGCAAATTGCATCTGAATAAAAAATTCGAATAGGCGGAGTCCGAAAAATATCACCCAATTAAAAAAGCGACAACGGCAGGATTCGAACCTGCGCGTCCAAAGGACACCGGCTTAGCAGGCCGGCGCGTTAACCACTCCGCCACGTTGTCATTTTGGAAATCGGCAACGTTTATATTTTACCTGACCAACAAATATATCAATCAACTATAAGTCGTTGTGAACATATTAGTGCTATATATGCTCTCATACCAATTTGAAAATACATATTTAATATGAAAGCATTATATTTGCACTGGGAGCGATCATTTTAAATTCTAATTTAACACATGGGCAGCTTATAAATGCCAATTGTCAGATGTAATATAGCAGGAAGCCAGCCCTACTAACCTTATTACTTTTCATATGTATAACTGAAAGTGAATGCTAAGAAAATATCGTGGAAACGTCACTCAAAGATATGAGAAGGTAGTTATATTGTAGGTATTCTGCATTTCGCATTCTGAGATCTTAATCACTCACATTTCATCAGATATATCAGTGACACAATATAAATGTATCAAACTTATATTCATCAATATAAGATTTAGTGAGTATTTCTACAGATTCGGTAATGTGGGGAATGAAGCATAGTAGGAACTACTGGAATTTGGCGGGCTCACTGCCAACATTCCAATCACGTGATAATTTATGCGAAAAAATAGCTTATTTGTGTCTTTTTTACGAATGACGAGCGAGAGAAGGTCAACATTGCCAACATTAAGGCGCCAGTAGTTTATGAGTAGAAGATTACAGGATTCTAGACGATGTAATGAGCATGTCATTCGTGTGGATGAGCAGATTCGCCATTTCAGGAAAGTCATTCACATTTGGCAATTTCTTCACATGCACGTTAAAAGAGCGAGGAAGAACGGTCGAAGACGTTCTAGCAATGGACTTGGATGGTTCATGCTGGCGACATGGCGAGTTGCCATGGTCATTCGCGAGGAAAACCAGATCGCAGTCACACGATCAGACGAGAAATCTGTTCCCAAAAAGGCAAGTCATTCCACTTCTTTGAGACCAATCGAGCGAATGGAGGCTTGGCAAAGATTCTAAGCGGTTCTAGTAAAGGACCTAAAGGGTTCATGTCGGCAGCATGGCGGAATCGCCATGGTCATTGGAGCTCATGGACCAAATACAGTCACCCAAGCCACAGGAATAAGGAATATGTGACTCGTATTCCGAGTTACCATATATAGTATCAATGAAATCATCTATAACGCAACATCTATTTCTATGCTGGATGAGAGGAATAGAGGCATCGAGGGAGAGATTCTGAACAAAATGGATGGGAAATAGAAGTCATGACCTCACTTGATGGCGGAGATTATACTAACGATTACTATGTTAAGAAAGAGACGTTACTCAGCATCAAGGAGCATAGCCACAGCTTTCCGCTTGTAGCGAAATGTTGTGGAGGGAGAGACAACAGAATTAAAATCGCCACGTAGATCGAACGCATCCAGTTCAGTTACTACGTAGACTCATGACGACTAAAGGCTGAAGCTTCTAAATTTGCCTACTGTGTAGCTCACATGCATATAGAATTTGCTTCCATTGTGCTTGATTCAGTGGCAAATCTCTTGAAAGCGACATCCGACCATTGTCCGCTAGTTTCTCAGCAAATTACTTTTTTGGGAAGACGAGTTCATCACCAAACACCAACCACGGTTGAAGCAGAACAGATAGGTATGCAGAGAAGGAGAGGAGAAGCAACAAAAGAAGAGAAACCAAATGAAGGAAATGGCAACTGTGGTTCACCGTCGCACATTCTGTGCATTTCCTTGCCGTGAAACATACACCTGTACCATCATGGTCAAACAAGACATAATGAAAGAGACAATAATGAATGGTAAGATCGAGTAAAAGGGATGCCATTCGGTCTGTCTAAGGGATGTTGAGCAATGAATATCCTGCGTGCACTTTTGTGAGATAAATGTGACCACCCTTTAATAAAAGGGAAATGTCTATGTGGAAGCAGCAATATCTCTTCCGACTGATTCATTCATTGCCTTGCCCAATAGTGTCAATTACTATGAAGAAAATACTATGTCTCAACAACAACATTATTAGGCATCGGAAAGAGATGCATGTCAACAATGATGGCCCCATGAAGTGCCTGGATCTCCACTTGACAGCTGGTTCAAATGTCTTTGCTTCCTTTGCAATCTGTTTAGAGGATGACAAATACTAAGAACACCTATCATCGCATACGAGGTGAGTAAGTACTGCTATTAAAGCTTAGAACCGTTCTTTTTTGGGATAGGTAAGATAGGTTATATAAAATAATGACAATGGGGTTTCCTTAATTTGATCAAAGATCATGATTCTGAAACTTTTTGGTTCTTTCATCTTGTTAAATTTTTGATGACTGCAAGTCCTCCATTTCGTACCATGCTAGGCATATTGTGTGTGCATAAAAGGCATCACATTATTCCCGTCAATAAATACAAATAAATTCTTATTATTAAACATAATATTATGAGGGCAGCATGGATGAAATACAAAGCAACCTGTAGCAAATTTGTTATTCTGTATAACTGAAATGACATGCCTATTGTAAAAAAGAAAAAAAAAAACTTTAAAGTGTACAGTGTGGGTGTGTACTAGAGGAGATATGTGCGTATTGATATTTAACCAAGTACTGGTAGCTTTAGAGGAGCATGAAAGCGGCGGCGGCAGCAGCGGCGGCAGTCATCAAGCCAGCGGCGGTCATGGAAGCACCAGAGGTATGGGTTGCTGCGGCGGAACCGGAAGCGGCAGCGGCGACACCAGATGCAGAAGCACCAGAGGCAGTGGCATTGGCAGTGGCGTTACCGGAAACAACGCCTTCCTTGTAGACGCTGGAGAGGCCGGAGCAAGTACCGACCGGAATGACGTTGTAAGCCTTCTTGAGCACAGGCAAGATACGGATGGCAGCATCGACTGTTCCCTGGTACAAATCGTGCTCAAGGGAAAGACCGCCGACAGCGGCAGTAGCAGCCTCAGCAGCCCATTGGGTAGCGTTTCCGTCAATCCATTGGGGGTCGAAACCAGCAGCTTCACTGATCTTCCAGTCATCAGTATCGTGGTTCCAGATGACGGGAGTGAAACCCAATTGGAGAGCAATGTCGCGAACACGGTTATCGATATCACCATAAGGCTACAGTGGGAGAAGTGATTGGCATGAGAAGGTAGAGTCAGATGGTCGTGGAATTTTTTGAATTTTTGTTTGTTACCACACAGAACATGTTACAAAACTTACAGGACGGAAAAGTTTGGGAGAGACACCAATGACTTCCTTGATAGCTTCTTCAGTCCACTTGAGTTCACCAACGATTTGCTCAGTGGTCTGGGTAGTCATGTAAGAGTGGGAGAAACCGTGAATGGCGATTTCGTGGCCGGCCGAGTATGCACGCTGAACCAACTCTGGGAATTGCAAAACTTGACCACCAATGAGGAAAAGGGTAGCCTTTTGGTTAATGCTATCCAAGTAATCATAAAGCTTAGGGCTGAAGCCAGTTGGGCCATCATCATAGGTGAGACCCCAATCACCCTTCTTGCACTGGAAGATATCATCAGCACGAGTGCAGCCACCAAAGGTCCAATCGCAGTATGGGTCGGATCCAGGAGCGGGATTGACTGGGGAGCCATTTGTGAGGGTAACAACAGGAGCAGCAGCGATCTTGGCCGTATCTAAACCAGAAACCCACTCAGGCTTTGGAACGGGAACAGATCCAGGAGCAGGGTAGGTCTGTTTCCAGACAAAGGTGCCAGTAGGAACATAACTAGGTGAATTTTAGATTAGATGAGATGGGGGTGTGAATTAACTGATCAGATGAATGTTAATGCTTACGTTGGAGCAGCGGTAGCAGCAGCAGAAGAGGTAGTTGTAGGAGCAGCTGTAGTGGTGACAGCGGCCTTAGTGGTGGTAGTGGCGGCGGGAGCTTTGGTGGTAGTAGTGTGGGTTGCTGCTGCGGTAGTGGTGGTAGTTGCCTCGGTAGTAGTAGCTGCGTTAACTGAAGCGAGGGCGAGGGCGGCGATGAGGATAAGGGAGCGCATGGTGAAGTCAATGGAATGCAATGAATGGAAAGGGCTAAAGGAGGAGGAGATGAAGAAGTATAAAAAGGCAGTTTCAAGTGAGGTTAAAATTAGAGATACTACTGTGATGTGATTTGATTGGGGAGGATATTTTCTAATCCTCTTTGGATTCTGAAGAATTAGAAGAATATTGTGGTTCAGTGGCTGCCGTTAACTTGTTGAACCTGATTGTTGAAAATAAGCACTGTGTAACTCCGTCAGGAATTCCCGGAACTCAAAATCAGTGTGACAGACGATCGCTTTGAGAGGGACAAGATGCTCCGCCAAGAAATTTTTCTGTGTCGCGTCTAAGCATGGATAGAAATCCTCAAAGTTGAAAAACGAATACTGAAGGCAAGTAAACTCAAGCCCCATTAGTGGCTTCCATAAGGCTGGTGGAGAATCAGCCTTTCAAGATATAATGAGCCAGTTCTAAGAATAACGATTATCAGCTTATACAAGAAGGAAAGCAAAGCCAAGTCAACGGCATACATTTTGATTTGGTAATGCACTTCCACCACCACGCCATTCTATGCAAAGGTATTTTTCCATTTACAATAAACATGGTAGCTATTTTTTGCTGTTTAGTAATAAAATAAATTACAATAATACATGGATGAGTAAATACAACTAATCAAAGATATCAATTGGAGCCAGTTTGTCAGTGTTAAATAAAAAGTCATTATGTTCATCTTCGGCCTCCATAAATTTGGTGGGAAATATAACAAGGTTGCCTCTGATTTCAGCCAGAATATCATCGATTCGACGAACTTGCTGCTGAACCTGTTCTTCTGTTTTACCTGTTGTTTCAATCAACACTTTTCCGCGAGGATCTATTTCTCCTTCTTTTATATCGCCGCCTTCTACAACATGCGCCTCATGCTGGGACCCTTGGAGATCGTGGTATCCCATTAACCCTTTCTCAGTCATCTCTTTGAACTCCTTGTACCGTGCCCATGTAGTAACATTATCGTCCGGAACAGCCAAGAAGACACGACGGTAGCAATCAGTGTTATGGTTGGCTGTACGTTGCCAGAGATGAATGAAGAAATTATCATCTAATGGGTCCATGAATAGATCCAAGTCTAGGCTTGCTAGAGGGTCGGTACTTGGATCATCCATTTGAACGCTCTTCCAGAATTTCTCTTCCTTTTCGCGATCACTTGCCAGACGAGCTTCTTGCTGCTGTTGTTTCTGAGAAGATGTATTACTGGATTCTCGAGTCAAAATATTACTGTGGTCCATAGTGATGTGTGACACAAGCCCTGCTGCCGTTGAAGTATTGCTTGCAGCCGGAGATAGCGGTGGTGAAGTAGCAGTTGAAGATGGCAGCTGGTTGTTTGCTATCCTAGTTTCGGACGGTCCACTTGGACCAGCATTACTGCTTGGATGGTAAGATGGATCGCTTGGCGGCACAACTCGAACAACCTCAGATCGATGTTCATTTGGAGCTGAACTGGTCGATTTCGCATCCAATGGGCCAGCTTGTGTTACCTGTGCTGAATCGATGTCGACCTTTTGGTGAGCAGGTCCCACACGTTTTCCAGCACCAGTAGGGAATTGGTGAGACAATTGTTCTTGCTTTTCTGCCGTCCGTTCATTACTTGCTTTGGCTTCGCCTTCATCCCACTCGCCTTCAACAGGAACCTTTGGCCAATCTTCATTGATCTTTTCGTTTGCACCACGTTTTCCGCGATCAAAGGCATCGCCTGTGCGGTCACTACGGTTGTCACCAACGTCGTGTAATGCCTTGTCCAGCTTAGCCTCACTTTCACCAACTGCATCCATCTTGCCTCGACCATCTTGATCTAGGGCATTCTCTTCATCTTCGTCTTCATCGTCGCTTCCAAATTGGATGTAATCAATATCGCCGTTCTGGATTTGTTCGACTTCGATAGAGTCCACATCCACTCCTAAATGTTCCTTCATGAGACGAAGGCGGAGGGTATGGGCAAAGTGGCTGACTTGATATGGTTTTCCACCCAAGTGAGATTCAATCATCTTGGAGTCTTGCACATACGCAGCAATTTCTGAATCACGATTGCCTCTTTGAGAGCGTTCATTGATATTGGCTGATCCTATAATGACAACACGGTCATCGACAATCATAGTCTAGGAATTGAAAACATTGGATTCAGTTAGAAATAAAGAGAAACCACATAGCCAATTTTCCACTGAAAGTTTACCTTGGCATGAATATATACTTGTTCAGTAACATATTCTCCACCTAGCCTACCCCAGTTACGTAGAGAGTAGAAGGTAATATAGTCATCTGGATTGATGTCTTTTGCCCTCAATCGACCATAGATGGAGTGTTCACCACGGCAAATGGATCTGTATTGGCACCACATGATCATACGAATTGACATACCGTCAGGTTCATCAACGTTGGACTGGAAAGCTGGAACTAGAGGTATAACGATAATGGCACGCCATTTATGACCTTCTTTGTTAGCACGGATAATTCGTTCAACCAAAGCATCACCAATCTTGTTCTCAACCGTCGTTGTTCCAAGCATAGTGGATGTGACAAAGAACTGGTTCTCGATATAGACAAGGTGCTCTGATTCCTGAATACTCTTGACATAAGCATCGTGGATACTATGCTCAACACGATCACGATAACCGATACTCCAGCTGGATGAGCTTCGTAGGATTTGGACTTGGCAAGTACCTGTCAAGTTGAGTTTTTTAAGTTCAGCTGGAGTAAAGTCAGGTTTGGGAAGAAGGTAAGGAGTTGGGCGTTTGGGGGCTTTCTTTGATCTCAGAAAGTTCCATCTCTGAACAAAGTGACGGGCAATGTCGCCAGCAGGTTGGCCGACCAGTTGAATTGAAATATCGTGCCATGGCATGCGAGGAATCTTGTGACGATCCATATTATCTTCTTCTGGCTTGTCAAGGGTATGGAAGTCGAGGATTCTAGGGTTGGAATAATCCTTGCCGTGCCATATCTGAGGGTTTTCGACACTCTTACCCAGTTTAGCATTGCGTTCATCAACCAAGACATGAGTGGGAGTATCCCAGCGACCAAAGCAAAGATCAATTCCACCGATAAAAGCGAGATAATTATCGATAACGCAGATTTTTTCGTGGTGGGCCCAAAAAAATGTGGCCGTCTTGCCAGCGATACCAAGATGTGAAGGGTGTCGCATGACGTAGATATTAGGAGATAAAGATAGCAAATGTTCCTTTGCATAGTGAGAATAGAGAGGAAGAGTGATAGACACTTCCTTATACATGACAATATAAATCTTGACACCTTGCTTAGCTTTTCGCTGTAAAAGGCGATCCAACCTCCATTTGAAGTTATGAGCAGCTGGTCTTCGCATGTAGAGTTCAGCAGACAACCACCAATCATGGATGTAAATTTCCTCCTTGGCGTTGGCAATAGCTTTAGCGACATTCCAAAAGTAGTTTCTGCCGTCAACGATCCATTGGACGTTACAATTGTATCGGATAGGCGCGAAACTATCAAAGCGTTGGCGGAGTGTTCTCCAGATACAGTTTGTTTCTAGCTCCTTTAGAGAATTGTAAAATTGAGTTGCCTGGGTTTCGTTCTTGGCTCGAAGATGCATGACTCTCTGAGAATTTTGAAGTCGGAGGGTAGTGGGAACTTTGTCGTGATGCTCCACTTTGAATTCACTGTCGACCAAGAGGACATCGTAAATGATGGACTAGGGAAGGTAGGGGAGATTAAGAAGTGAATAAAGAAAATCAATCATACCGCACCAGTCCATGTTAACTCCCAAACAACACTTGAACTTACAGAATGTGGCTCGTCCACACAAGCTATATAACTATGTCTTGTCAAGAACCATTTGGGGGTCAAGCGTTTGTGGATATTCTTGAAATGCACCCCACAGAAAGCAGATCGATACGCGGAGGGCATTTGATCGCTTCGTCGTTCCACCATCATGTAGCCTTCTTTACCTTGGTATCCACCATCCGCCGCTAGACGAATACCAAGAGCTGAGATTTCAAAGAACTTGCAAAGACGGTTGGCTTCACCACGGAACATCAGACAACGTGTAAGATCAATAAGATATTTCTCTAGAACCTTTCTTTGTTCCGCTGAGAACCTGGCTTGTTGTGCATGATTATCAGCATAACGGTTAGACCGGAACGAGAATAAAGAAGCATTGCGGTGGTTGATATTGGGTCGTCCTTGGGTGTTATCATGATTATCCTGTCTCTTGTTTCCTGCTAAGTGCTTCAGAGCAATATTATCTTCGCTGCGTGACGCTCTGTGGGCAACATCATCATCGCGTTCACCATTGTCCTTATCTGAGGATGAGTCGTCATCATCATCATCCCTATAGCCAATAAAGTAAGGTAAGCTTTGTTTGGGGAATTTCGGCAAACCTTTGATTCGCGTTCGAGTTGGGTCATAGCGGCGGTAGCTATAGTGAAGGTTGAGGAAATCCCTGTATTGTCGCTGAATGACCCACTTCATCAGACCATCACCATATTCTAGTTCAATACGGAAAGTAGCTCGGCTTCGGTTCAAAGGTTCTTCAGAATCGGTGATGCGAATCTTGAGTTGCGATAATATAACGGGAATCCTTGGTCTCTTGTGTTCATCCCGTTGCATAGACATGGTAATGATCATGGCCGGTTGAATATTAAGTAAGTTCTCAACAATAACGTCCGCGCCAGTTCTAAACCGCCTCGCCTCACGAAGAGCGTCAGTGTGGGAACGGGTATTGGACTGAAGCTGGTTCTGGAATCGGATAGTGTTCCGCAACGCACCCCACTTGGAAGTCGTTTTCTTTGGCGGGTGACTCGACATATCGTCAGTTTCATCTTGAGCTGCGGTTGTTTCATTCAAATTTTCTACACCAGTATGTGCAGCAGTGGTAGTAGGTTGCTTGGTTGCATTATTGCTGTCTGTGTCCTTCTTCTCATCAAATTCCATATCATTTACTTTGGCAGAGGGTTTGGATCGTCCAGAAATTGAGGATCGTAAAGAGGCAACACCGACGCTATTCCGTTTCTCAGAGCGCGAAGTGGTGTTCGGCTTTTTATGTCGGGATTGCGAGCTTTTAGATTTCGTCTTTCTGAGATCACTAATGCTGGTGGTGTCCATGTCTTCCGAGTTAAGATCACTATCCCAAAACGTTAAGTCTCTGGTATTCAACTGTGGTCGTTTGCTCTTTGCGAATCCTCCATTCATGACATCTTTTACCCTTTTCACCACGGAAGGCTTTTCCTCTGCGGAAGCCGGCTGATGATCAAATGTGATATTGGAAACAGGGTTCTGGGCATCTGCGTTTTGATTTTCACTTTTATCCTGATGTTGGTCGTGAGTTTCTGGTTGATGAGTGTGGTCAAACTGGGCAACTTGGCCTTCAGTCCGGTGCTGAGTGGTATCTTGTAAAGTCGGTGATGATCTAGTCAACACATTGTCTCGCGAGGGTAGCTGGTTATCTGGTATAGTAGCATTGACCTTGTCAGGTTCTGGCAAGCGAGGGCTGCCATCACCAGGGATCAACTTGATCATTCGAAGAGGTTTAAAGGAAAAGAAAAAAACGCACGGGAATATTTTTTGTTTGGTTTGCTCCAGAAAAATGGTTTCTCCAGACTAAATGGAGACAAACGTTGTGCCTGAAACGGGAAACTTTCATAAAAGGCAACTAAAACTTACAGCTTCTTTACGTCATGATCCACCCCCCACATCAAGAAATAGACAACGAGGAATGATGACACGTTCGGAATAGTGGGAAAGCATGAACCACCTTATTTCTTTCAGAGGTTCTCAATAGAATAAACCTTGGAAAAAATCTGCCGTCCTATGACATATGTTATAACAATGACAGCACCACCGTTACACATGCAACAAATTGTGAAATGGCCGTTCTCCTTTAGTATTCCATGGCAAACGATAACTATGAACAATTTCTAGATGTAGTGTAATATACAATTGTGTGGTCTTGTTTGTATCATCTATAGCAAGACTATACCGTTTTCCTTTTTTTTTTTTTCCTTTTTTCTATTGAGGCTGCTGAGTTTTAGCCGCTAGTTTGGCAGCCTTGAACTTTGATACTCTCTTTGGTTTTTCTTCCGCTTCTACTGAAGGATCAGAGTTTTTAGGCTGCCTGTTGGGTAATGGCAGATCATCATCATACACCTATCAAAAAGCACATGAGTTTAAGGAAATAAAAGTAATTCACATACAGAAAAGGAAAGTCAAAATTTACCTCAAATTCAGGTTTGTTTGCAAACGAGAAACCACCTTGACTTGCGATCATATTTTGCCTCTTTTTCTGATACTCTGCCGCCACCTGAAGAAAGAAAAAAATTGTTAATTGGGAGATAAACGTGAAGAACCAGATATGGTTGGAAAACTTGCCTCTTTTTCAAGCATATTATCTTCCACTTCATCCAAATCCACGTCCTCCGTTTCCTTTTCCACTACAGCACCTCTCATAGTAGGCGTATCCAGCTTGGTCTGACGAAGATTGTTGTGGTTACTGGGTGACGCTATGCTAGAGTTATCACTTGATCGATCCTGGTCTCGTTGTTGTTTGAATCTGGAGACTTTTTTCTTTGGACTGACAGTGACTTGCGGAATATCATGTTCCGAGGGCATATAAATAGTTTCCTTCATGACAGATGCGTCCTTTAGCAGACTTTGAACATCCACAGGCTCATTATTTGTTTGTTCCTGGCTGGCTTGCTCTGCCATTCGTTGATCCAGCAACTGATGGTAAATGTCAGCAGGTGACCTTATATTGTAAATTGGTTCATTAGGAATCTGCTGGATATTGGATTCCTCTTCATCAGTCGAGGTTTGTTGAGATTGTTTAGATGATTCGTGTTCATGAATGACATCGGCACCCCATGATACCTTCTTTGGGGACTTCTCTTCGGCGGTTGTAGGTTGCTCGCGTTGTTGGGCGATGCTTTGCTTGAACCGAGATACCCGTGGCTTGATGATGGGTTTTACCTTTCCTTTACCCTTTATGTCCTTTATTGGAGGTGAAGACTCCTCCAGCCGTTCCTTGACCGTATCTACCAGTGGTGCTGGGGCTGTCACAGGTGGTTCTACAGTAGCCCGAGCAATTGCTTGCTGGACGCTTGGGGTGGTTATAGTCTCCATAGGTTCCACATCAGATGTCTCGTGGTCTTCCTCCTCTTGAAAGTCGTGGTACGTATAATCTTCCCGGTCAACTACACCTTCCATAGCATATTCCTCATCATCGTCGAATTGATCAAACATACTGTCAGCAATCTCTGTATCGTAATCATCGCTCAATATGTCAACATCCTCGTCCTCATCCTCAACCACTTTCTTTTCTTCCTCTTGATCTTCATCAGAGATTTCACCTTCTTCTTCCAACTCCATTGCCTTGAGCTTTTCCAACAGTGCTTGATCAGCCAACTTTTCAGCTTTCGATTTTTCTGATGACTTGAGATTTCTGGCTGCCTCAACTGAGTTGGGTACATTTATCTGATCACCCTTGGATTGCACATTCTCATCAGGTAGCTCTTCTCTGATCTCCATGAAGGGTAAGCCTTGCTCATTGAGCTAGAGAGCAGTCAAAGTATTGGTATGTTAGATTGTTCATCATCCGAATGAAATATGCTAGTCCTACTTACTCCATATTGTTCTGCCTTGAACACACCGGGAGCAGCACCAGCTCTTGCATTAGTTTCATTGAGTTGAGTTTCGACCACCTTCAAATTTTCCTCCACAACTAGCAGATCATTAGTGATCAGCACCAACCAATGTTCAAATATTATATCGTCATGCAAACTCACCTTCTTGTCGCCTGGCTACAATTCCCGCCGCTTCCTTGGCTGAGACGTCCGCGAACCAGTTGTCTCCCAACAGTGCAAGGATTTCATTTGTATGGACGAGCCGACCAGGCATGAAGGCGAGCTTTCCAATAGGTACCTACAGACATTGTGGGTTAGCCAACGGATCAGTTATCAATTCTTCTATTTTCTTATATACATACCATGATATCGTAGGAAGTCTTGTCTGGTAATGAGGACAATAATTGACCGAGTTGTTTGTAATCGTCACGGTATTCTCGCCATTGGTCGACTGAAGCTTCGAGTTCCTTCAAATGTTCACTGATACGCGCAGCATATTGTGCAAGTTCGTGAGGATCCACTTCAGGTTTTGGGGCAGCCATTTGCGAAGTGGTAATTATGTGAATTGGAGGAATCCAATAGATATGCTTGTAATTTTTTTTTTTTGTGGTTGGAGCGATTGACTGCTCGTTCGGGGCTGGAATTTTTGTCATGCCTGCTTGGATGGTCAGTTCGCTCAAATGGGCTTTTCCAAAAAGCTTCAGCAAGCCACTCGGTAAGAGAAATTGGTTGTTAGTTCCTCATTGGCCTAACTACTGCCGTCTACCACATGACCCTTGGTAATCGGTGGTGCTTTTCCCTTACATGTTCTCTTCATTGTATTTCTACAGTGTGCGCATATTTGACAAGTAGCAAACCGCATTGGGACCTCAAAAAATAAGTTGCACTTGGCGGATGAAAGATATATAGTATCACACGTTTACCGATATAGAACAATTCCCAAACTTTAAAACCTGCAGGTATTCCCATTGCAATTGGGAAGCAGCTATTGCGCCAATGTTTGTCCATGTGAGATGAACTCGTCGGTCATTGAAGAACACTGGCACCTTCTATGAGAAACAAGCTCGCACGGAATTTTAGAGAAAATGTTAAACAAAATGGAAAGTGTCAGCTGGTGCCGGTCGCTATAAACTACACAGATTTACAAAGAAGGGAATGCACGATTTCTGGTACAATGGGTGACATAGTCTTCCAATGTATTGTACTAGTTGAAGTCGAAAGAGCTATGAATGCCAAGACGTGTTTATGGAGCGGGTAAAGGGTAGGCGCTAGGATTTTACGTTTTGGGCCGTAACAAGAGCGCCGCTGCTGCCTTCTAAGGAGATACTAGAAGCCGAATTAATGTGGGTATTTACTCAATATGGGCAGATGTCTCCGAGAAACATCCGAAATCGGGAATATGAATGGTCCCAAAGTAGATAGGCAGCTGATTGAAGAGAGCATAGTAGAGAGAATATTTTATAAGATTCATAGGTACAAGAAACCAGTATAACGAACAACTACAGAAAATACAGAAATAAAAAAATGAAAGGTAGAGAGAAAGTTGGAAAAAAGAAACAAGGTTGAGGTGTGGGGATAGTGGCTAGTAGTTAAGAAGTGAAGAAGAAGGGGAGATTTGTAGAGGGGTTAAGCTAAGGCAAAGAGGACAAAAGCATGGGGAATTGGCACCACATCCTTTTTTCTTTTGTGGGGGGGTTTTTTTTCTTTAGTTTTTCTTATTTTTTTGATTTGGGGTTTTTAAAAAATATCAACTTATTTCTTTTTGTTTGGTTGGCCATAGGCAGGATTCTTGTCTTTGAGATTATCAGGCTGATCTCCTCCCCAGTAAGCTTGAGCTTGTGGCATGTACTGTTGATTACCGTAGTACGGGACTTGACCAGGATATTGCTGCTGATATGACGGGTTCATAGCATAGGGTGTATAACCATTGCCAGAACTAATCTGTTGAGGAGGAGGAGGGGCATAACCAGCTTGAGAATAGGACATTTGAGGAGTAGGCTGCTCCTGTTTCTAGGAGGTGAAGAGATTTAGCAATTGTTTACATTGACGCATCCATGCCAGTGTTACTTACGGGTCTTTCATCGGGATAAGCATTGTCCTGTGGTTCAGGATCAGGCAAAGAACTTCCTCGTCTATCTGAGAACTCTGGGGTCTAAGGTAGGGTTTTATCAGCCATGCAGATTCTATGTTTGGGTGGAGGATGGGGGGATTTTTTACTTACTGGATTTTCCTGTTGAGGGTCGGGTGCATTAAGACATGCTTGAATCAAATTTTTGCCTTCTGGTTTCGTAACAATAGGTTGAAGCTTGACAGTGGTGAAAGTATAGACAAGCCCTGTTTCGGATACCACCAATAGAAGGACTTGCGTACCAGTGAGAGTCGAGAGCTCATAGGCCTAAAAAGAAAAGACAAACCCATTTGAGGTGAACAATCGGAATACATATTTGTCACTAGCCTCTGAACTTTTTTAGAGATGGAGATACACGTTTATGGCAACTGAGTTAATTCTGCTCAAGTTACTTGTGGTAAAGAGGTGCGATCAAGATGAAGTGCCCATGATGTAAAGCACTCGCAACTTGGGGTGTGCACCTCCAACCCCCATCATATGCGTGGTATTTGCTCCAAGGCTATCCTCCACCGTAAAAGGACGATGCTTGCTTGTTCTAGATCGAAATGGAAATATTTACCTTTTTCATAATACCAGCTTTACGTTTAGAAAATGTGATATGTCTTCTGTTCTTATCCTCAATGTATTCAATCTTGATCTTGCGTCTTCCCGAGCGCTTGGCAGGCTTGTCTGAATCGTCAGAATCCTCTTCCAAACCAGTCTGATTAACCATGGTAGGTAAAGCTCCTTTTCCAGACGCACCACGTTGCGATGTGTCTCTGAATGTACGCTTCTGGTCGCCAGGTATTTGAGCCAGATTATTCATTTTAAATGGGACGATTGGGTGGTGAGAAAAGGCAGAGCTCGGGCGGAGGCGCGGCTATCCAACTCAGCTGACAAATAAGGAAACAGCGAATGAGCTCTCAGCAGGTGACCGCAAATATCGCTTGTTATTAACACTCCGATCTTCCGCGCTGGCTAGCTGGCTGGCTGGCTTGCTTGCTTTTTTGGGGGTGGGGGAGGCACCAAAGTACGCCAAATCAACCCCAAATCATTACACGTAAAATATGAGTAAAAAAAAAACCATATTAAAATTCTATTTACAGGGTATTCTCAATAGGTGGGAAGCGGGATGACAGGAGAGGAGAGGAGAGTAGCGACTCTGACATCCATGTGTGTGTGTGGGGGGGCTTTTTTTCTAATTATTTAGGTTTGAATGTTGTTGGCTTACTTCCCTTTTTTCTTTTTTCAAGGGTTACCAACGAAGTAGCCACTGGATCTTCCAGTATGAGGAGCTACATGCGTAGGCCAATGGTAGGCTGAGGGTACAGGATCTCTCAATGGGAAATAAGAGTCATTCCCAGTAAAAGGATGTGGAAGAGCTTGAAGAATATGTTTGAGAGGCGGCAACCGAACCTGATTTTCTGATGGCGATACTGATCTTGTATTATGATGGTTTAAAGTGGCTATGGGGGTATTAGCAGTGTAAATTATAGGAGTTCGTTCGGGTGTTACGCACGGTGGGGAGGGATGGGAGTTTGATGTGACAGGACTTGGAGGTTGAGAATTGCTGGTATCGTCTGCTGAACCGACATCTTCAGATCGTTTTCGCTTACTGTATATAGTTTCAGTTTCATAATCTTTTGAAGCCAGTCAACTGTAGCATGATATTCGTACCTGAGCAGTATCCGGTTTTCTTTACGAATTCGAATTCTCATTCCTTGGTCGGACAAATGGCGTGTCAACAGTGTGGATTCTGAGAAGAGTTTGGTGAGACATAATTTCATTTCATGGCAATCTCTTAGAATCCAAGTGCATTCCCAAATGTAAATCCGAGAAACAAATTTTTTATAGTCCCTCTCGGGCAACATTCCCTTTTCTTACCTGCCATACCAGGAAATAACTTTGGTGAATATACTTGAAATACATCAGAAAGGGTACTTGTACGCCTTACAACGCGGGTTCTGTTGGGTTGACCAAAAAAATTTAATTCCTACTGATATAAGAGGGGGAGCATTTTCCTCAATATTTCGGTAAAGTCCCATCCCATCCCATCCCATCTCTTCCCTTCTCAACTTACCCAACAATCTCAAATAAAGTGAACCGTAATCGAAAGTAACCTTCGACTCGAACGGATATGTCTGAAAACAGAAAAAATCCGCCGTCTAAACAATAAATCGTCTCATTAGGGCATGACCCATGTGAAAATTTTTGATGCTTCTTTTGTAATAGTTATTACATACCTGTTCCATCCAAATCTTTAAGCTTATGAAGAGATTGTACTACGGTGCCGGCTGTTGATTGATTACAATCGACTCGATTGCCTTGGGTATCATAGTCATTCGCGTTTTGTAATGAGCATACGAGAAAAAAGAAAGGATTTTGTAGAAAGTGTCTAGTGAATGTTTTTTGACACTTTGTTAGCGCAAACAATACAGGTACACGGCCAATCTGGAAAAAGTTTACGGGTAATTTTTTTGCTTACTGCTGATCAATTCCAGGATTATCACACACAAGTTGAACTATAGGTGGCGGATCAATCGGTCGTCTATCGACTATGTTGAGGACAAGGATTGAAATTAACATGGAATGAAGGCTATTTCCTCGAATAGAAGCGAGTTTGTATACCTTTCTCTTTAAAGCTACAAAGCCTAGCATGAATGGGTTGCTGTCTAACAATCAGCCTAAGACTGTGGTGGTAGTCAAGGTTAGTGGGGTGCGCTGCATGGGGTGTTACTATGACGTCGAAGTGCGTACCAACTGTAGTCTGGAGGTTGACTATATGGCGTGTCTTGCATGAAGAGTGTGGCAAAGTGAAAGACAAGACAAAGAGAAGGTAAAAAGAAAAAGAGAGAGAGAAAGATTTTACAATAGATATGGTCTTTGTGACTAGAGTATAATCAAAGGGAAAAGCAAGAAAAATAAGGAATAAAAGTGGAAGAAAGCTGCTCAGTCATTCTGTTTCATTTATTGTTGGTAAGAAAAGAAGTTCAGTCATCGGCAAATGGCCGAAAAAGATTGGCAAGTTGGGGGAGCGCAGAGCATCGCAGTGCCGTGCAGTGGGGCAAGGAGAGTAAGTGATACCTGTGCTGCTGAGTCTCATCGAATAACCTAATCTGAAAATTTCGATGTGAGATCGTGAATCCGATCCATATTATATAATAGGATATCGTTCTATTTTTAATAACAGCCCCAACCAAGTATCGTGTCTTCTAATGACCGATCAATGTTGAAGACGTGCCATCGGTCATCGATGGCGGTGGGTGGCTAATATTCGGGGAAAGCAAGGAAATATGGATGGTATAGAAACTCTAACGAAGAACTTTGTTTATTTGGTACTCCTTCCAAATAATATACTTTCTTCCCCAACCTTCCATTAGGTTGGAAAGGGGGGAGAGGAGACTGACTGCAACCGCTCTAAATCCGAAGGAGTGGGTGCTTGCACTTTGCCATATTGATGATCCGCAGAATCCGGTCAGCCGGGCCGCCAACCCGCACTTGGGGATTTTTGGTAATAAAACAGGAGTGCATATAACTTTTGCAATCTGATACTGGTACGTTTTGAAGAAGTGGAGTTATCTTCTTCGTCCACGCCAGGTTCACATTATAAATTAACTATGAGCAAGCCAGAGATTATTGTAACGTACAAAAATTTTTTTTGGGGTGAGTTCCAAAAGTATTGCCTGCGGTTGCCCAATGAAGGTAATCATTTTCTGCCCATTTTCGTACGTGGGTTGCAAATTTCGCCACAGCTCTCCCAACTTTCTGGATTGAATCTGTGCTACCATGACCTTTTCTCTCTTCACGGTATATTATGGGGAGGGGATTGGAGAAATTTTGCATTTTTAACAAAAAGGAGAAGTTACTGAGTAACATGATAATAATGATCATACAAAACTATATGGATGTGAGTTTGCGTAAAAGTGTAAATACAGAAGGGCATCTTTATTATTTTTACATGAATGTCATACATTTAACAGTTAGTGAGATTTTGGTTGGGAGGATGCTATGGCCAAAAAAGTCCACATCACAGTGTCAGACAACTTGAAGCTTGATATTGTCAAAGCTATAGTTATCTACCTTGCGGAATTGGTCTGGACTATCCATATGATGCCATCGTTCATCCATGGACTTATGGCCATACGGTGACATTTGTTCATCCGTGTATGGTGACATGGGAGCACGCTCAGCTTGATCAATATCTCGCTTGAGTTTGTATCGTAAGGCTTGTAGAGGAATAATACTAATCGACATAACAAGTTCAAACACGTGAAGACCAACGTTGGCGAATCCGCAACCACTGATCCAGATCGAAGCTGTACATATTGTCCAAATATCTTGGCCTTCTATAAGATCGTTCTTGGCGGCTGTGCAAGTTGCTGCCCAGAGGTCATTGGGTTGGCCGCTCTTCACGTGGAATACAGAGGTGGTGACTGCCCATACGATAATAAAGCCCAGTATCGTACTCCAGTGGAAAAAGAATCTATACCGATCAATTACATTGGCTGTTTTAACCCCGCCGCGCGAAAAAAAATAGGAGAGTATGACCGAGAGACAAAGTCCAAACGAGATGCTGGCCACAATGAGCAGCATTATAGTTGGCCATATTTCCAGTTGCTCAGGAAATTTGCTGGCTACTAGACTATAAATCACTAGTGCGATAATGCAGCTTGTCAATGTCATAGCTGAACATAGGAAATATAGTCCACGAAGCAATATTCTTGCTTGTCGGATTCGTCGCTTTGCAATCGAATCGCTACGATAGTCAGGTACCATAGTATGGGTTGGCTAGCGGAAACAAGGAAGACGTTGGCTGAGACCTTAGTTATCAGGTTTTAATAGGCTTGGTTTATATAAAATAAATGGGATAGACGCACAGCCCCTTCATGCTCGCCTCACAACTATTTGCCTGAGGGAGTGACGCCCCCGACTCACATGTTCCAGAAAGGGCTTATACAGTATAATGGCTTTCCACCAAGTTTATAATTAGGCGAGGCAAAGTAAATGAACGGCTACGTTATAACACAATTCTTTATAACATATGATTGCAATGCTAAAGCTGTATCCAGAGGTCTCCCAAACGAACTCATAGTGGTGTTATGGACTGTGGATAAAAATTAGTTTGATGTAGCACAAGCCAATCGTCATCAATTTAAGTTTAATGCAGCTTTGATGAAGCATCCTTTTTTATCATCCTTTTTATCGCATATAAAAAGCCGGTAAATCTTTATTCCTATTGCTATTTGTTTTTGTACTGAAAAATTTGGCGGAGGTCGTAGATCGAACGCTACAATTCATTATACGAGTCGTGGATCCTGGGATTGTCCACACCCACCCACCCTTTCTTTTTGTGTTTACCAGTGCTCGAGAGATGATAGAGTTTATTATTATCCTTGTAAAATTTTTATAATTACTCTCGAAATAAACTCAGAAGATATAAACACAATCCCAGGATCCACTTGACGAAGTATAATGTATATTGAGAAATTTTTCACATATGATGAAGCAGATATTTACGTTAGGCAACAAATCTATTTGGTTCGAATACAAATATGCTTTTACGACTTACCGGGATGTGTAAAATATCTAAATCTCTCTTGCAAGAGAACCTGCATTCGTAGCAGTTACTGGTAGAGTTGGGCGGAGGAAGGGAAGACAATGAGGTCTTATTAGATTATTGTATTACTTATACTCGCCTCTGGTCCCTGGCTTAGTCAGGGCCGGGGCTTAATACAAATACCTTCCTATTAGAGAAGATTAAACGGTATTTATAACATCTCGTTCCTGATCTCCGTCTCAGTCAGGGCCGGATACTTATCAGACCACTTTATTATTCTTAGTTTCAGGTTAATGCCTTACTAACAGGGTTCACCGCGAGAAGGTGATAATATGCTCCTGAGCCTTGGCAATTAGGATTCCAAGATGGAGAAGCATTAGCTAACATAATACCAGTTAATCCTCCTAAAGTGAATAAGAAAATGAATCCTAAAGCGAATAACATAGGAGTAGTGAATCTAATACTTCCTCCGTATAGAGTTGCTAACCATGAGAAAATTTTAATACCAGTTGGTACTGCAATAAGATTCGTTCTCTCATCGGATGGCGATGGCGTGTCTGACACAAGCGGTTTAGGCAATTTGATCACCATCTCCACTGCATCATCGATATACGACACCAGCCCTTCTCTGAACGTATCCAGCGACGTCAGTGTGTGGTAGCCGGTGCTTTTCTTCAATTTCATTGGATTTCTAAATGGTCTTCCGTCACCAGCTATAAACTCTCCTGCTCGTTCCCTTCTTTTAAGCTCCCTCCATATGACATTAACGATGCCGTGCTGTTTTTCTTTGATATGCACACTGTTGTTGTGGCCGAACCTTGCATTGCCAAAGATTACCAGAGTAATTTTTGGGCTTTTGACAACAGGCGCAGGAGATCAAGCCTTCAACCTCCGTATCACATTATCCTCGTTCTGAGCACCAGAAACACTTTCCATCGGTGGGAGTTACTTGAAATACTTGTTTGCCATGAAGCCAAAGTTCAACTTACTTTATGAATTCGTTCAAACGCTCTTTCTGTTTCCTTTTCCGTCTTCGTGTTCTCTTGGTATTACCGTTCTTTTTCCTGCGATACTTCTTACCACCGTTCGCTAAGATGTTCACAGCTTCGGATATCGCTTTTTGCTTGTTTTTATATCTGAACCATCTTAGCTTACCATCTTCGGGACCGTAGAACTGGTAGAACTCAGGCACATGCGCAAGCACATAGTGAACATACTCGTAGTGCTTTCTTTCGTCACATGTTTTGGCTGTTGGCATAGCTTCTTCCACCTCCATGATACCTGCTTGCTGCTTCATTTGTGAGAACGATTTTTCAGCTGGTGTTTTGAGACTGTTGTAATACTCCTTAGTCGTGTATCTGACAACAATGTGGGACTCGTTCCCAAACCCGTAGGCAGCGGTGTAGGCGTTGGTCCTACCAGGATCAATGGCACATGGATTAAAGAATTCAACGACTTCCCCAGTGTAAAGTCGGTCAGTTCCAACTGAACTTTTTGTTCATGACGCTTTGCTTCCTGGAAAAAACCACAGATACCGAGGAGCCGTCAGTGAGAACTTTGTTAGCGAACATCATCTTTGGATTTAGCATGAGTTCTTCATGGCTATTCAAGAGATCATCAGTCAATAACTAGTATCTTCGAATAATTAAAATAATCACTTACCTTTGAAATCCAAATTGATCAAAGTTGAACACTTGATGAAAAACTGATGCATACTGTGCTGGACAGTCAGGCTTTTGGATGGATGGGAAAAAGCTGTCCAACTGCTCAGCATTCAGTGTGATGCAGCTACAATGGAAAGAAGGAAGAGGACAAAGTGAGAATAGTCGCGGAAGCTGCGTCGATGAACTTTTGGCTTGGTTACGATGAATGCTTTCATAAGACTCAAGGATGGTTTTGAGAGTTGGGACAAATTCACCAGGTGATGCGGACAATTCTTGAGGAATGGCAGGCTTGGGACACACCCTCTCTAGGTCGCTTCATAGGCCATCCAGTATGGTGAACAGTGGAAGCGTTGGCTCAATGCATTGTGGCCAGACTGGCACACCACCTGCCACTCTGGCCAGGCCATATGCAGCCACCTTTTTCGCATCAGCAATCCTCATCATCTGTAATAAGTTAGTTATGAGCCAACTACATCTGAGTGTATTATCTGACAATTACCGGGAAAGCGGTTCGAAGCTTGTATGTGAAAAATGCACATATCCTTCGTTGAAATTTTCCACGATGTGATTGTGATACGTAATAGCCAGTGTAACACGGGCTTCGCTAAGTATATCAAATTGACTACTATGGATTTCGAGGCTATGCACTCGGTATGTTGCCATCATGTATTGCTTATAGTTGTTCCATGATGGTAACATGTCAGGTGGGCATTTATTTGTATTACTTGTTATTTTTTTGCCCTGAATCAATTGCATAACAGAATACCAAAAGTTTTGGGTAAAACAATAAGGTGCCACAGAGCCTTGGTGGTGGATAAAATAATAGTTGACAAAAAGTTGGGTCTTTACAACTATTGCTCTTAGTGTACGTGATAAAAAGTGTACGTTTGCAAGAAGACCTTCACGAAATTCTGGCTTGACAGAGACTTCCAAAGAGGACTTTCTTATGAATATCTCGCGATTGTTGCCAAGTTTTTGGTTAGAATTTCCTTAGTAGATTGCTTGTAGAAGAGACATTCGCGAGACCTAGAACTATGATGGGTGACAGACGAACATTTCGGACATGGATTGGCAACAAAGTTTTCGTTGCTAGTGTTTTCTCTTTTTTCATGTCTTCCTCTTTTTTTGTACCGGTCAAGTTGTTCTTCCGCCAGCCTCTTTTTCCTATAGTACATGCGTTCAACGTTAGTTTTATTCATTCAATGAACGCAGTTTTCAATAAATACTATTTATGCACCCTTTTCTCTGATCGGTGTCTGCTCGTATTTTATACGCTTCTTATCAAAGACATGGCGTCGTTTTTTTTCAGAGGATAGGATCATTTTGATCTTTTGTTCATGGGTTCTAAGAAAAGGTACGATAAACGCTATTGAATAATTGATAAAAATGAAAAAATGCTTTATTGGACGGTCTATCACTGGTGACCGCAAAGGAGCTAGTCCTCAGAAAAGGAGTTTGGCTGTCTTACAAGTTGATAAATCTCTCGCTTATGCCTTGGAAAGAAGCACAGGACATGCCTTACAGTCTGTTGGACTTACTGTTTGGGCAGATTAACAAGGGCGATCACTGAGAATGTCCGTCGCAGACATTGACGTTTTTCTAATACCAGCCTTTTATTTTCTAACGGAATCCTTGCATTTGATTAAGGAAGGGAGAGTATGGAGGCATGTTGAACTCTGTAGAGGCGGAGTGGTCAGCACACATGTCATGTTTCCGCCTTCAATAGCAGCAATTTTATTGTGTTCCATGTTGTATGCTCATATATAGTGCTCTCAGGACGAATTTTCAATTTTCTTTCTTCGCGCTTGAAAACGACTGGAGGGAAGAATATAGCGGTGCTGGCGCGAAATCCCAAGTTTACGTTAGCGCATACAGATCACGACGGCACAGCAAGTTATTTTGTTTTCTGTACAGGCAAACATATTTTTATTCTAGTATTACAAAAAAGGGCTTGCAATGTTTCTCATTCTTCTCTCGGTTCTACTGTTAGATAATGATTGAATCGGCGAGTGTATGTAAAAATGTGAGTGTGTGTGTATGTATGCGTTTGTGACCAAAGATATCATCCAGTAAAGAGGTCAAGTCCAAAGAGCGAACAAAAAAAAAGGTGTCAATTTAGAATCGAAGGTCCCAGCCAATCTTGGGTCCAATAGTAGGCAACACCTCAACAACGGTGTGCATATCCTTATCACCTCTTCCAGAGAGACAGACAAGGACATCCTTATCCTTGGGAAGCTCACTGGCAAGCTTGTGTGCATAGTAGATAGCATGTGATGATTCCAATGCAGGAATGATACCTTCGAGTTGAGTGAGTTTACGGAAACCAATGAGAGCTTGAGCGTCATCAGCAACAACGTATTCAGCTCGACCGCTATCCTTCAACCAGGCGTGTTCGGGTCCAACACCAGGGTAATCGAGACCAGCACTGACAGAATGGGTTTCGATAATTTGTCCCTTGCTGTCCTGGAGGAGATAGGTGCGAGTTCCGTGCAAGACACCGGGTGTACCAAGATAAAGCGTAGCAGAGTGATGTTCAGTATCAACACCATCACCACCGGCTTCAACACCAACAATGCGAACTTCCTTATCGTCAACATAAGGATGGAAAAGGCCAATGGAGTTGGAACCGCCACCTACACAAGCGATAACAGCATCTGGCAATTTGCCTGCCTTTTCCATCATCTGGAGTTTAGATTCTTGACCAATGACTGATTGGAAGTCTCGAACAATCAGAGGGAAGGGGTGAGGTCCGATGGCTGAGCCAACAAGATAGTGGGTGGTTGCTTCATTGGTAACCCAGTCTCTCATGGCTTCGTTGATAGCGTCCTTCAAAGTACGTGATCCAGCTTCGACGGGAATAACGGTAGCACCCAACATCTTCATACGAAAAACATTCAAAGCTTGACGACGGCAATCCTCAGCTCCCATATATACAACACACTCCATACCAAACTTGGCACAAACAGTAGCAGTGGCAACACCGTGTTGACCGGCACCGGTTTCAGCAATGATACGCTTCTTGCCAATGCGTTTGGCGAGTAAAATTTGTCCGACAGCATTGTTGATCTTGTGTGAACCAGTGTGATTAAGATCTTCGCGTTTAAGCCAAATTCTAGCACCACCAGCATCTTCGGTAAGTCTGGCAGCGAATTGGAGCTGAGAAGGTCGTGAAATGTAATCATAGTATGATTCGAATTCCTTTCTGAACTCAGGATCGTTCTTGGCTTCAATATAAGCCTTCTCAAGCTGGGTAAGACAGTCGACCAATGACTCAGGAACATAAGCACCACCGAATTCACCATAACGAGTAGGCATGGCGTAGAATCCATTGGCAGTATCTTCAGAAGGAATGACGATGCCCTTACCAGCCTGATCGGAGACTTCAGGAGTATCAATGGTATCATCAGCAACAGTATTCAATTCAACGTTCTTGTGTCCGGTAACCTCTGCGGCGTACTGTTGAACAAGTTGAGCTCCAGTACCGGGTGCGGCTTCTCTCAAAAGGGTGATGATTCTGGATCCAATAACAACACCGTCAGCATGTTCACCGACAGTTATGAAATGATCGCGAGTAGATACACCAAATCCAACAGCCAATGGGGCATCAGTGTACTTGCGGACACGTGAAATGATTGTAGGAAGCTTGGCATTAACTTCAGCAGTTGAGCCAGTGACACCCATCTTGGAAACAATATAGATGAAAGAATCAGCAATGTTTGAGAGGAGTTGGATTCGCTGTTCTGTGGTGGATGGGGCAATCAATGGGACATATGAAAGACCGTGCTTGAAGCAGATACCACGGAACTTTGAAGATTCCTCTGGTGGAAGATCGACGAGAATATAGCCGTTAACACCAGCTTCCTTGCAGTCTTCAACAATCTTTTCTTCGCCGTATGCGAGAACAGGATTGTAGTATCCCATAAAGACGATTGGTATTTTAAGACCCTTTGCACGTGCAGTCTTGACCATATCCAAGCACATTGGGATATCAGTATTATGCTTTAGTGATTCCTGGTGGATGAATGACGAGGGCAAAATTAGAGTGTGAAGGGGTGGGGGGTAGAAGAATGAGAGGAGCTTGTGATAGGACAAAGTAATTACTTACAGAGTTTGCATATTGAATGGTTGGACCGTCGGCCAAAGGATCAGTGAAAGGAATACCTGCACACACAACAAAGGTTAGTCGAACAATCCAATGAATCACAATGTTGGTATTCTCACTACTAACCAAGTTCAATGACATCGGTTCCACCCTTTTCCAAGCCGAGAAGGATATCAACAGTTTCAGCAGGACTAGGGAAGCCAGCGGTAACAAAGGAGACAAAAGCAGGACGATCTAGTGAATGGAGAGTGAGTTCATTCGAAATGCAAGTCCTTTGAGATGTTTGGAACACAACTTACTTTGACGTTTTGCTCTGCTAAATGTTTTACGTAATAGATCAGACATGATTATGAAAAATAAAAGGAAGTGTAAAAAGTCGAGTTGACAGGGTGAACCCAAGCTTGGAAATGAGTGGCTATATATGAAATCAGTAAACTCCGCCAGGGTACAAAAACCGGTCGCAAGGACTTTAGTTGCGAGCTCTGGAATTTTACAATACAACTATACTGCCATAGCCGACTCTTAGTGTTCGAAGAGATGGAACTTGCGATAAAGCCATCTTTTGTATTAAACCTTGACAGATCTTGTAACGATCCATGTTGATGCTGTAAAGTACTTCTTTTCCATGTTCATTGTAACTACGTTGCCTGTACATAATTGGCCATCATGATGTCTTACAGTTGAGCCTCAAACCAAAATCATAGCCAGTCAAATCCACCAGCCTCCTCCCGACCGGTCTGAAGGAGATTTCCAAAATAAAAAAGTTAAAAAACCCTCCGCACACAAGCCGGTATAAAAATTACTGGAAATGGTCATCTCTTAAACATTTCTAGTGGTGCCAGTCTCGACAACTTTGTATTTAATCAAGCACGCAAGTCTTGCTTGGTATATATTATTATCATTATTATGTCCTTCTCATCATTTATTTTTGTTGTATCGGTAATGACAGGGGTATGCTATAACATGGAAGGCAACCCATCCATTGTTCGCTCCGCTTCTAAGGTATTAAGGCTTAAAGCTAAACCTCAGCAGAATTAAAGTTTCCTACCGGGCATCAGGGATTGTGGTAATTTCTCAGGCAACTGTTCGCCACGCTGTGCAGCCTTGACAAGATGCATAGCAACTGCAAATTCGTCTAAATCCATATATCCGTCATTATCCCAGTCAGCCAGTCTCCAAACCTGAGCAAGAACGTCATTGGGTAGTCCTGATTCCATCAACACTGGTTTTATCTGACCTCCACCGATCTTTCCATCGCGAGGTCCAATTTGACGGAATACTGGTGCACATGATTCACGATCAACAGCAGCAAAGGTCCAAAAGTCTTCGGTAGTGGCCCCGGTATTGGAATCATATGATTCCAAACCTGCAAATGGATTACGTTGTTGCTCCTCCAATATGGGGTTGCCTTGGGGGAACTCGGACATTAATCTGGGAAGGTCAACCGACAACGCTTCATCAACTCTGGCAATGATATCCTCCTTCAAAGGCTTGAACTTATCAATGTTGTATAGTGACAGGTTTTGGCGGAAGCGTTCGGGGTTGGGGAAGTCACCAGCAGGCAAATGATGCTTATGTTGAATTTTGATAAACTCTTGATCCAAGTTGGCAAGGAGTTTCTCTTGTTTCTTGTTCTTTCCGAACATGGATGGCATCTCCTTCTTTAGGTGACCAATGATAAGGGCATGAACGCGTGCAAGACGCGCACGCTTAACAATATCGTTGATTTTACGAATAGCTGCGTTTCTACGAAGTTCTCGGAGATCCTTCAACAAATCTTTTTGTTCTGCCTCTAGAAGCTCACGGCAATCTTCAAAGCAATTTGGAGGCTTTTCGGTCCAGAATGATCCGAGATAGACGCGCATTACTTCGGGAGTCTGTACAACCTTTCCTAGAGACCACATCATGGCGCCATAACTAAAAGTCCCAATGTGTGAAAAATCAGGTTGAGTGGACAAGAAAATGAATTTGTCCATCACCGTAAACCAAAGTACACTTACACTCTCATTAACTGCTGTTGACTGACCATATCGCTCTTATTCAAAATAACTCTGATCTTTTCTTCTTGTCCTCGCAAAGAGTTAATGGCGAGTTTGAATTCATTGGAAATATCCAATTTATGCGAATCAAAGAGGAGGAGGATTAAATCGGCACGGTTGGAGAACCATTCAATGATCTGAGTAAAGTCGTATCCACGTTCTATACGTTGTTTGTCACCAGCTAGGATACCAGGGGTGTCAATGATGGTCATATTCTCCAACACTGGTGAATTTGTTTGTGACACCTGAAACCTTGACAAGAACGCTTGTCCAAACTTATTCAAGCCTCTAAGATGAGATGGTCAGTCAGTATTGATGATAACAACGTTACTGTGTGTGTCCATTTGGCTAAACTCGTTGGCTCTATTTTACCTGAATGGAAGCTCTGCATTGACAGCCGCTGCGTTACCGGGTATAACGCGTTCCTCCGAACCATGCATAACTGCTACGAATCTATCGGTGGTAGGCTCCACACCAATATGTTCTCCTATAGCATAATAATCAGTAAGATCGCACGAGGTGGATACTTGAGTGTTTGTTGTAAATTCTTACCAGGGTATGCTTGGTCCAACAAATAACGGATGAATGTAGTTTTACCCTAATTGAAAATGAAACATATCAGCATGGTGAAACGTGCAAACTATGCCCATTGTCCTGCCGCTTATATCATGATTGCTGCTAGCCACACATAGCCATAGGATGTCTTTAAGGGCTATCTGATCCAGATATGTCAACATTGAACAGTAATACTTACGGTCGAATATTGGCCAATTAGAAGGACAATTGGTTTAGCCTCGATATCAGAATTAGTCAACGGCGTAGAATGGAAACCTGTGAGGATATTGCATAGTCAGTTGGAAGGTGGAGGAAACTTAGCATAAGGCTCGACAGGATAGACTAGAGTGAACCTTCAAAGTTGTAAGTGGTTTCCAGGGGTTTTATTTTGGAGTTGTAAATTTGTTTGAGGCCATTGATGACCCTGGCATATTGATCACCATCTCTCAATGTTGGAGTATTTGACCTTGAATTATCTTTGCTTTTGAAAACAGACATTTGGAATCCGAGCAAAAGAGTCTACACTACAAAGAAAAATGTTGGGTATGCCATTGGAAAATTGATCGCCCAAAAAAGGCTTTGTGACGTAAACTAATAATAACTGGTTTTTAAAGCTTCTGCAAGCGCTTATCAATTTCTTCCAAGTAAACTTGTACAGAACTATTCCATCCGCTCACCAGTCGCTTGAGAATATCCGATAGGGAGTTCTGATGGTCCTGATATGAAGATGCAATTTTAGTAGATGAAACAGAGGACGATAAAGACCTCACTCCTAGTAGTGGAATTCTCTGCATACCTTTGTCTGGTAAAATTCTCCCAGAGTACCATGTTCAGTCAATCGCTTCAATAACGCCTTTTGGAGCTGAGGTTTGACGGTATCCTTACTCTGGCGAGTTTTCTTTTGAAGTTCTATGAATCCATCTTTAACCATGCTATGGAATTGATGAGCTGCTTTGACCTAAGTTTTAGAAAAGGGAACCACTGATTTAGTCTCTAAAAGTTTGGGTTTCTCAGCACTTCCCGATACTTACAGTGTCACTAGCGTCGGCGGGATCCGATTTTTTCTTCTTTCCCAGTGAAAGCGTTCTCTTGATGACTTCGGAAAGAATCGATCCATACACTAATGTCTATGCCACATAATGCCCTTTAGTACATATGTCATCTTAACACTACCGCTGCTAGCCCGTCCACTACTTACCTCAACTTCAACCAAAGTTTGATGGAAGTAGTTCCACGAGATAGTGGTATCGGTCAACGCCTTGTGAGATGTGACTATAGTATATATTAATACCTTGCCACACATATTTAACATTATGTTTATGATAGAACTTACTGAAAGTAGATAGATTACACTGTTCCAGCAATTCAATGCCCTTCTGTTGCTTGTCAGCCTCAGCATTCTTGAGATGACTAATACCTTCTACAACATTGGCAATAAATTGTCCCAAGAAGACTTCCTGCTCAGTCACCTAGTTAGAACAAACAGATGAGTAACCATTGTTGCCATTAATGTCTAGGATGATAACTTTGTCAACCACCTACATCCTTAATGATATCTTTATTGGAGACTGCAGCCTTTAGTTCAGTAGCAATCTCCAAATCCTGGCAGTTGCTGTCACATATATTGTGCATGGTTCTCAATATAAGCGATTGGATCTTGACCCAGTTTGGCTAATGAAAGAAGAAATTAGCATGAGTGCCACCTTTGCATTTAACCGGTGTATTATGTTGTACTTGCATTTGTTCGCTTGGATGGACGAGACAGTTCTTCAATAGAGGTTTGATCATCAGGGGTGCAGTCGGTCATTACTCCATAATCTCGATTATCGGACAGTTTTGAAATCCTCTCGTCTAATTGACGATCATATAAAACGTCAGTTAGCGCCTATTGGATACCCTCTTCCAAAAATGTTGGGTAACATACCATCATGCGGGTAAACACTTGGATCGAGTTCGGCAAAGAACTGAACACCGTACTTAGCAGCAAAGGAAGCCTGCAACGCCTCAACACGAGCAAGGTCAATGTTGAATACAGTGTGCTGAATGGATTGATCCAATCTCGAGCGGAATTCAATGAATTCTTGAATCTAAGGCACAGGTTAGATTCCATTTTGTTCTGTGCTCACGATGCTACCATTTCAATAGATCCAAAGCAAATGACAATTACCTTGGAAAATGTAGCGTATTGATAGGCTTTTACAATCATTTCTGGAGTCTCTATTTCGTTGGCTTTATATATGCTGCATGCCATCGACAAAGTTTCCGCAAGTTGATCAAATTGACCAAGTGATATGGAACGATCACTCAAATAATGCCTGTGGCAGAAGCGATATCAGCTAGTAGTTTCCTAATGGTGGTATGATGAAATTCGCCTTACGTTAAGGTATCAAACTGGATGTGCTTAATATCCATGGTGGAAAAGATACGATGTGCTTGATCGAATGCGCCTATATAAATTGGTGAGAAACCGTCCATTTTTTCGGTACTACACATATGGCTACTCATGAGTAACGCAGATCCACCTACCGATACTTAGATAAAGTCGAATCAACAACATCTTAAATTGGAAGTTGTGAATACTTTTTGCGAGGGCGGTTTCTAGTAACACTAGAGCGTGAAGGAAGAAAGCAATGTCCTCGGTCTCTCTATATTTCTTCAGAAGAATATGAGATGCAAGCACAACATAGTCGTCCCCATATTGTCGTTCAGTCTTTTCCAATGTTGTGCCTAGTGATACCATGAGAGCATATTAGTATGATAGAATACGATGATTTCAAGTTCTGCAGTTAGAGCTGTACCTAATGGCAAGGCGCTATTGTATGCCGTCCAGAGCTCTGTGACCTTTTTCACCGCCCCTTGCTCAGTGCCGTTATCGCTTGCACCCAAATATAGCTCTAGCTTATATACATTGATATCCTTTTGGATATTCTTAATTTTGGTGCCAATCTAAACGAAGGTACGTCAGAATAGATATTCAACCTGAGAATCTATCAATTTTATCCAAATTACTTACATCCTCTACATCAAGGTGGACCAGTGATCGAAGATCAGTGATTAAGCCAGAAACCGCTTCTTCATTATCCAAAACAGCATTGAGGTAAGGTTGTAGATCCTCAAAACAACAGGGCTTGGTACCAAACCGATCAAAATATATTTTGATATGCTCCAGCATAATTTGGCCGTCTACGGTAGGCTAAGCAGTTAGGAAACCGTTCTACTAACAATTCTGATATCTATCGAACTCAATATTATAACTCACCTATTTTGCTATCTTGCTTCAGCCTCAAATCTAGTTCGAGTTCAGCCATGAAAGGACCACGCTTCAAAATGGATGCTTCTAATGCGGATTTTTTGGTAGACTCAATAAGAGCCTTGGCTTCCTCAAGCTTTGCCTGCTCACTCTCAGGGTTCTCAGCAATGTTCTTGAAAAGTGCATCAAAGAAGGTTTTCCAGCTGATCCAGTCATCAGAGCTAATGAAAAAAATGTTTAGACATGGGCAATTTTATCACACCACGTACCTCACCTCCCTAAACTTACTTCTGTTCAGACAAGACCTTTCGACAGGCTTCGTAAGCGCGAGCCCATTCATTGGTTTCGGTCATTAGCTCCACATAAATTTGGCGAACCTCTGGGTCTAGAAGAGATTTTTGTCCAATCTCACTGTCGAGCAATGCCAGAGCTTCCTTTTGTTTGCTCTGGCCAATGAGAATCAAAAGGTACAGGCGTAGCTCTTCTGTTTGCTTCACCCTGCCTTCTTCTAGAGCCTTACTCATCATACGCTCTGCAAGCGTATACGAAAGGTTTGGTGTGGTACCTTTGGCAGCCTCGCCTTGGAGGGCTAGAGACATGATAGCCCAGAACAAGTACTTGTTATTCTTGAATGTTTTGTGAAGTTTAAGAGCTGCCTGCTGCTGCCCTTTCAAATCCTTTCCTCGCACCATAGCCATGAACCAGTGATTAGCAAATTCTTCGTTATTTGGTTGTAATTTTGCTGCCGCTTCATAAAGATGAACAACCTGATCATCTGGGAAATAATAATATGATATTAATTTGACAGCGTCAACTTTAAAAAGTGATTCAGCAATACGTACGTTGTCCAATTTCCTTGTATGCCATGGTAGCAGCTTGAAGCGTTGGTTCATCTATAGGCTGGGAGGCTTTAACTTGAGCGCACAGATCACTTGCTTCATCCTCCTTGCCGCTTCTGACAAGGGCAAGAGCTTTGAGTGCCTAAAGAATAGTCTGTTTCAGTTCTATTTGGACAAAAAGTTTGCGCATTTGGCGGTGAATGTTACCTTGACCAACACGAAATCAGGTGTCTTTTTCAATATTTTGTTAGCAAGCTGCAAAGCTTCCTTATTATGACCTTCATCGATCGCCTCTACAAAATGAGATTGTATTTTAGTAAAGGTTGTTACAAATCTATACTAGCATCTACCAAGATTCCAATGCTATAATCTGCTCACCATACAATGGCCGAAGTTTTCTATCGGCCATGACTACAATTATCAAGTGCCTGAAGAATCAGTGACCAATACTCGGGCACAGGTCCACGGCTGGCCAGTGTTTTAAAAGTGACTGCTGTCAAACCTTCGGCTTGAAATATGCATTTTTTTGTTGTCAACATTATTTATTTCCAGTCTTTACAGCACCCTCAGACGCAACTGGCTTAACGAGACAGCCAATCTACGCATCATAACGCAGTTAACGCGTTAATTCCATTCAGCAAAGAATGATTGCCATTCAGTAGTAGAGTAATCTACTAACCTCAAATTTGCAATACGTTATCATACTTGGGTTCATACATACTGAATTTGTCTGATATAGTGAAGAACGGCATAGTGGCGCCTTAAATGATCTTATTATGGATCATGGAGATGCTATTTATTCATTTTCACGGATTTTGGAGAAACTCTCAACGGACTCCATTTCGTTGCACACACGGTAGAATATAGGTGTTTCGTCCAAAGTATTATCAATTACTGCATGATGATTTCCGGATATCGCCCGATCGAATTGAGGGGCAGTGCACAACAAATAGCACTGTATCAAGCAAATACTGTCCACAGCCTGTTTTAACAGTGTAATAAATAATTTGGGCCGCAAGCTCGACGTGATATCAGTCGTCTTCTCAATGTCAAAGTCAGGGCTTCCCCAACGGAAAACTGAGCTTAGAGAGCAAGGGCATACGGCCCAGCTCGCCAGTTTCAAATTGACAATAGCCCAAAGGCATGTTGACATTTCTACCATTCCAAACACGATGCAAAATACCTTTCTCGCTCTGGAACCGGCGATTATAGCCTATCCGGATAGCTACAATTTGAAAGAAATTCCATTTATTATAACGTAAAGGCACATCCAGAAAAAGCATTTTCTTGCGGAGGTCTTTCGCCTATTGTATCGTTACACAAAGCATCCATTCTTTGGGCATTGTTACTAGTGAGAGCATACCGTACAGGATGTCGTGGCAGGAAGACTATCACTTCAGGAATGAGCTGGATTGATGCTGGGTTTGAATCTCATCAGACCTTCCGAGGGAAAATGGTCCTCACCAATCTTGTTTGTCAAGAAAAAGGATGGGCCCTTGCGTATGTGTGTTGATTACCGTAAGCTTAACGCTAAGACGTTCAGAGATTCCTAACCTCTCCCTCACATAGATGAACTTCTCGATTCACTGAGAGGCTCCACAATATTCACTACCTTAGATGCTGCCTCGGGTTTCCATCAAATCGCCATGGACCCGGCGCACAACGAGATGACTGGTTTTGTCACTCGGTACGTTAACTTTGGGTACCTTGTGATGCCATTTGGTTTGTCTGGATCTCCCTCCACCTTTCAACGGACCATGAGCAGGGTCTTGCACGAATATCTAGGAAATTTGGGTTAATTTTCATTGATGATATTCTGATCTTTTCTCAGTCCAAGGCGGAACATAGAGACCATGTGAGACTATTGCTGGAAACCTGTAGGCAGAATAACGTGAGGCTCAAGCTGAAGAAGTGCCGGTTCTCCCAGCCTTCTGTGACTTATCTTGACCACACCATTTCTGCAGACGTTCATCACCCATCAATCACAACATCGACAAAATCCTCACCCTACCGACCCCTCGGTCTAAGGACGATGTTAGATGCAGGCTGGGTAGCGCTGGCTACTATCTTAGGTTTGTATGTGGTTATGCCGGCACAGTTCAACCCATTGTGAAGCTATTGGGCAAGAGTGTAACTTTCCATTGGACGGACGAACAAAAACTTGCTTTTGAATGTATCATGACGTCCTTACCTCCAAGCCTTTACTGTCGTAGCCGCGTGAGGACTAAATTCAAATCTTGTCCACAGATGCTTCTCTCTCTGGTCTAGGTGCGATTCTCTCACAAAGCCCTGCCGGTCAGACAGAGCACGAAGAGGTGATCGCATGCGACCCATAGCTGGGAAAAGGGTGCCACCGCATCCACGCTTGCACCAATTGAGATTGCATCTCATATGAAGCAACATTCAGAAAAAGAAATGAACCCGTGCAAAAGGGCATAACCAAAGGAGTGGAGACAAGAAAGGAAATATTGTCATTGACAACCTCAAAAATAGGGAAGAGAAACACTGTGAATTATAATTGTAATCACCACGGATAACTCAAGCATCAGTATCGACGAGTGATGCATTAGTACAACCATAGTAGACAACCAAGGGAAGATAATATGTAACATTGCCAACATTTATGCGCCTGCACAACCAACTGAATTCATACATTTCTAAAAATCCCTTCACGAAATGCCTATCTTCTCAAACATACATAGGAACAACGGATCTTACTGGGAGATTTCAATACAGATATCAAAGAAAACACAATGGGTCATACTCGCCTAAACATATGCCACCAATTTATCACATCACACTTTATCAACTGCTTCCCTAACCATATCCCAACTTTCAAAAGGAACAGACAAAGAATGGTGATGGACTACATTTTTGCTCATTCTAGCATGGCACAACAAATGGCGAAAACCTCTCAATTCCACCTACACTGCCTATCACAATCACATCGCCTAAAACTTTAGCGGAAGGATACATGCCATTTTCAGATACAAGCTTCGAATCGCTTTCCCCAGTAATTGTCAATTAATACGCTCAGATATTGTTGGCTCATGACCAACTTTTTACAGACGATGAGGAGTGCTGATATGCAAAAGGTTGCTGAATATCCCCTGGTCAGAGTAGTTAGTGGTGTGCCGGTTTCACCCCAAGACATTGAGCTAATCCTGCCATTGTTCATTATAGTGGATGATCATATGCAACGATCTCGAGAATGTGCGTCTCAAGCCTGCCACACCCGAAGAGTTGTCATCATCACCTGGAAAAACATCCTTTAAATTTATGAAACCATTCATTTTACATGCTATCTGGCGTCACCACTGGCGATGTGTGATTGAGAGCAGCAGAAGGTCATCGGACACATGTCTTTCAATCCACTAATACAAAGATTTGACTTAGGCTTGAATTTTCGAGATTTTGATTGCCTGGTTTAACCACCTCCATTTTTCTCTATTTCTTTCATATTCAACTTAATTTTTTCATTCTCTTTTTTCACCAATGCACTTGCACTGAAAGTGCAGAATAAAGACCCGAATACCCATAAAAACTATCCATCGTTTTCAGCGTACGGTTACCCACCGGAGCTTAAACAAACCTTCCTCTGCAACCGGTCAAGCAAGTGAAATTTGAACGCACGGCATCTCGTATATCATGTTATTACCTAAGCTATCCAACTACTTTCCACTACTTCTGGTAATCTCTATTCTGTTTTGATATGGTTTGGGGGGAGTTTGTGAGGGATGCCCCAGCCTATGGACAAAGCTGCCTCAAGGTTTAATTATCCGGTTACACTTTGAACGGTAATTCAATTTATAATTATTAAATTTTTTTATATTTATTATTATTTTTAATAGAATACATTATTTATTTATATTTTTAACGTATAGTAAATTTTTATTTTAAAATGTAAATGGTATATAAAATTTATAATATTGTGTATTAAATAATATATCCTATATCATATTTAAAAATTATACAGCTAAATAAATATTATTAATTAAATATTTATTATCAATATATACAAATTGAAATAAAATCTTTCCATATCCCACCTCACTAGAGCGTAGTACCTGTATCAAGCTCAAGCGTGATAAAGATTTTTTTTAAAAAAAAAAAGGATATGAAGATTATAACTAATTGCTAAAGATCAGACATCCATAGGTACGATGTTATAAATAGAATACTACAGAAAGACGCATCAGTGAGTTGTAAGCTTATAGAATTTAAGCGAGATCAAGATCACCTGCAATAGCCTTGTGTCACGGAATGAGGTTGAGTACACGCTTGTTGATGCGATTATGTGCCGCAAACCATTAACGTTATGCATTGCAGTAGATGATTGCGTTATACTGTAAATGTTAGTTTGCAAATTCTGGAATATTACCGGAAAGGAGACTAGTAATGTAGCCTTATAGGTGGAAGGATTTAGGTTGCAGGGATGGTGCGTCCTTGCATATTGCAGCTATATCGTTTCAGTAACAAAAACGGGTCTTTGGAGTTGAATTCGCATTGATCAGAAAGAAACTATTGTTCAGACATAAAATGAGTTAAAGGGTCGAATCCCCTCGTCAGTCTTTCACTTTCACTCTTCTTTAACGATATAGCTTAGCACAAATGGATATGTATCTTTCTGCATCATTACTTTCTAACCCACACCCACAAACCTATCCAGTTTCCATCACAGCTCCATTAGTTGACACTGTATTCACGGCTGGTGGTTTGGCAGTCGTTACTTGGACTGAACCACGCTCCCCAACCATATCCCAGATTACTCTTCTGAAGGGACCATTGGATAAACCACAGCCCATCATTCAGGTTGCTACAGATGTCGATACAGATGATGGCAAATTTTCATGGAGCATTCCTGAAGACTTCCCAGCAGGACCTAACTACGCCTTTGAGCTCGGCACCGCCCCTAATTCCACGTATACAAGCCTTTTCGCCATCAAGAGTATGAATGATCGGTCGTCTTTTATAAATACTTCTTATGGGGTATCTGCAGCCAATTCTTTAGCACCAGCAACGTTCCAACTCCCTATTACTACCCTTAAAGCTATTGCTGTTGCGGCCAGCATAGCTGCAGGCGCTGCTCTCCTCCTCACTTAAGTGGCGACAAAACCCTTAAAAACAGTTTCAAGAACCGCTATGAGAACGATCTCCCTACCACAACATCCGTCTATCTTCCAAAGTCCTCTGACATGCTTGTTATCAGTGTAATTTCTATATTCCTTTATAATTCATAGAGTATATTATCATATAATCAGGTAACATTTGAAATCAATCACTAATGTCTATAAAGACTTAGCTGTTTGTATCTTCAGGTGTTTCTTTGACCGCTTATTCAAATACTTGGCACTTTATTGAAAGGGCAATAATGACAAAGAGTAAAAGAAATAAAAAAAAGTATTAATCCGAGAAATAATTTTGCGTTCATAAAAGAATTTGTCATTGACTGAAATACATACACAAGCTTCGCCAATAATCTGGAATATGTGCATCACGGGCGATACTTGATCCATGGACATGCATACCTCTAATTTTTCCAAGTCAGCATTGTATTATATCTTTATAGTATACTTGTACGTTCCTTTCTCCAACAAGTTTATTGATATAGTTTTTGGATGAGTAACTGAATTGATATGGCTAAATATAATAGAGAATTGGGATAAAAAAGTGCGAAGATAAGTACAATCAGAAGAGGGCTTTCTTGATAGCAGCGAATACAGTTTCTTGGTAACTCTGTATGATTGGAAACTGACGTCGATCTTCATGGAAAAATCCGTGCTCCATTCCCTTTGCGCAGATATATTCACACTGCACTCCAGAAGCTTCCAATTTACTGACATAATCAGCACATTCTTCCACAAATAGGTCCTTATCACCAATCAGCAGTAACGCAGGAGGGAGACCTTTCAAGTCGGCTTTCATTGGAGACGCGAGTGGATTCAGCGCTGCCTCAGGATCATTAAGATATCCATTACGTATGCTTTTGTATGACTGTTAGACTGTGACGCTCCTTCATTACACTATAAAATATTTACTTACTAATTCCATAAACTCAAAGGCAAAACATCGCTAGGATCTGATGCCTTGTATGGTCCCATAGCAGTCATATCACAAACTGGGTATACAAGGCACTGAAATATAGGCTTAGGACCTTGACGGTCCCTGCTCATAATGGATACCACAGCAGATAGATTTCCACCTGCAGAATCTCCAGCAACAGCTATGCGTTTAGAGTCGATATTGTACCTATTTGGATTGTCATGAACATGACTGATATTTCACAACGTTAGATCAACGAAGTCTAAATGTGTCGAGTGAAGATCATCGGCAATATCAAATCTTACACGAAGGCAGCGTAACAGTCTTCAGGAATGGCTGGAAACCTGGCTTCTGGAACCAAGCGATATTCTACGGAGATGACAACTGTTCCGGTAGAAACGCATAGGTATCGGCAAATGCCATCGTGGGTCTCTATACCACCCATGAACCAACCTCCTCCATGATAGTAAACCACGGCTGGAAATGGACCAGTGCCTGTATTTGATGGCAACAATGAATTAATATGTAGCCGAATTTTAAAATTATTCTAGATTAATTTACCTTCTGGTGTATAGATACGAATAGGAATATCAGACTCTGGACCCTTGAAAGACGAGTCTTCAATTTTGGCAGGGAAATCAATTGGTTCTGGCTTCACCAGCGGTTTAGATATCATACTCTCAACAGTTTGACGGAGTTCTGGAGCGCTCAAAGATAAAAGAGCATTGAGCTGTTCCTCAGGTAAGCTTTTCAGAGACATAATGATTTCAAGTGGTGCTTGACCCATCCATGTCATATCAATACGAGGTTTATATCTTATCGAAAGCTGTCGGACTTCAATAATTTTGATTCCCAAATAAAACTCCGGATATTCATAATGCCTTGACAACGAATGTAAAAATCTGGTGTAACTCTGAGTATTCGAGATCAGCCTGCCTGACAGTTGTTATCATATTTAAAGTGAAATGGTAGAAACACTGGATCTGGGAGGATCTACGTATGCAAAATGAGATTACTGCCAATATTGCAGGAAGATTGGTTGTCCATGACTATCTACTGGCCAATGTTTCCAGCACGCACAGCACAGTCGCTACAAAAGGGTTACATTAAGCGGATTGATACTAATGTTTGTTTGTTAATACAATTGTTTGTACTTCTCAGCACTGAGCCATGTTTTAGGGTAATCGGTTTCACGGTACTAAATATTATTGCTTGTTATCGTCCAAATACGAAACGCTAAGGACGTACCGGCCCGAATCTTCCATCTTTAGTTGTTTGATATATTTTTGTGTATTTATTTTTATCACAAGTCATGTACGTCAAAAGGGCCCTTCGTTCCTAGATAGAAATTGACTCGTTAAAGAATACAATCATACGCGCGATGTTGGTAAATGAATCACTCGTTGTGTTGTAAGCTGACAGCGGTTGAGACTACGTTTATTATATTTGATGAAGATATAATAGTACGTATGCTCCTTTTCTAATTTCAAAAATATTTATCAAGTGGTGTGAAGGCGTGCACTGCGGTGTAAGAAATATGTAATTGAACGGAAAAATATTCCCATTTCTTTTGTTACTAGAATGTGGGGCTGTACAGCGTAACCTGAAACACTATATTAAAATCCGATCACTTTTCAGCACCCATATTTATGAACCTGAAAAGGCACGACACAAACACGGGATCGCCAGCTATTAATATTTGCTGGATTATCACAATACGGACGATCAGATCAATCCAACATTACCTACTACCTGTATAACAGCGTTTTCAACATTGTCACAGGCATTACGTATTGTGTGGAACCGTCATCGGGTTGTACGACGAAATTTGTGAGTTTTGATTGTACCGTCCTATGTGAAAAATCTAAACTATAGTTTACAGAGAAGCCTTGATCAAGTGGCTATCCTGTGAATTACTGCAGTAATATGGAAGTGCCATTAAAGAAAACCGGTTAATGGCTTTTAAGAATGGCAAAATCATATGTTGTCGATCATCGAATGTCATTAATTTAAAGACAATACTTACACAAGTAATATCAGTTTTTGTACAATAACTGGAACATACTTCATTTCTAAGAGAGAAATTTAATAGTTCAAGTCCATCGGACTTGCGAACATGAGCCTAGAGACATTCTTTGTATTTCACGAAATTTTCTAGAGAAATTTATTTCGACAGAAAAATACAGGGTGGGTGTTTTAAACATGTAAATACCATCAACATCTATCCTTGAGACCAACAGCCTCCGCTGCTACTTCAGGAACACATGTTATTTGCTTGTCAAGAATAAGCTCAGATAACATCAGACCAGTGGCAGGCGAATTCAGTATACCCCAACACGAGTGTCCGGTTCCTATATACAGTCCCGGAATACCAGGGTAACGACCAATCAAGGGAAGCCCGTCGTTGGAAATAGGAAGGTAACAAGCTTGGGTGGTGAGAATCTCAGCTCCGTCCAAATGTGACGGCGAAGCGATCGAGGAAAGTTGTTTGATGGTATTAATGGAAGTTATATTGACCTTGACTTCTGCAGCAGATGGAGGAATTGGCTCGTTATCAGGTTCACCGCACATATAGACAGTCGCATCTGGCCGTGGATATATCTATAACATGCCGAATGGGTTAGAATATGTTGTTAGAATATACCTATTCTTCGTCTCCTTTCCCATATTCTCCTCTTACCTCTGGATGATAATTCTTTCCGTGCAGTAGTGTATGGGTAAAAATGGCCTGTGGCGGTACTTCATGATGAGGTTTCATCACAATGCTATGTGCGCGTGCTCCTGATATCGGCAGGCGCGTGCTGTGCGATCCTATAGATGGAATAGGTAGCTGGCCGCTCCACGGTCCCATGCACACTACCACCACATCAGCCTCGATGGCACTATCGTCGTCTAACAGTACACCCTTCATATGTCTATTGGCTTCGTCTAAGATCAGATTTTTGACGCCCTGACCACAGAGGACTTGCACACCTCTCTTCTTAGCATCATCAATCAGAGCATTAGTGAACTTGAATGGGTGGACCTGAGCACATGTGTCTGTTGTTCCAATGAAGTCAGAATGTGATAATCTCTTGCTATTGATCCATGCAACATTCGATACACCCTTTCCAGTGTCCGATGTTGCGAATGTCACATCAAAGGCGTCTACTCTCCTATAACCGTAGGATTCTCCACCAAGGTCCTTAGCAAGCTGCTCGTGAAGCTGGAAAGACTTCCTTGCTATTGGACCTAGTTCTGACGAGTCACACCTTTATAATCATATGATAACGAGATTCTAATCTGAGCAGGAGAGGAATTGTGTGAATGCTTGCCTGGGATGCCATATTCTTACCAGTTTAAAGCTAGAAAACCCCCACTCTTTCCTGAAGCTGCCTGCGCGATTCCAGTTTTTTCCACTACCGTAATTTTCAAACTGGGGTTCTTCTTTGATAGGAAGTAGGCTACAGATGCACCTACCGCTCCGGCTCCGATGATGATAATATGCTGCGGCATGTTCCCAATGAGAAGAGAGAACTGAGCGTGTTGTTGCCCAAAAATAATTTTTCTACATGATTACAGTGCTAAGGAATAAAATGATTCTTTTGATTCTCATGGACTTACTCATGGACCAATGGGATAATGTATGACGATATATCCCTCCTGAGCCTTAATGAGGTACGCGACAAAATGAAAAGTAGGCAATGCGTCTTGTGACTCGACTGGACTGCCCTGGCGATTTGAAGAGACTGTCTCATTCAGGACCAAAGGTGAATATGGATATCGATGTGGAAAGCCGATGATCCTGACTTGTACTATTAAACTCTTAAGGATGTTAACACAGACGTGCTTGGCAGTCAATGTAGACATATATCTTTCATTTGCTGTCCAACAAACCTACCACAAAGGCAAGTCACCGACCACGACCTTCAAACCTTAGGAGCTCTAACCGCTATGCGCAGCATCAACTTAAACCATTCAATTTCTTCATTGAAGAAGGTGAAACGATCAAAGACGTATCATCTGATAATCTACCAACATAAGTACAGTTCAGAGCTACATCAAAAGGTCAACAATGACCAGAATCACCAAAGATATTCACCAATACCCCAGAGCATTGACATCGTAGACACAAAGCCAATGCTAAAGCATCTAGTGGACCTAATTCAACCTTCGAGAAATTTTCATTTCACTCGCTACCATGAATCGCTTTAAGACTGAAACACCATCAACTTTCTAGAAGTCCGAAAGACGTTTGCACTCTGATATTGGCAATATTTGGAATGTCAATATCTTTGGGGAGGTGCTTAGATCGTCCGGTGTTGATTTATCTTTGCATTTTCTAGTACCAAAGCGAAAATCCAAAGACATACAATTAGCTGATGAGGTTGCAAAGCAAAGGAAGATATAGCAAGTTCAAATGAAGAAAGTAAGTCAGCGTTCGAGTTGTGTTTACCCAGTAAACTATATTGCGCGATTGACTAGCTTCAAACGTATAGCGAAGTGCGTCACATCAAGTACTTCATCGAGAGACACCCTCTTGCGAATAAGTGTCAGAAGATTGCGGATGCCGACGCAGCATCCGAAGAAAGAAATGAAATGTTGCGCAGACTAGCACATTTATGCGAATATTGAGGGCACGACTTAAATGAAAGTCACTTGAGGACAACGATGGGAAAATCAGCATCTACTACACCTCAAGCTGATTCACGTTTGAAACCCCAAAAATCTTGCATTGGTGGCAGTAGCCAGACTGAAGGACAACTCGGTGTCACTGATAGGATGTCAGTATATAGATTTGTGCGTGACACTGAAGACGGCATAGCCATTCGAATGTTAATGGAGATTTCTAGAAGATATTAGAGATGAGATGAAGCAGTGAGGGAGGAGAGGGGAATCTCGGATAATGGCCCTCAAGACCTTTATCAAGAGCCTTTCAATTTCCTATGTGTCTTTTGACGAATTGCTCGGTATCACCATTATATCGGTGTGGAAAGGTTCGAACGAGCGACTGCCAAGGAGCTTCAAGTTATAGTGGCCTGCATCAAGTGGCTTACGCCATACAGTTCTTCTCATATGCAGTCTCGTAATTGGCCACATATAAATATCCCATGGGTAAATTGCCCCACCTTGAATATAGCGAAAATGAAGTATGGTTTGAGCAAAAATATTCGGCTTCGCCAAATTCTAATGCCTTGAGACACCAAAACGTTTGGTCGAACCCGTGTCTCTCCTGGATTAATAAACTCAATCCCAGATGAAGAAATAACTCGTCATTTTGAATTACTATCCTCTATCATAATGTCATACATAAGTTATCAATCATGTAAAGTTCGCAAACATCTAAGGGAATGTGTTTGCTGGAGGATGGATACCAAGAGATTTACTCCTATTTTCAGACAGCTTTTGGAATGTAAAAACATAACAATAAAGCTAAGGTTAATTGACGATCTTGGATTTATTTTCAAGCTGCCGTTTAGTCTATCGGATGAGGTGCCAGTTGATCTTCCTCCACCCACATGCTGTGTAACTGACTGACACTTTAACGACCGCCTTGGAAGCCAAAATGTCCATAAATGCATTTTTGTTTTCTCCAACTGCACCAGACTTGGGATTATTTGGACAGGACATCATTTAAAATCCTCATAGTTCTTAATATCTATAAAGAATTTAGTTTTCAGTATTCCAATTCTCTCCCATTTCTTGATGCAATTAAACTAGCGTGTCTTACAACTGCACCCATGGCCCGATTGTCAATTCCAACAAACGAACTCCAGCTCAGCGTGATATGAACCTTCCTGGGAAATAACAAAGCGTGTTCATCACAATTATGGAGATTAGAACAACATCCCTTTCACCCACTCAAATTCATTGAAACGAAACGTGCAAAATCACGTTGATGATTGCCATGATGCACCGGGTATTTACCCTTACCTGGTTTGGGGACTCTGAACATGAATACAACAAAAATGGCCGTCACTATGAGTGTGTGTAGACTGACACTAACAATCGATTTGTTAGTTCTGCATGTGCAATATCAAAGTGCATCGTTTGAACAAATGATCAATTACTCGACAAGGACGCTGTTCACCGCTTTGATGTGTATTGCGGATTCAACCCAGAATTTCAACCCGTTGGTACTGTTTTGCTTCATAAACTTTGGTTAGCATAGTATCAACTTATTTATTTCTTTATTACTTGACGAATTGGTGGCTGGATATGCATAGTATTGGCATGGGATTGGTATACCTACTGACTCGATTGAAACAACCCAGTATACTGTGTATAGCATTGCAGTTGCACGGCTTATTTTGGCTTGCAATGGTGCCCAAACTGCTTTTTTTAGACTGGTCCGATAAGTGATCTACTGCTATCCACAACGAAAGCGATCATAAAGGTGGCAGTATTCCCTCTGTCAAACTTTTTTTATTTTCGCATTGTTTCTGACATTGTCGCCTCTCCATCATGAAACTTCGTTCGTTTGTGGCAGTGTTCCTGTTTATCAAAGCTGGCCTCGCCATTAGCATCACAAGGGTTCCAAACAACAATCATGCTCTAGATAAGCATCTCATAGAAAACCAGCTACCCATTACCAATCAGACACATGAGGTTATCATGATCCCAAATACAAGAGTTTTACTCATTTCTCAAATGAGTGACAGTGTCCTCGTGAAGGCTCGGGTCAGTGAAGACGGATATATCGAGGAGCTTGCCGCGTTCCAAATGGAAAGTCCAACTTCTGCTTTGCACGGACTGGCCAATTCGGAGGAGTATCCTGGCAAGGTGTGGCTTACATTGCAAATGGAAAACAAGTTAGTTTTAATTGATCCAATGTGTGAGTCAGTCGAAGAGCAGCCTGATGTGCTGCAGGTCATCGACGTACCCAAACCAGGAAATGGTCCTCATTATGTTGGCGAGTACGGAGATGAATTATGGGTCAGCCTTCAAACGAGCTTTGACGTCTTGCGAATTAATCACCGTGACCCTACCAACTATAGCATCTACCACGGCGTCCCTCATCCTGTCTTTGTTGCTCAACATCCCATTAACAAAAACTTTTATAGCGGCCAAGATGACTCTAGTGAAATCATTAAGATTGATCCAACCACAGGAGAGACCAAGCAATTAAAGATCCCTGCCGATATCGGTCAACCTCCAGTAGGTACGATCAGTGGTCCTTTAGGGGTTTGGTTTACGCTCTTGGGAACCACCACGAATGGAACTGGCACTCTTGGTCGAATCGGTGCTGGTGACGACTTTACCTGGTTCAAATTGACATCTAACCTGGGCTCGAATGCCTCCTTGTTGCATCTTGCCTTTGACGTGGACCATCTCAACAACTTTACTCTCTGGGTCCTCAGCTCTTCAATTAACGATCCTACGGCACTGGATATGATCATTAAGCTCACTTTTGACCCATTATGGAGCAAATCCTCTCTGAAGATATCACTGTTATACCCACTCAGGAATGTAGAGCCCATCGTATTTTACCTACAGACACTAATATATTTGCAACTGAACTTACCGCATCCAAGTTGATAAGCCTTTTTAATGCATAAATAAACAGCAAATCACTACTATTTACAAGTTCATTACTAGATCGTTTCTTGATTATTGTCTTTTGTCCAAAGCATCCATCACATTCGATAATTAAGCCAGGTAAAGCTAGGGGTTCTGGTTGACAAAAAAGGATACTTAGCACCTTCTACACGAAATCATTATGCAAGATAGGATATCAATTGATCACAACCAATTTCTTTCCCAAACAAAAATATACCATGGACATCGAAGAGGTTCTCTCTTATAGCTCAGCTCGCATTATCAACATTAAGAACAGTCAAGATTGTCATATGGAGCATAATTGTATTAAAATTACCACATACTTGAATTGATTGCACTTATATACAGACGGTTAAATAATACTATGTACAGGTTTGTTAACGCGGAGTTGCTGGAACCGCGGACAGACGTGATTCGACACTACTATACGTTGGAAATGTGTCTGGTATATCACCTGTCAGATTATATATTGCAAGGTCATACGAGCAATTTAGACCATGACGCCATGTTGAATAGAAGACACAGGGGTCTTTTCTTTCAAGTTAGTAAGCACAGTTTCAATAGCATCTTCAGGGAGAACAAGATTGAGGAGAATGGAACCAATGCCAGCCATGATATAACCGGTACTGAGAACAGTGGAGATTGCGTCGTAAAAGCCTTGCAGAGCAACGTTTTCTACGGTGGGGAGGAGATAAGAGAAAAAATCTGGAACAAGTTCGACACCAAGCGCTAAAGCCATAGACCCAGCGACAATGATACGATCTCTACGAGTCCAGTCGAGTAATCCAAGAATGCGGATTCCAGAGGTAGCGACAGAGGAGAACAAGAAAACTGTCATGCCACCCATGACGCTGGAAGGAATTGCCAGGAACGCGGCGGCAATCTTACCAAAGACACCACAGATAATTAAGAGGGCAGCGCAGATGACACCAGCCTTACGAGATGCACAACGAGTAACAGCAATGACACCGTTGTTCTGCGTAAAAGTGACAACGCCCATGGATGTACCAAGTCCAGAAAAAATACCGGACAGACCATCGGCCAATAGACCACCTTGGCAGCGAGTGTTAAATTCTTCACCCTCGACTGGAAGCTTAGATACTTCGCAGGCAGCGGTAAGATCACCTAGACATTCAACAATATAATCAACGTAGACGAACAGGAAAGGAATAATTCCAGGTCCGTAAACAGAGAGCTTGAAGGTCTTAACCCAAAGGAAAGTGATAGCTGGAGCACTGGAAATGCTACTGCCGTCAAACATACCAACTCCACCAGCAATCGCACAACCAACGATGAGGCCAAGAACAACACTAGTGTTCTTCAAGAAAATGGACCCAACGACTTCTATAATGATGATAGTAACGAAGACAGCAGCACCGAGACCAATATAGGCAGGAGATCCCCATTTTTGAGCATTAGGAGAGTAGATAGTTGGACACAAGGCGAAGATACCAGATTCAGGACGATCGATACAAGGCGAGCTACCACCAGCCCAGTTCTTCATGCCACTGACGATAAGGGATGCGCCAATGACGGTGAGGACAACACCGGTAACAGACTTGGGGAAGATGCGTTTCATGACCCGAGGAGGCAAGAAACTGATAAGGATAGAGAGTAAAGCACAAACAACGGAAGTCCCCAAGATGGCCCCATAAGCATCAGGACAAGGTGAATAGATATAAGTGCCATCTGCCTGCAATTCTTGTTTGCAAGTACCGTTATTGTACATAGTGGTTATCATAGCGGAGGCAGCTGGGATGTTGGAGAATGCGACACCAGTAATTTGAAGCAGTCCAGAGCCGATATAGTAACGAGTTTTAGGGATGCGAATACGAACAATTTGAATCAAACTCATAATTCCAGACAGGATGAGCGAAGCTGAGGTGAGATATTGACGAGTGTCTTGATCTAGATTAAGGTAACCGGCACCAGAACCACTGATGAGAACTGTAGGTGTAATAACACCACCGATGACAGCCAGGAAATCTACAAGCAGCTATATGTTAGTAAATTTGGAACTCAGTGCATATATAAAATAATAATATGAAATTTACGTTGGACTCCCATAAGAATAGCCACCATGATAGGAATTTCATCATTAGGGCCAAAGAATGGAGATGAGACCACCATATTTTTTCCAATGAATGGGATACGAGGCATGCAAAGAGCAGCATAGTCATAATCACCATACCAACCACGTTTGGTTGTAAAAGTTTCCTTCCAAGTAAGACGTGGTTTATCAGCATGTGGATAAAAGGACGCTTGCGATGAAGATTGTTCAATTTCTTCTGCACGAATCATTTTATCAACTGTGTCCATGTTCATTTTTTCTTCGGTAGCACTCATGTTGAAGGAGGCTAATATATGATATTATAGAAAGAGATGGGAGAAGGGAAGGCAATAAAATGAATGTGGAGATGCTTCGTGAAAAACATTTGATTTTATATACTAGACGGATATGTGTATCTATTATCAAGGAGTGATTTGAATGGTAATTGATAGCTACCTAATTGAGGTCGGATAGCAAGGTCTCCGCGAAAGAGGCTGTGATAACGGAGGCGTACGGACGAGATCACTTGGGCGAGAACAATTTTGGTAGAAGACTCGATCTGTCCAAAGTCACTGATAAGAAACTCAATTTCAGATGTCAAGGTACCAACCGTTTGTGGTACCTATTTACAGCCATCGTTTATACCTGTTGTATTCTGCAGATTCCTCTATTTTTCTTCTTTGTCTATTCTTGCTCTCTTTTTTAATGCTGCTCAAGTCTTTATCTGCTATCATTCTCACCGCTGCCGCTGCCTTTCCTCTATCTGCAGTAGCCTCTGAATGTATTGGCGATCAGCATGCTCGAGATGAATGCTATATGAAGATTGCTTTGGATTTCGCCAAAATCCACAATCCTCGATTCCCCTTCGGAGCACTCATTGTCGATCATGAGGAAAACGAAATTACTTGCTACGGTGCCAACAGCAATAAGAAGAACAAGCTACTTCATGGCGAGACTGCTGCATTCTGGAAGTATGTACCATTTCATTTCATTGTTTATATGTTACCCTTTTATTTTAACCAATTGATCTATTGTATAGCTGTACCGAAATGTACCCTTCTCCAACTAACGATGACATGTTCAACCCCGGTCTTGACTGGTCTAAGCAGACATTGTACACTACTGGAGAACCTGTTAGTATTTTTATAACTTTAACTTTATATGCTGATATTCCCAATATGCAGTCATGGATGTAAGCATTAATCCCATCCTATATTAGTGCCCAATGTGCGCTTCTCAAAGCATTTACCGCGGTGTTGCTCGTGTGGTTTGGGGAACTTCAATTCCTGATATCAACCGCAGTGGTAGACAGCAATTGATGGTCAGGATGTAAGTGCACGATCAACGTTCTCAATGTTAATGTTTATGCATGCTAGCGGGGAAACTAATAAACTTTATAAACTATAGGCGAGAAGTTGTTGACTCTGCCCGACTTGGTGGATATCAAATTGATCGACGCGTACCAGAGCTTACTGAAGGAGTGCTGAAGAAGGAATGCGATGATGCTTTCTTCGACGCCTTCTCTGTGTTCCGTGATGATAGTTATCTTAAAAGCATGCATGATCATGAAGAGGACGAATACTTGGAGCATCATGGACTTGCTGGTCACCGACAAGAGTTGTAAATGTTATAGTAGATTATAGAGTTCTTATCTACATGTAAATATGGTTCACAGCCACTCCATATAAAATTACGCTGTAAATAAATTTGTAACGATGATAGTCGTACCGGGCCCGTATTAATTCTTTGTTGATAAAGGTTCATCAAGTAGATAGCAGATAACGTATCGGGATGATAGCGAGTACTCCACATATCTACCCTGCGGCATTGGCATAAATGGGGTCGGAGTTTATCCTAGCATTCGCGGAACTGTAGATAAGAATTGGGTACAAAATCTAATGACTGATGAAAAATGATATATAATCAAGTAATAAGGCTATCAACGGTATTGATACTTTTATTCCATACTTTCAATCTCAAAAGAGGGCCAAATGACTCAAGAACGTACATTTATGAAGATAGATTTGTCGGATTATGACAATCGCAAAGAAGAAATCACCCGTGACTTGATGATTGCCTGCACCGAGCAAGGCTTCTTCTATGGTATACAGTAGCTTGCATGAACTCCCAATCCCAAAATATCACCGCCATTATCTAATATAACATTTTTCTTCCAACAGTAATCAACCATGGTATCGCTGTCGAAGAAATCCGCACGATGTTCCAGACTAGTCACGACTTCTTTGCCTTACCTGATGAGATCAAGGCCAAGACTCCTATGGACAAGACCAGAAACGCCGGTTGGGAAAAATTAGCCCAAATCCGACCATCTACTGGTGTTGCCGATTTGAAGGAGTCTATCCAACTGGGCTGGCAGAATATGGACGGTCTCTGGCCCACTCAGGAGGATGCACCTAATTTCAAGACGCAGTCACTTCATTTCATGCAGCAGTGTCAAGATGTTTCTATGAAAATCCTCGCTTGCCTCGCTAACGGTCTCGGCTTTGAGGAAGACTTTTTCATTTCTCGACATGATGTTTCCAAGCCTGACTGTCAACAGACCTTGAGATGCCTGCACTACCATGATATCACTGGAAAGACATTCCCACCTGAATACTGGCGTGCTGGTGCTCACACTGATTTTGATACCTTGACTCTCCTCTTCCAAAAGCCTGGTGAAAATGGACTTGAAGTGTGCCCTGGACGAGAAGCTTCTACTGACTTTGCTATTGGCGACACCTGGAGCCCTATCAATCCTGGAGAGGGTGAAATTGTTTGCAACATTGGGGACATGATCATGAGATGGTCTGACGATCGCCTCAAAAGCAACTTCCACCGTGTGCGCACTCCCAAGGTTGGAGAATATCAAGGACCCCGCTATTCCCTTGGTTATTTCAACCAAGCCAACAAGTCTGCTATTATCCAAGGCAAAACTAAGTATCCTGAGGCAATTACCGCTGGCCAGTTCTTGCTAGATGCAATGGAACGTAACTACAAGGCCCTTCAGGCTTTGAAGGTTGCTGTTACTGCCCAGTAAACAGCCCTTGGCGTCAACTGACATTAGACAAACGAAGCTTTGAACTGCTATTGTATATTCTGAAACAGTAGACTCAGCTTTAAGTTGTGATCATCCATGTCAGCGCGGTTGCAGTCACTCCGCGGATCAAACCTGTATATATGTAATTATTTTTCATGGGGCATATATTTGCTCAGTTAAATACAATTCGCATTTCAATAATCTATGTATAATTGGAAAGTGTATGAAAATTGTGTGTGGTTTGGGGAAGGAAGGAAGCAAAGGGAAAAACCATATGCAAACAACAACCAACAGGTCGGATTGCTCAAGGTGTAATCTTTTACGCCAGTATCGGCACTGCCACTTTATTGGTCCGCTATATCTCTTGGCCCAAACCGCTGACTTTCAAGCATATTTTCGCCAATTGTATGGAACTTAATATGGTTAATATTAGACATTTGTTATACTCCGTTGGGGGGTTCTCGCTTCACGCTGGCAAACATACTCCAAACTCGGCTTCCGAGTACTCTACTAAATTAGCAAATAATGAGCGCTCCGATGTTGCGCGATAGTAATTTTTCTAAAATGTGATTATACACAGAGAATCCTTACAATAATGCTGAAATGAATATCGATGGATCGGTTAAGAAGTTCTTAGCGCAGATACCAAGGCCTTGACCTGCTTCTAGAATATGAAAGATATCATAGTCATCATCAGAACATAGTAAGACGTGCTTATACGTTCTCCATCCTACGTTTATAACGTAATCATAATTTTACAAACGTTGTTGCTTGCTTAGTTCATTATAAGAGTTTAACAGCCTCTTCAGTACAATACAACCTCCTGCTGTTCAACCTCACGAACAAACTCGCTGTTATACAAATTTAAAATTGTCCTTAGAATCAATAAAATTGGACATTCAAATCAACACACCATCGGAAGGCTAGATTACAAAGACATGCATTGATACCTGTCTGGTGTTATAAGTTTTTCCGCGTTCATCAGTATTGAAGGAGGTATTGAATTGAGAAACCTCAGGTTTGTGACAATGCCGAATATTTATCAGTCACCATACATGAATTCAACTCTAGACGGCAAGTGTATCGCCATTGTGAGCGTCAATATCCGTTTGTGAAGCAGATGAGCTAATTTTATTATAAGCTGCAGTGAGTCGAAAAGTAGCGTGACACGCTAGGCCGTCGGTTCTTGACCGATCCATGCTAAATTTCTATTTTTTAATCAGCCGCGGTAGAGGACAGAATTTCCCGAGTGGCAACCAGCCAGTCCTCAATATTACAGTTGCAGAGCAAAAAACAAATACGATAGTTTGACGTGGCTAAGATGTATAAAGTACATACACTGACATTGACATAGTGTAATAGATTTACCTGCAACATGATTATACCGTCAATGAAAAAAAAAAATCTGACGTAAGAAATCCGTTAGTCAGGCAGCAAGAATAGTAGGAAGATTAGTTAGTTGCACTAGTCAAAGTAGGATTAACAAGTCAAGGCCAGCAAGTTGTTGTATTTATTTGATTGTAAGGCATCAGCAAGATAACGTTTATTTTGAATAGCATCATCGATTGACTGAAAGCTATTAACTTTGCAGACACTTTCTCTTGTTTCCCTTGGAGAACTCATATAGAATTTGAACTAAACATTTTTGGTCTCAAGTAGAATGTGTGGAGCAATCGCAAAAGGACCAATCATCTTCAGCTTGTGAGTTCTCGGTCGATCTGTGCACAATGCAAAATTTTCCACTGTCAAGTCACCTGCCTTTTCCTTCCTGCGTATATAAAGGATTTTCCTTCAAACCATAGCTTCTCGCTACTTTCAGCAATGCTCTCAGTCTCATTACCTTCGCCATCACCAATAATAACATCCCCTCTACGCTCTTCAATGCTGACCCCATTACTCCCATCGGCATTCCTATGTTGCCCTGTCGAAGTACGAGACGTTATTCTTGGCCAACTTTCACAACCTTCGTTGTTGCACTTGTCAGCAACCTGCCGCTTTTTCCGTCAACTGATTCTCACACGAGGGCAATATTGGCAATCCATACGCTTCGATAATACCACGCAGCAGGATGTTAATGCTAATATGATTTTGCAATTCATATCTGCCTTGCCCGCCAATTCACGCGCAGCTGTTACTGATATCAAGGTTGGCGGTGCATTTATCCACACACTCCCAGAAATCGTCGTTCCGCTGCTTCAAGCTTTCCCTAATTTGGTCGGTCTAGATGCTCGTTCCTTGAACTGCTTAGATTTGTTGGGGCCTTTGGTATCGGCCCTAGCTCCACTGGCTACCTCCAATATGCATCATACTCGCTATCAGAAGTTTGAACGGCTCTTACTAGTGGAAAAGGATGAATCAAAGGTTATACCATGTAAAGGAAATCGAACTCAACATTTGGCATGGCAACTAAGCAGCTACTTATGGGCCCTGACATCTCAAGGTCAACATGATATCTTTGTTTGTGAAGCTTGTAACGAACGTTTGGCCGACATCCAATACCCATCTCCAAATTGTGCTGCTTGTGACTCACCAATCATTGGACAAAGTACTTGTTTATACTGCAGTTTTGCCTGTGAGCGTTGTGGAGATCGATTTTGTGGTGAATGTGATGGCCATTTGACGGATAGCTGTGTTGTTTGTCATGAACATTGCCCGGATGCTCATCAAGGCTTTTGCACTCGCTGTGAACTGGAACGGGAATGCGCCTCTTGCCACAACAAAATGTGTGATGAACATACAGAAACCTGCATGTGTGGGGCCATTGTTTGCACCAACGAAATGGGTCGCTGCAGTGATTGTCGATAGAGCTTCTGGACAAGAATTTGATATACTCATTCATCCATTTCATATTTCCATTTCCTTGTGCACACATTTCCATCGTTGTATCATATTAATTTTTCGCATTTACTTTTGTATACTGTTTTTGTTTTCTTCCTTTATTATTTACTGTTTTATATGGCTGTTGATGTAACCAGTGTAAATCCATTATATATCATGGAAGGAAAAAGTGCTTGTATTTTTTTACCTCGATAAAAGAAGAATAAAAAGTGTTGGATACTGTATCTAAAATATATCTACCTTACTCCCGTTGGAATAGTGCAATGTATAATTGTTGGCTTTTTACAGCTTGGCATCACCCTTCTTGGTCATCCAGCCGAATTCCTACGATGAGTGGTGTCAGTATAAGTTTTGACATATTCACATGTATGTGCTATCATTGACTCGATGCTTACCAGCTTAGTACGACCTCCAGGAGCAATTACAGCGTTAATGAGACAGGTTGTATCCTTAGTGGCCAGAGCGGCAGCCATTGCCTCACGTAGTTCTTTGCGATTCTTGGTCAACCAGCCACGCCCACCGCATGCCTCGGCAATCAAGTCATATCGAGTATCGGGTGACAAAGCGGTTGAAGGCAAGGAGTTGTTGGTTCTTGACTCTTGATAGTCATCTTTGTCCAAGCCATGATAAATACCATTGTTGTTGATAACTATGATAATCAATGGAAGTTTGGCTCGTGCCGCTGTCTCTAATTCCATAGCACTATGTAATTGGAATGTGAATAATCGTAGATTTGATATAAACTAAATAGGAGTATGATAGCGCACAAGAATAGCGCTTCATCATCTATGGACTTCAGCTATCACACATATACACAACCACAAACTCACTGTCATCCTCCTCCTGTCAAACTAATGTAATAAATAATATGGAAATCTCGTTCGTACCTGAAACCAAAGGCGGAATCGCCAACAATAGAAACAACTCGCTTTTGTGGATAATAAACTTGGGCTAAAGTAAAACTTTCGATCAGGAATCTGTCCCATTTCTCTATACCTTCTTGCCATAGTCATCAATATTACTTACCTGCAATAGCAAATCCCATACCAACACCCATTGTAGCAAAAGTGGCGGCGTCAAGACGGCATCGAGGCTCATGAACATCAAAAACAGAACGAGCAATATCCATGGTGTTGGCACCTTCGCTCACAAAGACAATGTCCTTGCTTGGCAGCTGTCGCTTAATTTCATCAAATGCACTGTGATAGCTCATGACAGCATTATCGTCTCCTTGATTTGATTTGACGGCGGCTTTCTGTACATTACTTTGGACGGTTGACTTCAGTTTTTGCAAGAAAGGGTTTGATTCAGGCAGACGAGGAAGTGACGCCTGGGAGAGTTGTCCAAGTACAGCTGGGATATGGCCAACAAGAGGTATGGTCACGGCACCGTTGCTGTTCATCTCTTCAGGTTCAATATCGATTTGAATGAACTTGACATTGTTTGACCAGCGAGGAGAGTGTCCATAGTGAAGAATCCAATTCAATCTAGCACCTACAAGTAGTACCACATCAGCTTGTTTCAACGCTGCTGAACGAGCTGCTGATGTGCAAAGAGGATGTGCGTCTGAAATTAGACCTTTAGCCATTGGAGTAGGTAAGAACGGAATATTCGTATGTTCAACGAAAGCTTTCAATTCCGATTCAGCACGTGCATAAGAAGCTCTATAATGATGAAGAAGAGTTAATATCTAAGATGAGCAAAAGCGCCATATTGAAAGCAAGCAAACAAGCAAAATCTCACCCTTTGCCAATAACAATAAGTGGACTCTTGGCGGAGCGTAGGGCATCAGCAGCAGCCTTTACAGCTTGTGGATCAGCAAGATACTTTGGAGCAGGTGCGGCAGCAGGCACTTGAACCTTTTCAATGTACTGTGGATCTTGAATTTGCGCTTGAATAAAGTCTGCTGGCAAATCAACATAGCAAGCGCCAGGACGGCCATAAGCAGAGGTGCGCAATGCCTTTTCAATTGAAAATGGTATTGTTGCTAAACTGGAAGGTCTCGTAGCATACTTTGTATATGGCTTGCATGCCTCTACTTGATCAAGTTCTTGGAAAGCACCCATACCAATCTGATCTGTGTCGCTGGAGCCAGCAAGAAGGACCATTGGCCAGCAGTTAACTAGTGAATTAACGATACCAGCCAGTGCATGAATTACACCGGGCCCACCAACAGTTAGACAAACTCCAGGCTTTCCAGTGAGATAACCATAGGCTGAAGCGGCATAAGCGGCAGACTGTTCGTTACGAAAGCCAATAAACTTAATTCCAGCATTAATACAAGCTTCGGCCACTTCAATAACAGGAATGCCGACAATGCCAAAGACGACTTCGACACCTTGGCGTTTAAGAGTGGCAGCAATGAGTTCAGATCCAGTTAATTTGGACATATTGAGTTCAAAAAAGGTGTTGCAAAAGAAAAAATATATAAAAAGTAGGTGTGGCAGGGCTTGAGAGCCAAATATTTAAAAGTAAGACTGTCGGCAATAATGCGGATGGAACAACGAACTCCCGTCCGACAGACTGATGCCATTTCTCAGGCCATGACAAAATCTAGGGTTAGGTGATACAAATAGGGTATGGGTATTCATTAAAAAGTGTCGAGCAAGTCTTTTTTATTTTCAATACTGACGCAATCGCATCATCACTCATTATCATTTTTTAAAAATGATATACACTTACGAGGTAAAAGAAAAAATAATTAACAGCAGAAAAGAAGATACGACGATGATGATAGGAAAGTGCTTCTAGAGCTAAACCCTCGAGCTTGCATCAGTTTAAAGGGCTACTGCAAAAATGGCCACAGCAATGACGCTGAAAATGACCTTGGCGGAGAATATAGCGGAGCGGACAGTATCAGATGATGTAGTGGTCGAAGCGGTGGCAGAGGAAGCAGAGGCTGAGACACTGCTAGCGGCACTTTGAATACTGGCCGAGAACTGAGAGCTAAGGGAAGAGGTAGCAGAAGAGAAGGCTGTAGCCAAAGATGCAGAAGCAGAGAGGAAGGAGTCACTAGAGGTTGGTATAACAGATGTACCGGCAGCAGTGTTGATAGAACCAGTGGGAACAGATGCAGTAACCAAAGTAGAAGCGCCAGATATGTCAGCAGTGGCGGTACCTAAAGGGTCGCTGGTTGACACAGTTGAACCGTCCGAGGCAGTGATAGTAGGAGTCCATTCACTCACACACTTATCATAGCAAGATTGGCCACCACCACACTGATCCATGCAAGAGTTGATATTACTGATGCAGGCAGAAATGCACTGGGGGTCATTTTCACCACATTTCTTGTTCTTGCAGGCAGAAGTGATCTGAGCACAAGCAATGGCTATAAAGGCAGTAATAACAAGAGAGAACTTCATGTTTTGCGTAGCGGAAGATGTTTAGCCTCGAGGAAAGTATAGTGAATCAACGCGCGAACGAGTTCAACGGCATAGATCTTACATTTATAGTTGCTTAAGATGCATTTTTTTGTTGATTTTAATCAAATCCCGCTACATGTTAAAGAATGTCATAATTTGGTCATCAATCCAGGTTTTCTAAGTGTAGAAGGTTGGATATCCATGCTGTATCACGCAGATGTCGTCGGGGAAAGCCAGTATTTGCCAAGGACGAATGACCATATATGGGTATTCTGGATGATTGTGTGTGTCGCAACATCTTTGAGCCTCTACCATGACATAAAAAGTACTGAATATGGCAAAGATGGTCATGTCCGAGGTGAGGTGTACGGTGGCAACAACATGGCACAAACCAGTTGTGCAACGTCGCCCTTTCCCAAAGGACCTATCCAAACGCTCCAGAAAAATGAAAAACATCACCAAACCCTATCAATTTATATGATCCAATTAAGTTTTACAGCTTTTTCTATGACGTTTCTCGCCAATGCCGGTTGAGCTTAGCTGAGCAATTTTGAGATTGTTTCTAACCCAACCCATTAAGGCTTCGAGACAGAAACAAGGGCCGGAAAAAAAAAATTACAGTGTGTGATAGGATAGGATAACAGCTTCGTTGTCCAAGAATTTCTCATTCATTGCACATTTTCCTTTTCCTTTGTCCAATGCTAAAGTGTTCCTTGTAGCACTATTGAATTTCCCCAATCTATCATTTTTTACATTCTTAATCTCAACCCCATTCCTCTGAACTCTTACCTATCACCCTGTATACTTTTTCTCACCAAAACGGAATATACAAACCGTATTATAGATCTCATCCCGCCGTTGTATTGTCCACTCATTGTACCAACTGCTCATTATGGAAGAGAATCTCGACGTGCTTCCGCAATATATTTTAGAAAAGCTCAAAAGCTTGCAGCTGGAACTAGAGGACGGTGATATTACGCAAAAAGGTTATGACAAGAAACGGCAACAGATTCTGTCACCTTATGTGGAGCTTATGAATCGCCCACCTCAGACTGAAGATAGCCAGTCAGTAGCAAATGATGACGAGACCGAGTCTTATCTGCAAAACCAAGATGATCTTGAACGCGAAAGGCAGCTTGTCGAACAAGAGCTAGGTCCCGAACCAAGTGCTGCTGACGTGGATGACTTTTTGGACTTTTTGCCTTCACCTACTCATACACCTGCTATGGATTTTATGGAAGCTAACCATAATCAACTTGCACAGTCGGACTCCTTACAGACTGGACCAGCTATCGACCGAGACTTGCGACCATCCCAATCTATGAACAATATGGCTTCACATTCAAATGTTGGTGATATAAAGAAAAATTTATCATCGGATACAATGTCACTCGATCAACAGCAGATAAATAATCGCCCTCTCCCGGCACCACCAGTTGGAGGAGGGAATGCGGCTGTGGCCCGAGGAAGACCGCCACCAGAATTATCCATAAATATTCCTGGACGGACATCAACATTTGGCCGACCTCCGCCACATAACCCGTCCTTGATGGGTAGACCACCACCACCTTCAAATTCATCCAATCAATTTGCTACCTTTCCTCCCAGACCTCCTAATTATAGACCCGGTCAACCTAACCCGCCATATGCTGCTCGCCCTCCTGGTATGTATGCCCCCATTCCAGGTCAGCCTATGCCTTTGCGTCCAATGGCTAGCGTAAACCATCGACCTATGCCTCCTCCGCAACCTCCAGGTTATAATAATTATTCACAACCCGTTCCTGGTATGAGACCAAGAAATTGGATGCCACCTCCTGATCCTAATGGCCCCAGAAAACGACGAAGCGTGGATCTTATACAGGAGAGAATGGAAGGTGCTGGGTTAGTAAAAACATCAACAATACGCGCACTGGATCTTAATAGTCAGCGTGGAGATAGGGGATCCGTCAATCGCAATAGTGCCAGTCATAGCCGTAGCCCTTCCATGGTTTCAACTATGTCCGCTTCTCAATTCGCGTCACCTACTACAACTCGTCCTCCAGACAATCGATTTAGTCATAGGAGGTCCACTTCTGGTAGTAGTGGACGTTATTCAAGTAATGGTATGGTTGCCAACTTCCGAGCATTGGAGCCTCCACCGCAACCCCTCACCAACATTGGCCATCTCTCTCCAAACTTCTTATTGCAACTTGCCGGTCACCAGATGTTACCACTCGAACCACGAGAGGTACCTCCTGGCTTATTAGATGTCAATGGCCATACCGAAATGAGTTGTTTTAGCAGTATTGCCGAAATCTTACGACACAGGGCTCTCAATAATGGACGTACTGTAGCATTTACAACCCTTGACCCCAAGGGTAAGGAAGTGGCATCTTTGACTTGGGAGAAAGTGAACGCTCGAGCAGAAAAGGTGGCCCATCTTATTCGCCAAAAGTCTGGTCTTAACCATGGTGATCGTGCTGCTTTGATTTATCGCAAATCTGAAATCTTGGATTTCATTGTGGCCCTTTTGGGATGCTTTTTGGCTGGTATTGTAGCAGTGCCAATTAATGCAGCCGAGGAAATGGCTGAGCTCTCCTTCATCCTCAGTTCTACCAATGTTTACCTTGCTTTGACCACCGACTACAACTTGCGTGCATTTACCAAGGATCTTCAGAGTCGCCAACAAGAATTCCCTCCTAACATTGAATGGTGGAAGACAAACGAATTTGGCTCATGGTACCCAAAGAGTAAAGGCGGAAATGACTATCCAGAGATCACTTTGCCTGATCTTGCGTACATTGAGTACAGTAAGGCTCCCAATGGCGAACTGAAAGGTGTTGCTATATCACATCGTACGATTATGGCACAGTGCATTGCGTACAAGGCTTCTTTATCACCTACTGAACCACAAGCCAAAGGCCGTAAACCATTTACAGGTCCTGACACGGTTGTCACGTATCTTGAACCTCGTCAACAGGTTGGATTGATAGTCGGTATTCTCTCCTCTGTTTTCTGTGGTAACTCGACTATTTTGGTCAGCTCAACCGTCATGGACTCGGCTGCCATTTGGGTCAACATTCTCTCCAGATATAAAGCTACCACTGCTGTTGCTGACTATACTGCCCTTCAAAATGTGACTCGACAATTCAGCATCAATAGGGCAGAAGTGATGAATTACAACAAGAAGCAACCAGCAGATTTGTCGTCTCTTCGATTATTACTAATTGATACATTGATTGTTGATTCGGAAATCGATGTTCATATTGCCGAGAACCTACTTCTTCCTCTTGGTGTGAATGATCCTCTTCAAGTTGTTTGTGCCATGTCGTCGCTTCCAGAGCATGGCGGTATGATACTCAGTCTAAGAGATTATCTTGGTCCAGCCAAATTGGAGGAAGTCGTTTCTAATGAAAAGCCAGACAGAGATGGTCAGAGTATGTCTATCAGATGGATCACAGCTGAAGGCTCATCAAGAGACTATTGGGAATGTTTATTGGATCGGGAAGCTCTCAAGGATAATCGTATTGTCGTCTTGGCAACTGGAGCTGATGTTCAAGACCAATTACCTACCACCAAGGCTGTTTTAGCTACTGCATTCGGCTTTGCCATGCCTGAAGGTAAGCACTTTATCACAGATTGAGCCATACACCAAGCACGCAAATAATAATTTCTTTTTGTTTTTCCATTTGTTACCACTGCTTCTTTCTCTTAGCTACCATTGCTGTTGTCGATCCAGAAACCACTGCACTTTGCGCTCCTGAAACCATTGGAGAAATATGGGTGGACTCGCCATCACTGTCTGGAGGGTTCTGGGCCTTACCAAAACATACCGAAGCGATCTTCCATGCCCGTCCTCTTCTCATTCCCCCTGATACATTGTATCCTGAGGCGTATGATCAAGAATTTTTACGAACTGGTCTTCTAGGTGCTTTAGTTGGTGGACGTATTATTGTTTTTGGACTTTACGAAGACCGCGTGCGTCAACAGAAATTGGGTGCAGATATTGGCGTTGAAGAAGTCCACTTTTCAACTGATCTCGTCAAGACGGTATTGAAGAGAGTCGCTGTCGAAAATTGGTAAGTAGTAGTAGTAGTTTATGCCATAAGATTCTTCCTTCTTATCCTGCACCCTAACGCCATAACTTATTTTTCATAGTGCTATTTTCGAAGTCATGATTAATGGAGAACATTTACCCGTTGTGGTGTGCGAATCCAATTTCCCTAAAGAAGAACTTGCTAGGTTGGCAGATGGTGTCTCGGATGTCTTATTGGAAGATCATGGTTTGCGCATCTTCACCACACTGGTGTGTCCTGTCAACTCTATCCCTCGATATTTCAAGCATGGTCGCAAGCACATCCATACTATGCAATGCAAAAAGGCCTATGAAACTGGTCGTCTTAACCCTACGTATGTCAAGGTCGATGTGGATCGTGCTATCTTTAGTATCCCAAAAAGAGAGGAGAATGTCGTTGGCGCTAGCGTCTGGCAAGCTAGTGCGTCCGCTTACGAGGAAGTTATCCGACGAGGTCTTATTTACGGCGGCGGCTTACCACAACATACCGGCATGGAATCTGTTCGTGAAGTCACTGATGAACGTACTGGATTCGATTTGTCGAAATTTACCAATATTGTCGATATCTTGCTTTGGAGAACAGCTGTACACCCAGACGAAACAGCGTATATCGCCTTGGAGAATAAGGGCAAAGAGGCAAAGGCTTATTCGTGGAGAAAGATTAATGGCAAAATCGCATCCACTACGTATTTTCTCACTAAGAAAGGTTTACGCACGCCATCGCGAGCTCTTATTGTTATTCCATATGGTGTCGAATTGATTCAAGCTATCTATGCCTGCATGGTGCTTGGTGTTGTGCCTATTCCGGTAGAGCCGATGGATCTCCAACGCATTAAGCAGGATACGTCAGTTGTCTTGAACGTTGCTTTGGATCAAGGTGTAAGTCACATCTTGGTCAATTCCGTCACTGACGAATTGTTCAAGAATAAGCAAGTGGCCTTACTTTGGCGACAATTCTCAGGACGATCACAGAAAATGCCTGAGCTGGTTAACATTTCAAAAATGTCAAAGTACGGACGACTCCTTGGAAAGGAGAGTGGCTACACTGTCAAACGGGAATGGCTAACTGCTGATTATATTGCCATGATTTCTGTGAGTCATACACCAGATATGGTTCGACGCTCTGCCCGATACAATCACCAGGTCATTATCTCTCAATGCCAAACTCAAAAGATCACTTGTCAAATGCGAGCCCAACGTGGTATTGTTGCAACCTCTTTGTGTGGTTACAGTGGACTGGGTCTCCTGATGGCTGCTTTCTGCGGTGTTTATGTTGGTAAGCACAATGATCGAAAATCAATTATATATGCAAGGTAGTCCGTTACCATTCAATTGACTCTTATGTTTGATCTCTATTATAGGATCTCCTACTCTGCTGCTCAATTCTACAGAATACTACCAATCATCTGTACTTTTCTTTGAATGGCTTCAACGCTTGAAAGGTATGTTAATCCTACCAACACTATCTGCGCTCGAATCATCTGTTACCCAATATGACTAACCTTTGGATATTCAGTGAAAGATACCGTAACCACGTACCCAATGCTTCAGTATGCCATGAACCATATTACGACCGGCGAACATAGAAAGTTCACACTTCAAAATGTTCAAAACCTAATGATTTCCTCCGATGGAAGACCAAAACCGCATTTCTGTATGTATTCCACAAGCGATTACCATGCTGGATTATTGACCACTAAGCTCATATCCTCTACCCAGATCATCAAATGCTCAAATATTTCCATGCTAACCGTCTGAGTAAAGAAGCTATCAGCAATGTATACAGTAATATGATCAATCCAATGATTACTACTCGATCATATATGCTCATGGAGCCTATAACGCTTTTGGTGGATTTGGTATCACTTCGTCGAGGTATCGTGCGCGTGTTGCCGCCTGAAGAAGAGACCCTGGGTATACTGTTACATGACTCTGGTATCGTCCCTAGTACCACCATGATCGCTATCGTCAACCCAGAGACAAGGGTAGTATGTCCTGCCAACGTTGTAGGCGAAATTTGGGTAGTTTCCCATGCGACTGTCAAAGGATTTACAGAGGACGACCAGTCGGCTTATGAAGCCAAGTTTGGTGCTTCGATTCAAGGAGGTGACCCACGTATCAGCTACGCACGTACTGGAGATCTAGGTTTCTTATGGCCTGTCCAACGTCGTGTGGGATCTTTGAACCCCAATGTCGAAGAAGGTCAATGCTTGTTTGTTCTTGGAAATCTCGAAGAAACGTTTGAAGTCAACGGAGCATTATACTTCCCGCAAGATGTCGAGGCATCGATCGAACGATGCCATCCTGCTATTCCTCCTGGTGGGGCAATCGTATTCCAAACTGTCAATGAAAACATCACAATTGTTGCTGTCAAGTCTGCAGACGCTGCTCTCTCAGTGGTTCCTTCAGTTGTGAATGCTGTGTTGCAAGAACACATGTTTTTGATAGACACCATTGTAGTCGTCTCTCAAGGTAACTTACCAAAAACTAGGATGGGCGAAAAACAACGAGGAAGAGCCCAAATCGCATATATGGAGAAGAGTCTTGCAGCCCTACATACTAGAAGAATCACCAATCAAAACTCTCCCCTTGATTTGCCATCTCACTCGGGCTCTGTCTACAACTTTGATAATGATGCCGCCTCCTTCATGTCGCGCCGTCGATCTGTCAAGTCTGGTGTATCGGGTACAGAACAGATTCCCAAGGACGATGGAGCATCAGGTGATGGTTTTGTGACTGCAAGTCCAACCCAGAGTCAATTCGAGTTACCTCGTGTGGATAGCCCTGCTCCTCTTGAAGTTGACTTTGAATCAAAGCAAGCTTAAAGCCTGGCTTGAAACAATGGAAGGCACATTTAAAGTCTATTATATTTCTTTTCTTATATTTTCCAGACGGGATATGTAATTTTTAGGCAATTTTTTTGTGTTTTTTTATACATAGCAATAATGGATGTCAGGAACAAATAGGTGTCTAGAACAGGTTCCGATACAATATACCCCATTATTCACACTTCTTCTCTATATGCAAATGAAAGCCTCGCTAAGCTCTATTTAATAAATCTCGTCGTATGGTCGTGTATCTGCAAAACAGCTTTCGAATACACTGGCTACCGCTCTTTCGGCACACCCTTCATCTGCACATGCTGGGTTCTGCTTGACTGACAAGATGGCTCGTCGTTTGACACAAGCTTGATGTTGTTTGGTAAACGTATAGAATCCTCTTCGTACTTCTCGAGTCCATTTACAATCACCGCTAAGACTGGCTGCACGCACCTCACTGCAAGCATGATGTTTACAGTTGGACCAATCGACTTTGAATCGACAGTTGTCGTACATGTGAATCATTTCGTGAACCATGGTATCTTCTTGATGTGACTTTGAAAAGAACCGATTCTGGCATAATAGTATTCCATCTTGCGGTGAGAAACCTCCAGATCTTGTTTCATCGCATGGCATACACTTGAAATCCTCTTTTGTCATAGCGCAACCGACCTTCTTGAGGTTGTCGAGCATAAACCGTACATTCGGGCCTTGTCAGAATAATGTGAGCTGAACTGAAAATTCCAGTCCGTTGGAAAAACCTTATTAAACTTACTGTTCTTCATCAATGAGTCTCTCCAAGTTTCACACTGTTGGCACTGCCAACCAGAAGCTTCTATATCGACTTGATGTCGAAATTCTTTTCTCTCATTTTCCGACATGCCGAGTCCAGTAATGTACTGTAAAGACTTACGCCAGCGTTCAAACTTCTTCATGTCTTTTACATCGTTTGAAGAATCATTGACACTATTGTCCACTGCCGTTGTATTCGTCTCTGTTTTGCCTTCCATAATGTCTATGTCGCTTCTCTCGCGACAATGTGGTCAACAGTTGGCAATAAATAGAAATTTTCACAGTTATCCCTTCCCTGGAAAGAAATGTTTGCTGATATTCTTTCATGAAAACTAGTATGACGTAGTGGTCACTGGTGCGTAAGCTGGATTCGGTCCAGCTTTTCTACGCGTGGGCCCTGACTTACAAAAAGTAACCTTTGTTACAACACAGTACTTAAAAATGGTTTTAGAGGCGTCTATGATAGTGTAAGTTGTATGCAAATGAAGCATATAAAACAAATCGATCTATTGTTATTAACCCTTTTACCGGCTCGTCTCTGTCTTTTAGGCTCGACAATTCAGAATGGATGCGAAATGGTGACTACACGCCGACTCGCATGGGAGCACAGAACGATGCCATCAACCTATTGTTCAGGATAAAGACCCAATCGAATCCAGAAAACACAGTCGGCCTCATGACACTAGCCGGGAAATCGTGAGTCTTCCTAGAGATGCCAATTGGTGACATGGTTTATACCGCTTTTTTTACCAATCAACTTTTCTCTGTAGGCCGGAAGTCCTGGTAACACTTACATCAGACCTGGGGAAAATATTGTCAGCTTTACATTCCGTAAAGATAGCAGGTGCTGGCGATTTTATGACCGGTGTTCAGATTGCACAGGTATGACTACCGCCCTTATTGTCCTCTGATTATGCAAAGCTAAAACTAATTTCTTCGTGGCACCAATATAGCTTGCGCTAAAGCATAGACAAAACAAAAACCAACGGCAGAGAATTATTGCGTTTGTCGGTAGCCCTGTTCAGGCTGACGAAAAAGCGATGGTCAGGCTTGCGAAGAAGATGAAGAAGAACAACATCGCTGTCGATATTATCAACTTTGGTGAAGAGTCCGAAAATACCGCCAAGCTGGAAGCATTTATTAGCAATGTCAACAGCGGTGACAACAGGTAAACTAAAACGTCTCTAACCGGTGATTTGTACAGATGCTCATCAATGCTCACACTTGGAAAATATTCAACAGCCACATCGTTACTATACCACCTGGTCCACATATTTTGAGCGAAATGCTCAAGTCAACACCAATCGCCGAAGGAGAGGATGGTATTCCTGCTGGTTTTGCGTCCGGCAGCGGTGATAATGAGTTTGGAATTGATGGAGGAATGGATCCTGAACTGGAATTGGTATGTTGGCAATTTATCTTGTCCTGTATGTAATCTGAAGGTAATAGCTAGCTGATCATGATTTGGTTCAAAGGCATTACGTATTTCATTGGAAGAAGAAAAGGCACGCCAGGAAGCCGAAGCGGCAAAGAACAAAGCAGCAGCTGCTGAAGGATCATCATCAAAAAGTAAGGAAACAGATATGGCAATCGACACTGGCAGTGGCTCGCATGCTGAAGGAGATGACAGCGAGGACGCCGAATTACAAGCTGCTCTTGCCATGTCAATGGGTGGAGTTCAAACCGAAGATGTCGATATGAGCGACTTGACTGAAGAAGAACAAATCAGCCGAGCAATTGAGTTATCAATGGGTGACGGTAGCGGTGATCAAGAGGTAAATTATGGTTGTGAGAACTACGACCGCTCCCAGACTGAAAGAGACCTTCTCTAATCCTGGCTTTTTTTATCTTCTAGGAGGCCAACCCTGATTTTATGTCATCGGTTCTTAGCTCACTTCCTGGTGTTGACCCCAATGATCCACGAATCAAAGATGCCTTGAAAAACATGTCAGATAAGAAAGATGACAAGAGTGATAAAAAGGATGGTCAATGACGTAGCAGAGTGGTTGAATCTACAGTAATAAATACAGTTGCAAAAAAAAAAAAAAGGTCTATTGTATGTGCGACTGTGTGAGCATGCTGAAGTGGGCGGGATACCATTAGAAACACAGACCATATCTTCAGCTTTTTTATATGCAGTGCTCAAAGATATCAGTTTTTTTTAAGTTGTATCTTATTGGAAGCTGTTGAGATGCTTTGCCTTTGTAGTTCAGCAGTGGAAAGCAGATGAACAGCACGATAAACATTTGCTCTACCACTTGATAGCATTTCCCCCAGTAGCATTATCATCCACGTATTGTCACTGCTTCATATCTGTACTCGTCCTTATTTATGCAAGTCAGACATCCCAAAGAATCATTTTCTAGGAAAGTATTTCTTATGTTGCCACTTTGAGTAGGTGCTGTTTATTGAAAAGATTGTAATAAATTTACGTCTAGCTCTGCAAGCAAAAGCGTCCTAAATATCAAATAAACGTATACGTATTGCACTATATTGTAATAATCATGATTATCTTGCTTATTTCTTCAACTCCAAATTACTGGCTATTATTGTTCCTCGCTTTCGTTTTCATGAACTTAATGTAGCACTCAAGAACAATACTCGCAGCTTACCTTATTTCATAGGTAGCGATCTGAATGATTACAGGAATACTGTGTATTGAAAGTTCATTTATGTTAGTAACTACGAACTAAACATCAAGCTAGTTTACAACCTTGCTTAGCCTATTCAAGCAGTCGGTTCCCATTTCTGCCTTCATTGGCGGCCATTGTAACTCAAAGTTTTCAAAATTTTCTGCCTTTGACTTGGGCTTTGACAGTGATTCATCGCCTTACGCTGAGTCAACGCAATGTTGAAGCGTCGAGCGGAGTGGCAATACCGTGGTATGAAAAGCATCTACCGAAAAGATATGAACACGTCGGAAGCTGAATGCATTTGTAACAATAAATTACTACCAGCCGCAATATAACACATATTGTTCACAGGTCTGAACCCGGAAACAGCCGTTACATTTCATCGACAACGATTGAATCGTAAAATTATTCTTCATCTACAGAAATTCAGTTCCACAAACGATTCGCAAGTTCCTGAGAGAATGAGAAACAAGTTCAAGGAACCGCCATTGACACCTCCATGTACAAAAATTTCGGCCGGCGCTTACCTGAATAATATGCATTCTACAAAGGAAGAAGAGCAAATTAAATACATTACGCAAACGTACATGCTCTCCAGATTTGTTGTATCGAAACAATTGGATATATCGTAAGGTTAGCTGGGCGGAATTTCAATTAATACCAATGATGTCACGATTTCTCGCGAAAAATGTTGCTTTTTTCGTCTTTTTTTACGAATGGCGAGCGAAGGAAGAACATGATGATCAACATCAAAATACCAATAGATTATGTGAAGAAGATTGCATGTTTCTACGTGATCTAAAGTTGATGTCATTCTTGTCAAAGAGCAGATTCGCCATTTCAGGAAGGTCATTCAAATTTGGCAGATTTCCTCACATTTACGTTTTTAAAAGAGCGAAGGCGTACGGTCCGAGGCGTTCTAACAATGGACTAGAATGGTTTGTGCCGACAACATGGCGAGATGCCATGGTCCTGTCGCAAGGAAAACCAGATCGCAGTCACACGATCAGACGAGAAATCTTGATCCCAATAAGGCAACTCATTCCACTTCTTTGGAACCAATCGAGTGAATGGAGGCTTGGCAAAGGTTCTAAGCGGTTCTAGCAATGGACTAGAATGGTTTGTGCCGACGACATGGCGAGATGCCATGGTCCTGTCGCAAGGAAAACCAGGTCGCAGTCACACGATCGGACGAGAAATCTTGTTCCAAATAAGGCAACTCATTCCAACTTCTTTGGAACCAATCGAGCGAACGGAGGCTTAGCAAAGGTTCTAAGCGGTTCTAGCAATGGACTAGAATGGTTCATGCCGACGACATGGCGAAATTGTCATGGTCCTGTCGCGAGGAAAACCAGATCGCAGTCACACGATCAGACGAGAAATCTTGTTCCCAATAAGGCAACTCATTCCAACTTCTTTGGAACCAATCGAGCGAACGGAGGCTTGGCAAAGGTTCTAAGCGGTTCTAGCAAAGGACTAGATGGTTCATGTCGCCAACATGCGAATCACCATGGGTCATTCGCGTAAAATCGCAAAACCTAGTCACAAAAACGCCACAAAAATTGTGGCTGGTATTTATAAGTTTCTATTTATGGTATTTGTGAAGTCATCCATAACGCAATAGCTATTTCTATGCCGGATCAGAGGAATAGAGACTATGAGGGGGAGCTTCGGAATAAAAGGGAGAGAGAATTGAAGTCATGACCGCTTGATAGCGGAGAATTGACTTTTACAATTACTATGTTAAGAAGGAGGTGTAACTCAACATCAAGGGGTCCGCCACAAATGCTCAAACTGATTGTATCGAATGGACTCAGACCAAGTTGGACAGAATCGTATAATTCAACTGTATTTTTAATTTTAAGGTGATCCGTTTATTATTAAACCCAATGAAGATGTATGGATGAAAGTGTATGGTACGCATATTGTGTTGCATATAGATGAAGTAGAATTTACTGTATGCCAAAGACAGAAGGACAAGCCGGAACCAAAAGACTTGCACAAGGACACTTTAGGCCGTTTTCCAATGGACCGCATGGCCATGGATTTCTTTGGACCTCTACCAACCACAGCCAAAGGGAACAGTACATCCTGGTCGTCCAAGATACGTTCACAAAGTACGTGGAGTTCTACCCATTCCCACCGACAGATGCTCCAACAGTTGCAGAATGTCTCCTGAACGATTTTGGGACTAGGCAGGGGACCCCTAAAGAGATCCTTTCCGATAATTGCCACCCTTTTCAAGCGCATGGCTCCAAACCCATTGGTCCAAGCCCGGCTCACACACCATCTTCTCGCCTGCCTACCACCCTTCCTCCAACGGTCAGGTAGAAAGAATGATGCGGACGCTTTGGACCAAGGTTGCTAGCTATTGTGATGGGGAAGAAGTATGGAACAGGTGGATCCGTCACCTTCGCTGGCATTGCTTCTGCAACAACACGACTTCGAGATTGTCTACCGTCCCGGCACTGCCAACACTGCTCCTGACGCTCTAAGCCGTCATCCTCTTCCGGTTACCAACGCAATCACTCCGCAGGATCTGCGACAGGAACAACAAGCTGACGACTTCTGCAAATCAGCTCCATTCCACATCTACCATGGTTTGCTACTCTATGAGGATCGCCCTGTCTTACCACTTGCACTACGTAACAACATCTTCACGCTACTGCATCAGATTCCATCCGCTGGTCATCTTCGTTTTCAATGAACACTCCAGCGCTTTAAACGCTTGTATTGGTTTCCGAACATGCGTAACTGTGTGGCCCATCAAGTACGCATCTGCAGGGACTGCCAACAAGTCAAGTCTCCTCGCCGCTCTCTCAGGTTCACTAACCTCGTTGCCACTGACCCCGCCTTGCAACCATTCGATGTTGTAGCAATCGACGCCTTCAGCAACCTCCCAACATCAAATTCAGGCAACAACTACCTCCTGGTAGCCTACTTGCTGTTCTCCCGCTATGTGATAATCGTCCCCATTCGCGATCTTTACGCTCCAACCATCGCTACAGCTTTGGTCTCTCGTTTGTTTTCCGAACACGGTTTTCCTCGCATTCTGCTGTCTGACAACGGCGCTGCCTTCGCCTTCACGTTCATGGAAGACCTCAGCTCTGTGCTTCGCATCAAATAACGCTTTTCCCCTGCCTATCATCAAGCTAGCAACGGTGCAGTCGAACGCTTCATGAGCACTCTTCGGGAACATGATTACCATGTACTTGCCTGTTAGCGAAGCACAGGAAACCTGAGATCAGGATGTGGGCACTTTCCAACTCGCGTACAACTCCTCTGTACACGCCGAAACTGGCCATACCCCTTTCTTTCTGGTCCATGGCTGTGATGCAAGAGGACTTGCTGAACTTCACTGACACCCCCCCCCATACAGCCACAACAATGTCGCTGAATGAGTACTATTCTCGAACTCTTGATCAGCTACAACACGCAAGAAGTGTTGTTGAATCACAAAACCTGCGGTCATATATCAGCAACGCAATCAAAATCAACCTGCAGCGCAAACCACGAAGGTGGATAGAAGGCTCGGAAAGATATGCTAGACAGGTTGAGGTATCTTAACCAGCGGAAGACTCACGCAGAGCAGCAGCTGGAAGAGCTAGGATCAAGGCCTGTTCATGCTGTGGAATGAATATTGGGCGAACTCGCTGTTTGAGGACGAGACCGATGACGACAATGAGTTCTTGAGATCTGACATATCGGATTATGGGGATACCGAGGCGGAGACTCCTATCTTCGCCGTTGGAGACAAAGTCATGCTGTACACGCCAGCCATGTCCTCCTCACGTCACAAGCGTGCTAGCAAACTCGTTCGTGCCTGGAAAGGTCCCTTATCTCTAACAGAGAAACTGGGAACTGACCGGTACACCCTTCTCATGCCAGACGGTCGTTTCCTCCCTAATATCCACGCCAACCGTCTGAAGATCTTCAATGAGTGAGGACACTCTTCCAAACAACCCCGGGAGCTATGTACCGATTGTATTGAAACAATATCCCTACTCCGTCACTCCTCTATCTTGGCACTACTGCCAAATGACGACAACAGACACTTACAAAAGATGAAACAATCCAAGTCCATGTTACTCAGCAACAGCCTCTTTTTGAACGCCGATACCTGACATTCAGCTTAACGAGCCGACTGAACCTCCGGAGGTATCCCATGTCGTTCCTCCCACGGCTTCATGTTGTCACCGTTGACAGCGCCTTTCAGCCTTCAAACTAAATGGTCCAGATACATGATAGGTACCTTTGCGACTTGTCCGTACGGCTGTCATAGGCCCGATCCAGTTGCCCGTTCCCCCTGCCAGCCTGTGGTTCGACAGCCCATACGTACCACCCTTGGTGACGACAATGAACTCGAACCGATGCCTATGCCTGTTGATGAGAGCAGCAAGACCTTTTTGTAACTGGCCGACTCCAGTCTCAAGCCGACTTTAGGCAAAGTGCGGGATGTGCAGTTGATGGTGAAAAGTCGACCCATACCAAGTGACTTCCACGTCTGTTCTAGAGAGGATGATCTGTTGCTATTGGGAATGTCATAGTTGATCCGCTTTGGTGTTGTCGTCAATCTAGGTGAACACGTAGTCTTCCCCAAATGAGACCCCCAGGTTTCTAGAGCCAGCAGATGATAATCATCTGACTAGCATTCCGCACTCCAGCGCGGCCTCCCCATCAACAGACCATCCCTCAAATCAGGAGATTTGGAATCTGGGGAGGGGAGTAATGTCACAACCCAGGGAAGTGAAAGCAAAGAGGAAGATGTGATAATCGTCGAAGACGATATGGAACCGCCTCCACGGCGAACGAAGAACTTCGGAGGAGCCGAACGAAGAGGGTATAGACCGATTATACCAAGGAATAGGAGTCGCTAGTACGGAAGTGGCTGAAACTAGCAAAACTCCGGAGGTTAACATTAGTATATAAAGAGATATGAATATAAGTAATAAAGATCAGTATTGAACTACGAATGAACTAGGTCAGAGCTATATACCGATACACAAATAGCTGGGAACAAGCTTAGAGAATAATTGAAGGACTTATAGAATAAGGAATCTAATAAATCAGAAAATGACAACGTGGCGGAGTGGTTAACGCGCCGGCCTGCTAAGCCGGTGTCCTTTGGACGCGCAGGTTCGAATCCTGCCGTTGTCGATTTTTTATGCAAACAATTTTTCTCAATTTCGCGCCGTTTTCCCTTGTCGGCCTAACTTTTACGACGATCGTCCAATGTGACTTCGACTTGTTCAGAATCATCTTGGACACCTCTTTAGAATAGGCATGTCCAGAGTAATTTTGTATAGTCAGTCACTTTAAGAAAGTATAAAAGAACAACAGAAGACATGAATAAAAAAGGGAAGGATTGTACCTCACGAGAAGTTCACTTGTTTGCGGGGACATTACCATTAACATATAAAATAGAAAACGACACCCTTGTCGGCCTAACTTTTTACGACGATCGTCCAATGTGACTTCGACTTTGTTCAGAATCATCTTGGACACCTCTTTAGAATAGGCATGTCCAGAGTAATTTTGTATAGTCAGTCACTTTAAGAAAGTATAAAAGAACAATAGAAGACATGAATAAAAGGACAGTTATTTACCTCCGAGAAGTTTTCTCGTCGGCAGGGATATTATCATTAAAATATAAAATAGAGAACGACATAATAAAAATAGGATAATCACACTGTATGATTTTTTTGGGAATTAAATAAATATTTTGTGATCATTCCTTCAATTTATTGTTTTATATCTATTATAAGTTCAGCTTCCGTTGTTCTGTAATGGTGGAATACATACACTTCGAGACTTTAGACTTTACCAATTCACAAAGTGAACTTGTTGTGAGGCGCTCCTCCCCTTACTGTAGTTAGTCTGTAGCTGTAATTATACTATTTGGTGCTTAACCGATATATGTATAATTACCAAAGAAGTAAAAAATCCAATTCAAAGAATATGGACGGCAACCACACCATCTACAGGCTGGCTTGCTGATGAATAAAATTTCTAAATGTTTGCCTGGGATTACAAGAATTTGCTCCGTTAATTGCATTGCCTGTACCTGTATATTTATCGTTTATCAAAGAAATTGAACAAACGAAAATTTCAAAATGTTGTTCAAAGTGAGTTTCTAGTTTACATAGTTTCCTATTAATCAAAGAATAAAAAAGGAGGACAACAACATCTTTACGAAACCCTTTCGAAGGTGAGACTCTATCATTATTATTATTTGATTTTCATTTTGGGTGACAAAAAATAGGAAAATCCTTGCTATCTATCTGAATAAGCATTACTGGAGAGGAATGATTAAATTATATATCATCAAAGTTGAATACAAATATTCCTATTTGAACTCTCCTAGAGTTCAAATTGCAAACGATAAGTAAAAATATATGTTTAGGACTTAGTATCGAGCTACATACCACGATTCTTGGCCATTCTGAACATAATCCAAGACTGGCGGTAGTTTAAGGTTGAGCAGCATTTGCAATTGGCGCACCAAAAGAAATCGACGAGGGAATTACCAATATGCTCTCGCGTGAATTTCAACAACACACCGATTCAAGATACAAACAGTGTTGAACCCGAAAGAAAAGTACACTGTGACTATGAGCTTGTAGATTCTATATATTTAAGCATATCGTATTATGATCCAGCATACGGCAGTTTATGTAAGGAGAGAAGCAGCATAATATGAACTGCTCTTCGTTGCATGGGCAAATTTTTGGTTTGATGACTGTCAGTTTGGCTTGGTGCCGACATTGGATTGAAGAAGCGCCAATTTTTTTTTTAAAAAGTTCGGTAAGATTGTAACTGCCAAAGTCTACAATTCCTGCATGAAGGCTCCAAGAACCAAGGCACCTCGAAAGGAGCCGATCCCTATTCTGACGGAATGGAAAGATTCCGTCGAGAACGTGGAATTGTGCCCGCAATTGAAGGAGCTGTCAAAACTTTTGACCCAACAAGATCTCACCTGGGATCAACAAGTGTCGATTCTGCGGAAATTAGGTAAATGGAGAAAACCGAGCAATTTATATGCTTCATTATATAAGCAGGTGCCCGCGATCTAACTAATTCAACCTTACGAAATTCTTACGTGGCCGATCTGACTTTGACTGACAGCAACTCAACTTGCTGACAAGGATAAATGGGATCAACAAGTTCGAGATCAGATCGAGACTATATTACAGCCAGTGGTATGCCAGGCTTTCTATTTGTCGCTTGAAGTTCTTTCAAGAAGGTACCTTATGCCTTTGATCGAGCTATGCGTCAAAAATGCTACCGTGGATAATAGCGGTTTTCTCTCAACATACCAAAAGTTTTTAGATAATGACCCCATTTATGAAAAGTTGCCAGTTGGTCACAAAGCTCTCACTATTACTAGCATACTTGAGTATGACCTAGGCGTGCAAGTTGTAGAAAAGAATTACAACGCGACTTTGAGATTCTTGCTATCACCGATCAAAAAACTTCAAGAATATCGACAACAAGATGATGAAGCCGAGTGCAAAGACGCTACTGTAGAACAAAAACAATGGCCATACAACAGATCGACTGATGCGCTTTTGAGTGACATCCAATACGTATTGAAATCTATACTTGCTGTACTGGCTAAAGGGGGTTCAGATGAGAATCCAGAGCTTGCTGCAGCTTTACAACAGGACTGTGATCTGGTACACGACCTACTACAGACCGTATTGGAAATTTTGGGCTCAGGAGATAAATACAACATCGATTGTCTACAAGTTGCTGGAATGGTCATCGTAGCCGCATTAAATACGTTGGGAGATTCAACCCTGGTATTAGACTTGCTGACAGCTTGGTTCTTGGAAGGAAATCAACAGCCATCGGAAGTTGCGTCGGCGTACATGCAGAAACTCAACCTTTACATTCCTACAAGCTTGATAAGTATTGATGGATGGACTTCACCGGAAAGTCCTATGCTAATGATAATACGTGGAATGGTATCCAACATGAGTTTGCAAGCGTCATTATTACCCATTCACCTCAGCGAGCCTTTCAATACGAAGAAATTCTGGTAAGTAGGACAATCATTTCACGGTTGTTATCTAACATATTTTAATGCTCGATGGTTATAGGAACGAAGAGGTGTACAATGATCAATCTTCGCCATTGAACATGCTACAGATCTGCTTCCAAGCCTTGTCCATCTTCTGTGCTAATTCAAAATTAGAACCACAGTGCAAAGTCATTGCATTTGATGGAATAACATCATGGCTTCAGCGAATCAAAAATTTATTGAAGGAGAACCCATCTGATTCAGTTAATCAAGCTATTAGATCGGCCATGCCCGGAAAAGTGAGAGATATGCTAGTCACGTATGTCTGGAGTCACTGGGACGATCCTGTTGACGCGGTACAACACAAGGCAAGTGTTTTGATAATCTCAATCTTGTCACTAATATACTGACAACAATTCTGTTAATTAGGTTAAATCGATGTTCGAGCTCATGTTAGAGGTGTTGAAGCTAAATGCCGAGGTTGAATCCAACGAGGAACAGTATCAAGCATTTATTCAAAGTCTGCTTGCACAACTTTTGGCTATGGATTGGCATCGAAAAGTCAAGTACTCTTTGCTTGCATTGCTGCTTCCCAGTCTACCAACAGAGAATTTCTTACGGCATCAATCCGATTTCATCTGGCGTAGCTTGCAAGCAATGGATAACATGGTAATACAGCCACGAGTCGCTGCTCTCCTTGTTCAATTTTTAGAGAAGCGGTTGGTAGAGACAGTTCCACAGTATCGCAAAAGCAAAACACAAAAAGGTGGAAAGGTTGAGGGGCCTGAAAATGTGAGTAAATGTGTATTTTACAAATTATGAGCATTTATTTAATAGTTTCCTTACACCGTACTTCAACAATGTAGCAAGAAGTTCGTGATTGGGTGGAATTGTGGTTGTCACCAGTACTTTGCGCTCTATCAACCTCGTCTGATGTTTTGAGAAGAAATGTAGGTCACCTCGTCCTGACCCCGCTTTTGGAATTTTATCCAGCAAGCTTGTGGCATATCATGGCTATATTACAAGACGACAACATGTTTATGCAGCATGTGGGTAACAAATATAGCCAATACAAGCTTAATGCCTTTATCTCCTCCATCAGAGTTGGTAGAAAGCTGGATATTATTGATGCTGCAAACTATACAGAAGGTAAGGCAGACTAATATTATGTTATCCAAAAGTATTGTGCTGATGTGATTAGATAACTAGACTATCAAAATGGATCAAATGCTGTTTCCCTTCCATTGCTGAAAGCTGCCATGGATCATGCTGATACACAAGTGCGGGCCGATGTTCTTGGTTTGATTTGCGAATCAAAGAAATCAGGATCTTATATTACTAAAATTGAGTGCCAGCTGCTGGAAGAGTTCTTACCGCTCAATTTGAATTCAACCTCACCAGATTTCAGACAAACACTGTATTCAGAAATCACCAAATTTTTCACAAAGTTGCGAGGAAATTTATTTGCACAATATCGCAAACAACTGTCTCTTCAAAAGTATGCCGAAGACGAAGCCACACCGATAGAGAAAAGACAATTTGCTATACAAGAAATGGAAACCCTCCAATCACACATAGAATTCTCAAGGCTATTCCTGCAGAGGTTGATTGAGCTTTGTTTCGCATCTCTGTATCCAGGGTGCTCATTCCAACGATCTTTTAGCGCATTACGGACCATCACCTCTTTCATCAAGATATTCGGTATCACTGAAGTACCAACGCCAGAAGGCTTTTTAGGCAATCCAGTCTTTCCATTTCCTATTTGTATAGCTACGGAGCAACATACCAAGATCTTGATAGGTGGTTTGATGGACCCATATGATCAAAACAGGATGCTAGCTTTCAACATCCTCATGCAGCTCCCATCTCCATTGCCTGGATATGAAATTCAGAGTGATGTTCAGCGTTTGCTATGGTGGGGCTTGGAGAAAGTGAGAAGCAAGAGAGCCGGAGAGAGTGACAGTGGTGCTATGGTTCTTCGGTTAATCTTTAGAATGTACATTATGACAGCCAACATGGATCTTGAAGTCGAGGAAGAGTTAAGTCAATTAACATCGGATGAAAGCATCGATCCAGCTATGACAAGCGGTTGTAAGTGATTGCGGTAACCATCTATTCTCATGTCTTATAGTGTCATCTAATATCTATTCACCTAGTACGATTTGCATGGAAGCTTACTCGTCTGATCGAAAAACAGTTGAACATAGCCAAGGAAAATATCCTGCTTTCCGCTGAAGAGCATCCCATGCATGGAACATTGTTAGCCTTAAGGTAAGCTGCAAGAACTTGGTTTAAGTGCATGTTACATATTTTGACTATGATACTAATATGCTATTTATGATCATACAGATATCTCTTCCAAGAGTTGGAGTACGATGAAATTTGTCAAGACAGCAGCGCAGCAGCATGGAAAACCATTCATGAAAAGATCATATCGCTATCTTGTGACATATCAGATGTTGTCTTAGAGGTGTTGTCCAACCCTTCGCCTGAAGGTAACATGCCAGCATCGTTCCAAGAAATTGGAGAGACAATCGACGATATTCTGGATGATAATCAAGACGGAGAGGCCGATAGTTCCAACAGCCCAAACTACCAAGTGATTTTGAGTTCATGTTGGAGAGCCATTAAAGAAGCAAGGTAAGCAGAATGGTTTCTGATACGATGTATTGGACTTAGAGTGGCATATATAACATTCCATACTACATTTAATTCGTACGATGTTAACTCGCATGCACAACAGTACCTTGTTGGAGGCAATCATCACGAGAGTTCCAACAGCTACTAGTGGAACCGGAGAGGTAATATATTTTACTCCTGTCTTCAACAACCGAATTCCAAAGCTAACTCACTGCAATACTCACTAGTCACTGATAAGCAACGACTACCTATTGAAATGTGGCAACTTACTCCGCACGCTTTTGATGTGCATTCGACACAGAGGGGCATTTTCGGCCGTATATCCCGCATATGTATCGCTTTGTTCAAGGCTGTTAAAGTCAACCGACTCAAACTTGTCCAAAGTTCCTCTTAACTGGCTTGAGGTAAGCATATTAGTTCAGGACTCTCTCACAATGTCTTCAAGAACATCTACTGACTAACCAATGCCATTAACTTTACCAGGAAAACATTGACAGTATAACGTCTAGTAGCATTTCCGTCACTAGAAGAAGTGCTGGTCTCCCTCTTTGCATCATGGCAATCGTCAGTAGCGAGACATCCAGCAGAAAATCCATGCTACACCTAGCTATGAGAAAGCTAATCGACATAGCTTCAGTGGTTGTTAGTCCAGATGCAAACCAAACAGTTGATACTCCTCAGGTCCATGCATACAATATTATGAGGGTAATTTTCATGGACTCCAAACTCGGTCATGAAGCTATTATTTTTGCAGAAGATGGTTTCCATCTTGCTATCGGTGGGTTTTCATCACCAAGGTATATATATATTTAGTTTCGTTGACAACTGCGGCATTGAGGTATATTTTCATGTCTAATTAATCCTTTTCATCATCTTCTTTAGCTGGGCCATTCGCAACTGTTCAGTGATGCTGTTCTCTACACTGTTACAGAGAACACTTGGTGTCAAGAAAACCAAGGACGAACACAACGTAATCAACTTGTTGACAGCCACCGAATTTTTCACCCGCTATCCTCAACTGAGGCCGTATCTTATTGAACAGCTATCGGCGGCCGTACGACAATTGGTTGATTCAGGAGAAGTAAGCATCAATTAGCTGTAGCTGTGTTTACGCTTTTGTGAAGCCAAAGTGTTAATCTTTTGTACGTTTTAGACGTCCCGTGTTCACCCCGGTTTGTATCCCATCCTCACATTATTGTCTAGACTCCAACCATCTACCGTTGATAGCGATGCACAACGGGAAAGTTTGTCAGCTATTACACCACTTGCCATGTCGTGCTCTCGTAGTTCAATTTACAAGGTTTGTCTTCAATAATGTCTCTGTTTGTTATGTATGGTCTGTAAACTAATGCCTGACTATAGACACGCGAGATGGCCGCTCGCGCACTAGTACCGTTGATCTCGTCTGATAGTGTTGTCAGCACTGTGACTGAGATACTCAAGTCATGCGCTCCGTCAAATCAAAATGAGCTGCATGGCAAACTTCTGCAGTGTCAACACTTGCTGAGAGGTCATTTGCATAAACGCGATTCCATAGACTTGTGGACGAACTTTGTACGAGATGTACCCGAGGTGCTCATGGCCAAACTTCAAGATTTGGTGGTACTTAACGAGTGTCCCATCACTGTGGCCCTTTTACTTGATATTATCTTGGAGTTCTTCATTGTTTGTGACATCTCCAAGGCAGACAGCAAGGAGGGTATTGATGGTAAGAGCTAATTTTGAGTATGTATCATTTTTTTATATCCATTACTTACGATATTTGGTGTACAAAGAATTCAACTCTGTATGCGCTGAAAACTTATCTGAACTGAGAACATTTATGGCCAGTTATTGCAAACACCAGTTGCTTGATACACCTAAGAATCATGTTTTGGATCCTTGTTTGATCGGGCAATACCTGTTACGTCAAAAACAAGCGGAGATACTAGCAACAATGTTCCTCAAAGGTTTCAACCAAGAACTATCCGAATATACGGATTTGCTGGTTCAGCTACTTTCTATTGACATATACGAAGTTCGACTCAGCGTCATTGAGATCATCAAGAATTTGTTGGATGGATCTGTAAACGAAAGGTATGTAGACAGACGGGAAGCTTGTTTCATTAGTACCCTGACTTTAATATGTCCCTTCACAATTATAGAGTTGATCGAAGCGGGTTACATCGAAAGTTGTCGAGCATGTTATATGAAGAAGAAACCCACCTCGATTGCTTCAGAGAGTCTGTCCTCTTACTCACACAAATCGATTCCTCCAATCCATATTTGGATGACGGATCGTTGGCTTTCACAATCACGGATCTGTGGTTCAGACTTGAACATCAAATGGAATCTTCTAAAAATCAGTCAACCCAAGAAGCTATCCTGCCTTTGATGGGAGCATTACTAGCACAAGTACGTCTGTCTGTTTCAAAGATTGATATTGTTTGGCTGATACTCAAACCTAACCACTATATTAGATATTGCAAACTCAGCAACATTCTAGCTTGAAGCTGCAGTTTGTCAAGACGTGGTCGACGACATTTGCAAAATATAGCAATTCCAATGTGGTACGTATAGCGAGGGCATCTGGTAGTAGATTGTATCACGCAGTATAACGTACTAATATCATCAACGCTGCTCTCGCTAAAGACATTGCCATTGCGAGAAGCCACAGTTATGTCTCTATCGTTCATTGCTTCATACATTTTCAATAATGTGGAGGAAATCAAGTCTGAAGATTTGACAAATGAAATAATAACGACTCATATGTCTATCATTGAGCTGCTGCAGGTATGCATTGTGAATAAGGATGAATATGCGTATCCCTTTATCCATATTTAACAACATGCGGCTAATTACTCGATTGCAGGATGACGATAGCGACATCCGACAAGATATGGCAATTATTGTCTCCAAAGCAATCGGTCTTCAGGTAAGGTTTATTTATGATGACTTGACCATTCACGAATAATCATCTCATACATTGAATCTCAATGACATTAGATGAATATTAACTGCGAAAAAGCATTGGAGCTCGTTTACCATCAGCTGGAACAAAATTATGTCGATTCGCCAGCGTTGGAGAAAGCCTTGAAGTCATCGTTAACCACTTCGTATTCAATGGGTTTGTGTTATCGGCCAAATTGATTAGCAATGAGTATTTCAGTATACTAAATATGCTGTTACAGAATCCATTGTAGATGCCAACAACGATGCATCCAAAGTGTTATTTGAACAAGAAAACCCCAACATTTACCGTGAGAGTTTGGTCGACGCTCAGTGGGCAACTATATCATTGAGTAAATTGAAAACGGTAAAAACTCAAGAAGTATTAGAACAAGACACAGTTCAATATTTATCCCGTGCCGAAGTCATTATCAAGGCTGTACATGAAAAAGACGTAAGTTCAACAGAGAGCTGACCTGGGACGAGGATGTGGATCCTGATTTATTTTGGTTTAGGCAACGTCGTTCGGACCTTACGGTATTACTTTGAAACCTGCAGCATTTGAAGAGGTTTACGACACTATAATGTTGGCAAATGTGCAGTTGCAGCTACTCTCAAGACTTGGAGTACCTCCACCACTAGTTGCCTCACTCAATGGTAAGGGGCGGTCGATAGCTTCGTCTAAAATAACATCGATGATACTGACAGTGAATCTTCTATCAGACTTACGTGACTTCTTATCTAAACAACCACCACAGTCGCTACATCCCATTCTAGATGCGAGCATTTATGGAGAGGATCGATTGCTTGGTCAGCTATGTCGCCTTACGGATAAAAGCTATAGTAGAGCGAATCACACAAATCCTCATATTCACATTAGCAGGAATCAATTTTTCCTGACAAAAAGTGCTATATGAATAGAAATTCATAAAATAGATTTATAGAGCTATGGTATTAGTCAATTATAAACAAGATGGTTTTTTGTTACACGTCTATTGTTGATCGGCTGTTTTGTTGTCCTATCTGATCTACAGCATTCGAAAACCGTTTATTGGCGACAAAATCTTGATCCAAGTTGTGAAAGGGGTTACAAACATGCGAAACGTATGCTGAATGAACCTTTGTGAATATCTTTTGAAGGTATAGGTAAGTGTCTCTTCCAGGGTGTTTGAGATGAAAGGAGGTATGTTGTTGGTGCCTTACCGCTTTGATGTCTGCATCTTTCATGACGTTGTCCGTAACCGCAACTACAAGGATAATTTTTACTCGAGTATTTGTCATAAATCCATATCTTAAAAACATACAATAGAGTTAGATAGGGGCTGTGTCAGTATAAGCAATCCTTTGAGTAACCGAGGCTTACACGGCCAAATCTTCCATCGCGTATAGGAGACCCAGGTAAGCGTCAGTCAGTTTTGGGTTATTAAGGACTAATGGAAGAAAAGTTTGAGTAAAATAATAGATATCCAAAAAAAATGTAAGGTGAGTAGTACTAACCTCTCTCTTCTATGACATCGATTGCAGTATGGGCTATGTAGTGGTACTTAAGATCTGGATGTGACGAACTATAATTTTTGATGTATAGCGGATTGTTCTACCCAAGATCAGTTAGGACACTATGTTAATTTGGTCTCTATTCATATATAAGCATACCTGTTTTCCTATGACAGCTATACAATTGATATCTATGCTCATTTGCTTATGGAATGTTGTGCAAGTAAAGAATGAGGTCCGAACACACTACTGGAAACACAGATTTGCTGAAAGCGGAGTTCACGTGCGGTCGTAAAACCGCAATATTGCAGCTGTTTGGATATTGAAACCCACTCGCATATCAACCGTTTTCCAATATGGATATCGACGCATGCATCGAAACAATCAAGACATGCAAGTATCTACCGGAGAGCGACATGCGACAGCTTTGTAACAAGGTAATGAAACACATGCCTTTCATCTCGCATCATCCGTGCCTTGAGATTTGTAAAATGGCGCAGGACAATTTGCTCACTAATGTGCGCTCGTTATGTCTAGCTCAAGGAGATTCTTACTGAAGAATCCACTGTTGTTCCCGTCCAAGCACCAGTTACGATATGTGGCGATATTCATGGCCAATTTTATGATCTTCTGAAATTGTTTGAAGTTGGCGGTTCAGCACCCGAAACATCGTATATCTTCATGGTAAGGAACAATCTATTACATCTCAGGTACCGACACTGGAATAGATATCCCAGCAGGACGAACAAAAGCAAAATTTGAAATATGCGGACGCAGACACTCCCTTCGAAAGGAAAGAGTATCTAACTTCCAAATGTTTGCACTTTTGACATACAGGGCGATTTTGTAGATCGTGGACGGTATTCATTGGAAACCCTGACATTATTACTGTTGCTCAAAGTTAGGTTAGAAAACATTTCTAATTCCATATCTTGAGAAATAGAAAGCATAATCATGTTACTAATATATTGGCCAATTAGATACCCAGATAGAATTACACTGACGAGAGGAAATCACGAAAGTCGAAATGTAACTCGGGTATATGGATTCTACGGTAGGTACATTGCAATATGGATGAATAGCAACTATATGACCATTTCTAATATAAATGGAATTATAGATGAATGCCTTACCAAATACCAAAACGCCAAAGTATGGGAGTGGTGCTGTACAGTCTTTGATTACCTGCCATTAGCTGCGGTAAGCACTCGTTGTGATTGACTAATAGTTTCTGTACCTTTCACTGACGTTATTATTTCTTAGCTAATTGATGGTTCAATATTCTGTGTTCATGGTGGTTTATCGCCTGAGCTTCCCTCAGTTGACTCTATTAGGTATGTATCTTGAAATCACATTCGTATAATTGATGGGCTACTACTGAAGTTCTATATCAAAGAACACTGTTTAGAATGCAGGAGTTGCCGCAAACAGGTGGCCCGTGCGGTAAGTTGTACCTGCAATAATCGAATAAGAAGCAATCCCTTCATAGGAATATCTAACAAAATCGATTCTTAGATCTGCTATGGTCAGATCCAGAAGCACAAGTAGAAACATGGGCTGTCAGTCCTCGTGGAGGTGGCTATTTATTTGGAGCGATGCCAACCAACGCAGTATGTATTTGACAAAGTTAACTAATCAGTCGAGATTTGAGTTCTGACTGGGTTTCCTCAATACAGTTTTGTCACAATAATGAAGTGGACTTGATTGTTCGAAGCCATCAACTTGTTGATGAAGGGTTCAATTATCCATTCCCAGACCGAAAGTTGGTCACATTATGGTCTGCACCAAATTATTGTTATCGCTGTGGAAACAAGGCAGCCATTTTGAGCATCACAGAAAATCAAACCGAAGTTGACGACAGCGACTACCGAATATTCTTGGAGAACGAAGTTCAAGGAGATGCTTATCATGCTAATCGACCAGGCAACGCTTATTTCCTTTAATGTTGTAACCTGCGAATTATTTGAGCTATCAACTCGAGATAATTCACGCCCAAAAAAAAAATGATGAAAAAACCCCAAAAAGAGATATGATACTTCTGTGAAAACAGGAGAACGAAAGAGCAATCATGTTACGGTATGACGCATTATCAATAAAGTACATAAAGATGGAGACGATAAAATACTAGAAAATATTGTTGCATGAAGCAGTGGAAGTTCTAGAGTCCAGAAAAAGGCCATTCTTACTATAGTGGAATTGTACCAATTGTTCCCTAGAGCAAAATGCACTTTTTAGACTTCTTCTTGACGGGGGGCTCCAGTGCAGCAACAATGGCTTCGTCAAAAACATTTTTAAGGCCTGTTGATATGTGTTAGTAAAAAAAAAAACCAAAAAAAAAAAAATAGACGGTTTCTACTGCGCAAAAAATATTCCATAACGTATTCAAGGTACCTCTTTGTGTCAACGCACTACATTCAACATATTTGACGGCACCAAGTTCTCGTGCCAGTCTCTCACCGGCTTCAAAAGTAATAGGTCTTTGTTTCTGTCGGTTGAGCTTCTCCAATACGGTAGGATCGTCTCGCAAATCGACTTGTGTTCCTACAATCAAACAAGGCACACCAGGGCAATGGTGATGTACTTCTGGAAACCATTTTTCTTTGACGTTTTCAAATGATGCTGGAGAAGTAACGCTAAAACATACAAGGAAGACGTCTGTTTGCGGGTACGACAAGGGTCGTAGGCGATCGTAATCTTCCTGACCTATTTTACAACTCTAGATTATGCATAATGACCATCAGGAGCTATAATGTTATGAATGATAACTAACCAGCAGTATCAAAAAGTCCTAGAGTATATGGCTCCTCTCCTAGTCGTGAATGGCGGTTTAGCAAAGTACCAACGGGGAGAAAAAGGTGGGGGGGGGAAGAAGGGGCCATGACAGGTAACGAACAAGGAAACTTACCGATCATCACAGTTACAGCATAATTGTCAAACACCTAATGATACGCATATGGTTGGAACTAGGTAAAGGAACAATAATCAATCATCATGATTCTCTCACTTACTGTAGGAACATATTCGGAAGGAAACTTGTTGGTTGTGTAGGAAATGAGAAGGCACGTCTAATGTAATGCCAAGTCAATAATTGACGAACGTGGATGGGTTCAAATGGTGAGTGAATCAAGCGATTGAGGAAGATATACCTTTCCGACAGCACCGTCACCAACAACAACACATTTTATAGTTTGCATATTAAAGGTGTCCTTTCAGGTAGGAAAAAGTGTAAAGATGCGAAATCAGCGACTGAAAAGAGAGAGTATTTACGAATTTGGCTTCCCAAACAAAAAATACTCAGACCGCAGAGCAGAACCTTTTGAAAATTGTCCGTGCCTTTTCTTGTTTCTTGGCTCTTTTTTATATAAACTTTCAAAGAGTAGTCCCCATCATATTGTATAGCTTACGTAGTAGTTATGGATAGGACTTTTTCTCTTTCATAGGATATGTTAAGTACTGTAGCTGGCCCACTTGGAACATCATCATAATATTGATCACTTTTTGTTTGCGGTGACGATTCTTCACTTCCGAATGTCTTTACACTATAGATGAGTCTTCCACAGAGATCTTATCAACTTAAGTAGCTGCGGTACAGGTAAATGATAAATTTACGCATTTTCTTATATAGCCCAGATTAGTTTATTGTATATAAAAATCCTCTTGGCATCTATCAACTCCAATATTCACAATAAACATCCGTTGTTTAGGTGAAAGTGAATATGTAATTAGATTTGAGCGTTAGTGTTCAAGAAGAACTTATGAAACTCCTTCAGAAGTACTTAATAGGGGTTGCATTAAAGTCTCCCTGTCATTGAGGGTGGTTCAAGTATTGCAAACGAGGAAATGCTGAAGGCAATCTCGGACAACATCTTGAAAGCGATAGTTCTGCAGGATTGTATCTCAGCGTCAAGTAGTCCTGGTCATTTTTGGTACTTTTTAACGTCATATGTAGATGCCTGAGGTAGTGTTGATGATGATAAGAAGCACTTGAGCGCAGCATGAGAGATACATTGTCTTTCAAAACTGGAGAATGTACCTGGAAATTTATGGCTAATAGTTGGGCCTGTGATGTAACTATTTCATACAAATTATGTATCATGAAAAAGCAATGGGCCATATAAAAGCTTTTCCTACCGTGCGATGACTTGATTTTGATTAATAAAGTGGCCATTATCATTGCCAATCGAGGGGCAATTAACCAGTAGCGATAGAGTACTGACGGATGAAAGAATACCATTGAAAATGGCCAATGAAAAAGATTTTTTTTTGCAGTTCGTTTCCGGATAATAGCACACTGGCAATTTCCAATAAACCATATATGCCTGCCATATAGTAATGTGATACGTTCTTTCGCAGAAGACTGATACGTAGTGAGCAGATCTCTGTGAACAAGTCTGTTAAAGGGTCACTTTGCTAGTATCCAAGGTTCCATTTGGCGATTTATTTTCCGACGCCTTCATAGGCATAAACGCAAATACCTACACCTACCCCACTGCCAAACGTCAGTTCCTCCCCGCTTTCTGTTGCAATATGTAACAATATATAGACTACGTGTGCCACGGAATTTGGCATATCATATTATTCACTCATATACTCCTCTACGAATATGAGGTAGCATTAACATGTATATCAGTTCTGCTGTCCCCACTACATACTGTCCAATTATTGGACATCTTTGATTATTTCTTAATGAAAAAAAAAAAAAAAAAAAAAAAAAAACCAATCAACTAACAAACTGCATACCGCAACTAGGCTGAGCCAAAATGAGAAGCTATCAATCCGATTACAATGACTAGGGCTCACGTATAAAATAAAACAAGATAACATATTGGTTTTATTTTAGAACATAGTTTACAGTTTAGATGGTGTTTATCCGTATTTCCAAGGTCATAAGTTTATTTTTCCTAAGATTTTAAATAAACATTAAAAAATAAACCAAAATCACTGCGTCACTTAACATTGACGAATTATATACATACGGGAATCTCAATTTCACCAGCATCAATAGCATCGCCAAGGTCCTTGGGGTTCTGTCCGTCGACAGTGCAGCCAACAGAAAAGGCAGTACCCAAGATCTCCTTGACGGTGCCCTTGAGCTCTCTTGCAAGAGACTTGTATCGCATAGTACGAGCGATTTCAATAACATCGTCGAGGGTGATGTTGCCACTGTGCTTAACTAGAAAAAAGAAACAAAAAGAAAAATGTGTCAATACCTGCCTTCACCGTGGTGAAACCATTACAGTCGTGCGTAGCGTCCAATTCCATATATCACAACTGATAACGCATTTGGCCATCTACTACTACACATACTGTTCTTCTCCTTCTTGCGATCGCGCGGGGGTTCCTTGAGAGCACGGATAACCAATGAAGATGCTGAAGGGACAACGGAAACTTGAGCTTGACGGTTTTGAATAGTCAGCTGAACAGTGACGCGCAATCCCTTCCAGTCTGCAGTTCCCTTTGCAATGTCTTCACCAACTTTCTTGGGTGAAAGACCAAGAGGACCAATCTTGGGGGCGAGGGCACTAGAAGCACCAACCTGAAAAGAGGGAAAAGTGGAAAAGCAAGTCAGTAAGCTGGTGTATAACTATTTCTCAAGGAATATGGTAATACATACTTCGCCACCAGTGGCTCTTAAAGTGATAATTTTGACTTCAGTGGGATCGACCTTTGGGGGCATTTCAGTGGATGTTTACTGGAGGAAGTAACAATACTCAGAAAATGTAAAAATTTGTACCTCTTTTCCAAGCCACAAAACCGTCACACTTCTCGTCACCGATTTTTTTTTTATCGAGTTCTCTAGTCTTACTGCTCACCACCATGGACGATAGACCTCAGAAGGCCCATCACGCCAAACAGGCAGGAACGAAAGCCGAAAGGAAGAAGGCCAAGACTAATAAGAACCAGGAGAAAAACAACCCAAAGGTATGATTAATAGCATTTGGATGTTATACAATTAATGGACGTACTGACTGTGATTTAGGCTTTTACGTTTCAAAATGCCACAAGAGCCGCAAAGACAGCTAGGAGAAATATGGATATTGGAGAGAAGAAGCTCCATGTGCCTCAAGTTGACAGAACGCCTATTGAAGCACCTCCAGTCGTAATTGCTGTCGTTGGTCCACCTGGGGTGAGCAATACATCCATTAGCATACCGAAGTGGCAACGAATCTGGAATGCTAACTATTTCTTGTTATTTTAGAGTGGAAAGACCACACTTATCAAATCTCTTGTCAAGAGATACACAAAACACAATTTAACAGAGATCAAAGGTCCTATCACAGTTGTTAGCGGAAAGAAACGACGTTTGACATTTATGGAATGCTCAAATGATATGAATTCTATGATTGACATTGCCAAGATTGCTGACCTGGTACTACTGATGATAGACGCAAGTTTTGGATTTGAAATGGTAAGTAATAATTAACCTTTATAAACTTATTAGAATATGCGCTAACAGCAAAATTAGGAAACCTTTGAGTTTTTGAACATCTTGCAATCTCATGGTTTCCCAAAGATCATGGGAGTTCTTACTCATTTGGACAAATTCAAAAACAACAAGACATTGCGAACTACTAAAAAGAGACTGAAGCATCGTTTCTGGACCGAAATTTACCAAGGTGCCAAGCTGTTTTACCTCTCTGGCGTTATCAACGGCAAATATCCCAACATGGAAGTTCAAAATCTTTCAAGATTCATATCAGTTATGAAATTCCGACCACTCGTCTGGCGCAATACACATCCATACTTGGTCGCCGATCGTGTTGAGGATTTAACAGATCCAGATCTTGTTCATCAAAACCCTAAATGCGACAGATCGGTTACACTTTATGGTTACTTGCGAGGCACCAATCTCAAGAGTAATATGCGCGTTCACATTCCCGGAGCTGGAGATCATGTCATCGACGATGTCAGCATCCTTCCTGATCCTTGTCCGCTACCAGACAAAGAACGGAAGCGTTTGGATGAAAAGAATAAGCTAATCTACGCTCCTATGTCCGATGTTGGAGGTGTCATGTACGACAAAGACGCCGTTTATATCAACGTCCCTGGAAACTTTACAAAGAAGTCTGCTCTCGGCGTTCGAGGAGGAGAAGACGGAAGTGACGAAGAAAGTGAAGAAGAGCAACTACCAGTACAACATGGTATTGGCGAAAAGATGGTCATATCGCTTCAAGATGCTAAATCTACTCTAGCCTCACAGCTTGAAGAATCTGAATTCCAGGTTTTCTCATCCAGCGCTCCTATTCGTGCCACCGATATTAACAGTATCGGCAGTAAGTTATTGAACAACCTGTGTTCTCACATGACGTATTTATACTCACAATGTGTTCTTCATTCACAGCACCAGAGGAGTCTCTTGAAGAAGATGACACTGGCAGAGTGCGAAGACGTGCGGTTTTCGGTGATGAAGATGATATGATCAATGACGAAGATGGAGATGATGACGATGACGATGACGAAGAGGAAGATGACGATATGATCGATAGCGAGGCAGAATCGGATGACGATGATGTCCACATTCCAAAGCGAGGAGATGCTTTATCCAAATTTGACACCCGAAATATACCGAAAAAAGGCGACAAAGATCTTATTAAGGACACTGACCAGGATGTTGTATTTGCCGAAAGTGATAGCGATTTTGGAAATGATGATGATGAGGAGGATATGGTGAATGTTGATGGTAGACGAAAACACGCTGTCCCAGACTTATCCGATGATGTATTCAGCGATGCAGATACCAGTGACGACATTGAAATTGCTGGTGAAGTTGCTTGGAAAGATAATATGGCCAATCGAGCAGAAAAAATGTTCTTCGCCAATCGCCGCATTAATTTGATGTCTCTCATCTACAATGACTTATCGGTATCACCCGAAAAAATTGCCAGTGGAGACATCGATCCAAATGGCAAATCTGCTATGAAGGACAGTGATGACGAGGAAGAGGAGGAGGAAGATGATGACGACTTCTTCAAACTCGAAAGCAAGAACGAATCTGAGCAACCTAAAGAAATCATTGATAGCACCAAAGAAGGTTATGAAGACGTTGTGTTGGATGAATGGGATGATGAGCAGGTAGGTTAAACAGTTGTCACCGCATATCAAAATCGGGGTTTCCATTTATTAACTGATATGTTACTAGGTGCTCAATTCAATTAGGAATCGTTTCATTACCGGCAGTCTCGACGATAACCAGGCAGGAGACGAAAATGAAGAGAACGGCGAAGGCGATGTCGAAGAAGAATTCGGCGACTTTGAAGATCTGGAAACTGGCGAGGTTGGGCAAGCTGAGCCAGAAGAAATCAAGGATCCTATTCAAGCTGAGCGAGATGCCATTGCCAAGAGAAAAGAGGAGCTCAAGAAGAAATTCGATGCCGAGTACGATGACGACGACGAAGATGGCCCCAAGCTAGATTTCTACGAAACGAAAAAGGAAGAGATCAATCAACAACTCATGTTGAACCGAGCGGAATTCGAGGATGATGACCCACACACAAGAGCTATGGTTGAAGGCTTCCGACCAGGATATTATGTGCGAATTCTGATCAAGAACATGCCATGTGAATTTGTCGAAAATTTCGACGCTCGATACCCAGTTCTCCTTGGTGGTTTACTGACATCTGAAGAACAATTTGGATTTGTTCAAGTCAGAATCAAGCGACATCGTTGGCACAGAAAGATTCTCAAAACAAATGATCCTCTCATATTCTCAATGGGCTGGCGCCGCTTCCAATCCATACCTATATATTCATTGAACGATGGTACAAGGAATCGAATGCTGAAATATACTCCAGAACATATGCATTGTTTGGCAACCTTTTTCGGTGAGTTGTCTAGACAGCCCTCCGTTCAATTCAATTTTATGCAGGTACTAAACACACATTTTCTATTCTTTAGGGCCCATTCACACTCCGAACACCGGTTTTTGTGCTGTACAAAGTGTTGCCGAGACTGGTACAAGTGCTTTCCGTATCAGTGCCACTGGCGTTGTTCTCGACATCGATCACTCTGTTGAGATTGTCAAGAAATTGAAGTTGACTGGATATCCATACAAAGTTTACAAGAATACAGCATTCGTCAGAGATATGTTCACAAGCGCACTGGAAGTCGCTAAATTTGAAGGAGCCAATATTCGCACTGTGTCTGGTATTCGTGGTCAAGTCAAAAAGCATCTTCCGGTAAGGATTGGGCCAGCGTGAGATTTATTTTTTCCTGGTAGTTAGGAGGCAAAACTAACATATGGAGTAATTTAGAAACCTGAAGGAGCTTTCCGTGCAACTTTTGAGGATAAGATCTTGATGAGTGGTACGTTATATAATCAATCGGCATATGTGCGAGGGAGTTCCAGACCATGAGTCTAACTGTATGTGTAAATTTGTTTTTTCTTTAGATATTGTTTTCCTTCGTGCATGGTACCCGATCAAGCCCAGAAAGTTCTACAACCCAGTAACATCATTGCTGCTCTCGTCCAAGACCAATTGGGAGGGTATGCGATTGACTGGTCAAGTCAGACGGGAACTTAATGAACATGCTCCACAGAAGATTGATTCTATATATAAGGTTGGTTGGTTTTATTAAACGCAATATACTCTTATCTAGATTCTCAACTTTAATGCTAACCATATCCACCATCATCTAGCCAATTGAGCGTAAGGAGCGACGGTTCAATCCTCTGAAGATATCCAAGAGTCTTCAAGCTGATCTTCCTTTTGCCTCAAAGCCAAAGGTTTTGAAGAAGCAAAAGGAGCAATCTTACCTGGAGAAGCGTGCTGTTGTTCTGGAGCCTGAGGAAAAGAAGATCTATACATTGATGCAGCAGATCCACACTCTCAAGAATGAGAAGAATAGGAAGCGTAAGATCAAGAATACTGAAAAGAGAGAACAGTTTATGAAGAAATTGGCCAAGATTGAAGAAGTTACCAAGGTTAAGGAAGGAGAAAGACGAAAAGAATTCTTCCGAAAAGAGGGTAAACGAGTGGCCCACGAAGAGAAGGCCGCACAAGGTAGATTCAAAAAGGCTAAGAAAGCTTAAAGGCATCACGTACCATAGAATGTGTATAAAAAAAATTTGCATGGCACAATAAATAATATGTTAATACATTACATTGATATGATAACCGAAAGGATTTTTGATTTCCACTTGTCAATAACTGTTCATGTATGGGACGTGTTTACTTGCAACACTGCTTCGTGCACTGCCGAGCTATGAGATGTTATAACCTAATAATCGTTTTACTTGGCTGAGCCATGAATAAACGCCTTTGCGATGTTTATGACAATTTCCCCGTAATATCATTTTTCTTTTCCTAGTAGTAAATGGTCTGTGGGTTGGGTTTGTGGTAGACAGACAGGACAATTTGTCATTGCTGGATCCCCCAAGTTACTTTTATCTAAACGCTTCTGACGGCGAACTTATCATATAAAATACTGGACGTAGTTTGAAATAAAGATATGAGCTGTAATTCAAGCAACGCAGCTGTGGGGGGCTTTGGACATTGCGGTCGACGTCCGTGTGACAATTTGTTGATATTCGGGAAAAATAGGTATACACAGCTTGTGCTTGATGAAATTACACATCCCGAGGAAGGTAGGGGATCTGTCTCTTATCCAAAAATCATGAGCCGCTTGCCTCACATTTGCGAGTGATTCAACCTTCAAGACCGATGCGTATCTTGGATAGTCCTTGGTAAATGCTTCTTTACTGATATTCTAGGTTGATATTTTATGAACTTTTTTTGAAGTTTAAAGGGAAACCATTAGGTATGTTTCGTTACATAATCGAACCAAATAAGATTGTGTCGTCATCTGGTCCAATCCTCCAATCGTAAATTTTGTGGGGAAGTATCCCGCAACATAAATTCAAAAACTTTCCATCCTCTCCCCCGCTCAGTCACATTTGCCCTTTTTATCTTTACCATAAGGAGAAAAAATGTGCTACTTTCTCCAATAATCGAATCAACATAAGGAATATTAAACATGGTTCTCATGTTCACAATTGTAATAATATGAGCAAAACTAGACAAGTGTAAAGCATACAAAGTATATCAACGAAGAGGCGATAACAATTGAATCTCAACCAGTCCAACATTTTATACATCCGCCAGTGTGCCTCAATGACCTGGATCCGACCGGAGAAAGCCCAATTCAATTCCCAAAAACACAAGAAAGGGCTAGAGAGAAAACCTTAATCGGATAGTACCAAGACTAACATATATAAGAGAGATATTTTTCTCTCGAGAAGAGGTTGATACTCTTGCTTTTCAGTTTATCAACCATGGCTGATACAAAGGATACAAATAGGAACGAGGATGAACCTCAAATTAGATCTGAGGCTGGATTGATCTTGTATAGGTACGAAGCTCAGGTACAATGTCAAATTGAGATAAATTACCCAATTTTGACCTCTTTTTTTTTCTTCATAGCGTAACCGCCTTTGCCGCCATCGGTGGCTTCATCTTTGGATGTAGGTATACAATTCAACAGAAAATACATCATCAGTGAATACAAATCTTACATTCTTTTGAAGACGACTTTGGCGTTACTAGCGGTGTCTTGGTTATGCCAAACTTCCAAGAATATTTTGCTCCTCTTACCCCCGCAAATAAAGGTGCTTTAAATTCTCTTATGGGTACTGGAGCTGTCTTTGGCTGTCTCTTTGCCGGAGCAGCTTCGGATTGGCGCGGCAGACGTGATTCTATTGCATTCTTTGCTCTGGTTTTCGTTATCGGTGGTGTCTTGCAGTGTGCCGCCCAGAACTTGGGTATGCAACTTGTCGGACGTTTTGTCTCTGGTCTCTCCGTCGGTGCTTGCTCTGTGCTTTGTGAGTACTTTATTATGGTTATAATAGAAAATAGTTCACAATGACTAATTCTTTTTCTTTTACCTTCGGTATTCAGCACCTTTATACATGGCTGAACTTGCTCCTAAGGAAATTCGTGGTCGTCTTGTTGCTTTCCAACAGCTGATGATTGACATCGGCTTGTTCGTTAGCTCCTGGATAGATTATGGTACTGGTGAAATTGCCGGTGAATGGAGCTGGAGAGCCCCATACGGTATCCAGATCATCCCAGGTCTCATCTTGGCTATGTGCCCTTTGCTTTTGCCCCGTTCCCCTAGATGGCTTCTTGAAAAAGGTCGCAAGGCAGAGGCTTTGGCTGTATTGGCTCGTGTTCATGGAAAAGGCGATGGTATGTATGAAGTCAACATGTGTATTTTGAAGAAAGTAATAATATTCAACATTTTGCAATTTCTTTTTTTTTTTTTTTTTTTTTGGTAGAAAATCATCCATATGTCCAACAAGAATTCAAAGAAATTCAAGATAATGTGGAACTTGAAAATCAATTGGCCGTAAAGTCATATGCAGCCATGTTGACAGACCCCAAAAATCGTCGTGTGCTCTGGGTTGGATCATCCATTGCAATTTTCCAACAACTCACTGGTGCAAAGTAAGTCCCAAATTTTTTAATTCTCCGCCGTTACTATGACCATACAGCATAAACTTACAAATATGCTCAAAGTGTCATTATGTACTATGCTACCCTCATGTTTCAACAAGCTGGTCTTGAAGGTTCTGCATCTCTCCTTGCCAACGGTATTGATTGTAAGTACACAGTCTCAACGCAAAAATGTTCGAGAAATTTCTACCGCATACTGATCTATATGTCACACTAGACGCCCTTATGGTTATCTTCTGTATCCCTGCCATGTTCATTGTCGATCGTGTTGGTCGCAGAAAGCTGATGATCACAGGAACTATTGCAATGGGTGTTGGCTTTGTGCTCATGGCCGGCGTCTACGGAGGCGTTGGTCACACCGTATGGGATGCGACTAACTTGACTCACGCTGTTGATATGGGAGGTAACAAGGGTGCTGATTACGCAGTCATTGTCATCATTTTCCTCTTTGTCTGCTTCTACGCTATCACCTGGGCTCCATGCGCTTGGATCTATATCTCAGAGATCTTTCCACTTCGTATCCGTTCAAAGGGCTTTGCCTTCGCATCAGCACTCTTGTGGGTGGGAAACGTTTTGGTCGGTCAAATCACCCCTATCTTGATGAATGCCATCACTTTGTAAGTCAGCCTTTCTCACCTTCTTGATACAATTTATGATAGTTTTTCCCAACTAATTTCTTTTTTCCGAATAATAGCTATACCTATATAGTCTACGCTGCTATTGCCATCATCATTTTCTTCTTCCTGTACTTCTTCAGTCCAGAACCAAAGGTATGCATCATTTCGACCAATGATATCAAGAAAGAAACCTATCTAAACATTCTATTCCCTATAGGGATTGTCTTTGGAGGAAATGGAAGTTATTTTCCAAGGTCCAATTTTTGTTCACAACCTCGATTATGGCGCATATCTTGCTGCTCATCGTGAAGACGTTGAGAAATTGCGTGCAGAAGTCGAAGCTGCCAAGCATCGTGGACAGCAAAACCAAACAGACTGGAATGATGAAAAGAAAACCGCAGAAGTCGAAGATGTATCTGTTGAACAGAATAATGTATGAAGATATTAGTACTCACATGAAGTAATCAATGGTGGTAATGGTGATGAATAAATATCAAGTTTGTAAATTAGCAAGTATTATTTGAGCAGGCAAGGTAGTGTAAATGTTTTTGATCAACTTCAGACGATGCAGGGTTGCTGTTGTTGCACGATAGAAAGATAATACTATTATGGTTCAGATCATAATGTAGAACCCTTGTTACATGGCATGCATATGTGGAGTTAGCCAATTACGAATGCTATCGTGCAAATACTTCCTTTGAAGGATTCCGGTCCGCGTGCACTCTCTGCAGTCTGTAAGATCGGAGGTTGATCTGGGAGAAAGAACGGCTCAAAAAAATTTTTTTTTTCCGTTAACTAACAGCTATTCTGAGTGCAATAAATTTTTCCCAGATATGATGATGATTGTCTTCCATTGTCTCTAAGAAATTAAAGGACCTAATCGTCGGGGAGGGTGAACTGCGTTTACTTCGGCTTGAACTACCATATATAATCAGTGCATCTCCATCCGTTTACCGAGAAACAATATTAGGTTTATGCACATCTTGATATAAAGACTTGTCATGTGCAAATGGTGGATGACATCATGTTTTTGAGACTATGACAGTTGGCTTTGAATGCCAGTAAATTATATTCATGTTTGCAAAGCGATGAAAATGTTTTCGAAACAAAACAAAATGGCAAATCGACAAGCTGATTAATTGAGGCTCAGAATACTAATATGTGGAATATGTGGGCTATTAAGCCGTGGGGCGGTTCCTGAAAAGGTAGGGCCACGTTTTGTATTCCACTCAGTCCCGCTATTATCAACAAGGTCTTTACTTCATTAAGAAAGTTACCCCGAAAATTCCCACCCAATGACAATATTTGGTATAATGCGGGTAACTGTACTATTGAAAATAAGCTCATTTGATTGGTTTGGATATTACGGAAATATTTCATTCCGCTCCATCCCATCCATCTCATCGCCCCAGAGGAGTTACACAAAATACCATAACGTATACCATGGACATGATGTTTCCATAATAACTACATACATTACTGTACGTAAAGTGACAGTATAAGCAAACTTTAATTGCCCCGCAGAAATATTCGGTATAGTTAATGTATAGGCGTACTCAAAACCACTCTTAATTGCATGTTTCGTCATTTTATCGCGGAGTTTAGACTATACGTGCATTTAACCTGATCTCGGACTCGAGTTTTTTTTCTCTCTCTCTATTCTTTCTTTGCAGTCATCTTCACAGCTTCTATAATGACAGGCATGGATTCTCGTCAATCTGGGGTTAGGCCATATGTATATTTCTGTGTTGTTATTGCTGCCCTTGGAGCACTGAACAATGGTTTCAACACTGTAAGTTAGTTAAAAGGCAATCTTATTCATATGGCTTCGTAGTCAACTAATCACTATGACTGTTAGTCTTCTCTCAATATTCCTGGAGATAGTGTCAAGCAGTGCCCTGGTGGACCTGGAGTCATTGAATACTACCAAGGATCTTCTCTTCCAATGTGTATACCTATGAGTGACTGGATTTGGGGTGTTGCCACTGGAATGTTCGCTATTGGAGGTCTTATTGGAGCCTTGTTGGCTGATCCAATGTCTTCAAAATGGGGACGCCGTGACTCTATGCTCATGATTAACACTTCATTTATCATTGGTGCTGCTCTTCTTTCCACATCAACTACTTCTGGTCAATTTGCTGTTGGACGTATCTTTGTTGGCATCGGCTCTGGTTTCATGACCGTGGTTATTTCCATGTACATTGCTGAAATCGCCCCTCCAACCCATCGTGGAGCTTTGGGTTCCTTCTTACAACTTTTTATGACCATCGGTATTTTGGTTATTGAAGCCATCGGTCTTGGCTTGTCTTCAGCTGTTGGCTGGCGTATCGTCGTTGTCTTTACCATTGTCCCTGCTATTGTTCAAATGGTCTGTCTGCCATTCTGTACCCGCAGTCCCCGTTGGCTCATCTCTCAAAACAGAATCGAAGAAGCTCGTGCAGCTCTTCTTCATCTTCGTAACGGCGATATCGAAGAAGAATTCTCAGAAATGGTTGCCTCTGCTAAGAAGAAGCAAGATACCACCAGTATCAACGACGAAAAGATTATCCAAGGAAACGACTCTGCTGTTGTTGCTCATGACAAGAATGGTAGTACCTCTGATGCCGAAGAAAGCGATACTCCTGCCTTTGAATCTGAAGTTGCACTTAGTGTCTGGGATCTGATGACCATTCCGGTTTTCCTCAAACTAACACTTTGTATGGTCGTTGTCCATGCTGGTTCTCAACTTTCTGGTATTAATGCTGTCATGTATTATTCCACTACCATTTTCCAAATTGCCTTTGGTAACCAAGCTCCGTATGTCACCGTTGGTGTTGGTGCACTCAACGTTGTTCTTACTGTTGTATCTCTGCTTCTCATCGATCGAGTTGGACGCAAGATCTTACTCCTTGTTTCCGAATTCGGCATGTGTGTTTTCTGCGTAATCATGTGTGTCTCTGTCGTCGTTGGTATTCCCGCTCTTCAAGTTGTTTGCATCATGTTATTCGTTTGCTGCTATGCTGTTGGTCTTGGTGTTATTCCATTCATCCTGGTTGCTGAAGTGTTCCCTACCTATGCTGTCGGAGCTGCCTCATCTGTTGCTCTTGTTGCCAACTGGGTACGAATTATTCCTTTTTTTTTTTTTAAAGAAACCTATTACTTCAAAAATGTTATGATGCTAACACCACTGCTTTTTAGTTCTTCAACTTTATCATCGGTCTCATCTATCCTACTCTTCAAGCTGCTATGGGTGGCTATGTCTTCTTGATCTTTGCTGGTATTGGATTGGCCCACGGCATCTTCACCATCTTCTTTATCCATGAAACTAAGGGTAAATCTATTGAAACCATTGGTCACGAGCTCGGTTGGATTAATGTCAATCCTGCTGTAATTCAACGAAGGAAGCTTGAGAAGAAGATGGCTAAGAAGTCTGCTCACTAAAACAGTTGTGTTGTGAAAACTTCCCGGTTTTTTTTTTTTTTTTCAAGATTTCAACCAACCAAACCTTTAGAAAGGAACCTTTGTAATTTAGACATATGTTTGCGCGTTTCTTTTTTTGATGAAGACTTTCTTTTGTTTACATCACTCCCATGTATATCCTTTTTTTTGTTCATGCATTTTGTGGATCACATTTTTGCAGCAATACCAATATACTGTACCGTTCCACCAGTAACTAATAGGTCTCCTGATATGATTCCATGAAGTGAAATATATAAGAAGGCACACATTGTTTATGATAAGTTCTAATCAATATGATTATTTAATTTCAAATCGAAAATTTAAATTCGACTACTATTGCTACTGTCAGACTTCCTTGGCTTTGACGGTGCTCGCTTTCTTGACCGCTTCGAAGGTCTTCGTGCACGGCGACCGGCTTTTTGACGCTTTTCAAGTTCACCTGATTGTACAATCGTAGCGATAAAGACGTCCTCCCAAGATTTGCCATCCTCTACTTCTGCCTCTTCAAATTCTTCTAGGTTGCATGCTTCACCTCCAATACCTAAGGCGGCACAGTGTAGCAACACGCCAGCAGTAAATCCAGTTACAGGGTATTCGCGAGGGTTTTCGATATCGGGTATATGTGGCACACCGTAGACATGGAACTTCCATATTTGTCCATACCAAGAAACATCCTGTTTCGAGTGGTTGTAGGATGAGAGGAAGCGAGATAATGGCAAAGTAAAGACGTCGCTCACTTCGTCGGGATTGATCTTTGGTTCAAATTCTGCATCCGCGTTCATTAGAGATACAATTGGGGTTACGATTAATAAGTGTGCCGATACGAAGGGATGTAGTGTAGTGATATACGTGTGCTGTGACGGTAATAATCCAATCTCCTCTTCAGCTTCTCGAAACTGGTATGAGATGGTCTATTAGTTAGATGTATGAGAATGTAGACAATTGACAGATATGATTGTTCCTACCGCTGTCGCAATCAAGTTTTCGTCTTCATCATCGGCTCGGCCTGTAACAGGTAATAAACCATTAATTACTGTGCACTCTTGAAAACAACGATTCGGTTTGCATTACCTCCAGGTAGACAAACCTCATTAGGATGAGTTCTCAAAGTGGACGCTCTCAGTGTTAGGAGGACACCAAATTCTCCAGACGGCATGGGATTCAAACAAATCAGTACTGCTCCTCTTCGAACTTTAGGATATGTATCTGGGTGGCATTGATGAATTCGGAGCCGCTCAATGATTTCATTGACAATGTTAGTCATTTGCTGACGCTGGGAAGAAAATGTGATAATGCTAGCAGGTAATTTTTTGATCGACAAATCGGGTAAAGAGAGGCGACCTTTGGTTTCTTGGGTTATTTTACAAGCATCAGTAGCATTTGTGCAGTGGCTTTAAAAATCAGACCTACACTCTAGATTGGTTTGTCTCTTGCATACTCGCATCAATATTATTGCTTAACAATCGAGAGCGCACTGATGTATTGAAATGTTTTAAACATAAGGAGAGCCTTTGTATATGATAGAAATAATGTAATTAGACTGAAGTTGACAAAGTATAAATTGTGTGAATGCTGCTATTGTCGTTGAGTCAGCAACTATTCCATTGAATTAATTCCCATAACCCAACAGGCGGAAAAAGATACTGTGTAATTGGCAAGAATATACATTAAGTTCTGTTAGAGGAATGTCACTAAGGATGAACAAACGTTACTAGGGTATCTATGGCGCTAGAATCATCATAATGCATCATACACTTGCACCGCGGCATTGGATGGGACTGATCGTTTTAAAGAATGGCATATCCTATCTCACTGACTCACTTATCGCATCCAACTTGTCTAACTACGCACTAAAATGCCTTAGAACTGCTAGCCACCAAGACAATAATTATTACATCAACTGTTATAGGTTTATTTTTGGAAAGACGATGCAATGGCTCCTCTGTACTTGTAGAGACAGACTACCGAAAACAAAGAAAAAAGACCACCAGCTACAATGTTCAGATTGGATCTATTTTCAACTTCTGTATTGGAAGAGATCTCAGGAGATTCATCAGAGAGTCACAACTCAGCGTGAACGTCTTCCTCGACGGGAATCTCACCAGAATCGGCAATGACAATGGGAACAACAGGCTTGTCACCACGGCTATTAAACGAAAATAGCATTAGTTCCCGACTACCATATCAAAATGTCCACCATTATTCAGATTATACGTACGCAGTCTTTGTGTTCTCAATAGCAGTAACAATGTCCATGCCTTCCAAGACTTGGCCAAAGACAACATGCTTACCATCCAACCAAGCAGTTTTGACGGTGGTAATGAAGAACTGAGATCCGTTGGTATCCTTACCGGCATTGGCCATGGACAAGAGACCAGGACTAGTGTGGCGAAGCTTGAAGTTTTCATCAGCGAAACGGTCACCGTAGATAGACTTGCCACCAGTACCGTCGTGATTGGTGAAGTCACCACCTTGGATCATGAAGTTCTGATTATAACGTCGGTTAGTTTAATCAATCGACTTGCATTATATCCAAAAATTTCAGTACTCTGTACCTTAATAACACGGTGGAATGTGCTGTCCTTGTAACCATAGCCCTTCTCTCCAGTAGCCAAAGCACGGAAGTTCTCGACAGTCTTGGGGACAGTCTAAAAAAAGGAGGCAGCACATGAGCTGTCAGGGTTCATATAGTGGCTTGCCCATTTTCCATACTTACCTTTCCAAAAAGACCAATGACGATTCGGCCAAGGTTTTCATCACCTTGCTTAATGTCAAAGTAGACTTTGAAGCCGTATTAGTTCAGATTTGATTCCCACTTGCAGATCTGATGACATTTATCTAATCTTACCTTTGTTAGAAATGACTGGGCCCTTGGCGGCAGAGACCAAAGTGGTCAACACAACCAAGACGAAGGCCACGAGGAAGGCAAAGTTTACACGAGCCATAGTATGGAGTGAAAGAAGTACTGGCCCCTTGAAGCTGTTGACCGCTGGAGTTTTAAGTACTGTTTGCGTGGCCCAATCACGGCCGCTACAATCAGGGGAACTTTGTATCTCCGCTCATATATCAACTTGTTCGAGGCTATGCTCGCAGTTTCCTAACCGCGGTCAATGGCAATTATGACCCCAGTATAGTTCAGTCCAAGAAGATTAAAATATTGATAAAGCTATGCTCGATAGGAAATTATATAAAAGCATGCACCAGGGTAAAATGTAGATAGCGGTGGATATATTGATCTCAATAATATCGTGAAATTTGGAACGGTTATCGTTCAATAGGACTCTGCCGAGCAAACGAACTACCTCTATGGAATGATAGTTGATAAAGTGGGATCTAACGTATATTTTTGGGATAACGGCATGATGAGGATCATGAAACTTTTAATTGCCACCAACTGTTATACGATCGCAGAACTACAACTTCGGCGAGAAAATCGTACATCAATACAGCCTTTCGCGAAAAGAATACTACTGTACGTATTGATTTGCTATTGGATCATTCATTTCATTGATAATGGCAAGGAAAAAGGATTTCCGTTCGAAAAGAAAGGCAATAATCTGCAAATCAAACAAAACAAGTATAAAATCGAATTTGGAGCTTTCTGGTGTTTACGCCAAAGTTTTCCTAACAGCATGAAAGTCCATTATGACAAAGCTATAAATGAATCGGTAAATGATGCAATTCAATTTGCTATATATATCGAATTACATGGACTTACACGCTATTGAGCAATCGCTAGCAAGACAAACGTGTTCCTCGTTTCTCTATATCGCAGTTGGCTAGTACTTATCACTTCTCATGTAATAAGTTGATTCAACTCTCGGCTCAGAAATCCACGTCAAGTGCCACACCTGACCGCATAACTGAAGCGCATCTTCGGAGAGGAGAACTGTTCGAGACCTCCCTCAAGAATTCTTTGAATAATGTCTTCGACCACACTAACACCGATCCAAACGACGCAAGAGTCGTTCTACAATCCGCTCAGCCTGGCCAGTGTCTGTATCAACTTCCACTGACGGTTCCGACTGCATGGTATGACCAATTTGAGATTAAAGACAAATACAGAATCAGGACGTTTGTACCCGACTTTATATTCGTGCATGGAGATTGCCGACTTAGAACTCTGAGAATTATCGATGCAAAAGCTGCTAAAGGCACTACTTATATCACATCAGGCGAGTCAGCTGAAAAATACACGGTTAGTTCCAAAATGCAGCTTCCTAACCTTCAAAGATATCCTTCAATTATCATTTGATAGTTCCAAGTAGCGTCATATGCATACTTTCTAAGGTATATCATTAACAATATCCGTAGCCTGGAAGTAGATGTCTCAGGCTGAGTTTGGTTACCTAGTGAACCCGAGGAACCTCGACTCTTTCGCTTGGACTTCCTATATCTCAAAATAGAGCAATTCTACTTGAAGGAACTTCCGGAAATACTAAAGGAGAAACCAGTTTCATGGCTTTTCAACAACAAATGTCATGGTTGCCCGTTTGTGAACAAGTGTAGAGTAGACGCTGTAGGAACACCTGGCCAGATACCTTACATGACAGAGGCAAAAGTCGAAAACCTCCAGCTGCATGACATTGAAGATCTATCAAATCAATTTCATAGCCTCTCCATCGATAGAAATTCAACTGGATATATTCATCTACCAAAAGAATTTGTGAAAGCGTATGGTAAAGACACGGCTGTTGTAAGTTATATAAGATATTAAAGTGCAGGCGTGGATATCGCCCTACGTTCCTAACATACAAGTTTCCTATAATCATGTACAGTTTATTGGAAAAGCGACTCTCAAGTTCCCCAATTCTGCCACGCATGAACTATACATCAGCCTTCAAATTGATCCGGTGTCTCAGCGGATATATGCATATTGCATACAACTATACGATAGTAATGGAGAATTGATTAATAACTTTGATTTCTCATACTGTATACGAATGACAAGTACTGTGCTTGAGGAAGAAGATTACATAATTCTGACAACATACTTTGCTTTGCACTTGCAGCAAACAATGTTATACCTGGAACAGCAAAAAGCAAGACCAATTATCCTTCTACCCAATGAATATGAAAGGAGATGCGTGCAAGATGTTCTCGTCAGATGCATTGCGGTTTAAAAACATGTTCAAGTTGAAGCAGAAGTCGCAGCAAAACAAGTATTGTTAACAATGTTCAATAACGCACAGTTACTAATGGTCGAAACAGCCGATATTCCTGAAATTTTAGATCGCAGTCAAGCAGGTCTAAAGGTAGTAGTTATCGAGGATATCATACGAGAGAATATCGCTATACCAGTTCCTGGATTTTACCAACTTGAAGATTTAGCACGGTATATGTTGAAGGATGACACCGTTTTAATGACCGAAAGCGACATCTATCAGAAGTGGGAATCTCGCGAAAACGTCGGCGGATATATGACAGCTAGGGTGCAGATTTACCATAGTATTGTGCAAAGATTTAAAGCTCTTCCACATCGTTATTCCCTCAAGAATCCTCAACGGCCCAACCTATTTCTGCTTTCACCTGATGAGCTTCGATTTGTACCCACCATGAAATTCAAATCTTCATACATTGGTAAACTATGCTTCTTCAAAATGTTAGAAACTGTTACTGCTTGTGAAAAGACAAGGATGGAACGACTCAAAGGGTTCGGAAATGACGAAGAGGAAAAAGGTGGCATCTTTGTGCGTTTTGTTGGATAAGAAGAAGTCGAAAGTCCAATGCTTAAATCGAAGAGTTTGGCAAGTAGATTCCAAGTTCTGTCTCGCAACACTGACGATCGGCCAATGGATACACTTAAGCTGACAACCATGCTGGAGTACATTCTAGTGGAAGATTCTGATCAAGTTAGTTTCATGCTAATCAGGGATAACGGTATAACCTCGTGACACTTATAAAGGTTGTTTTATTTACATAGGGTGCATTGAGGGCAATATTATTTCCAGATCTCAAGTATCGTAGGCAAATGCACTCACTCGGCTTACCGATGTTTGATATCTACGACATCGACCCCACCACCAGCACCATCTTGCTTAAAGGCTCTCTTAAGCGGGTATCTTTAGTGGTTGGTAACTTTTACAGATTATATCAAAGATATACCGATTTCACAGTCGACAAAGCTTTAAGTACACTCCAGAGTGTCGATCAACGCGGAGAGGAATCAATATTTGTCGTAAGTAAGATTTGTAACTGTAACTTATTAATTTAAAAGAAATTTGGCAGAGTAAACATTGAAGATACTTTCAATATTGGCCTAAAAAAAAACTATTGTTTGGTCGATACTTTTTACTTTTTATATGACATATCATGGCATGTTGTTACTGAATTTCTTTACATCTTTGATAGCGACTTCTCAAAGATCCTAATCGATGGGCTGAGGAAAACGTAAACTACGTCATCCCCAAAAACCTCCGAAGTGCGGCTCTGCGGTTACGTGACGAATTTGGTATGTCACCTTCACAGCAACTCATATCTAATGAAACAATGCACCGCCGTCTACAAATTGTCTGGGGCCCACCGGTATGTACTACACGTCTTGGCAACCATGAGTTTTGGGGGGGGGGTTGGGGATTATGATATGTCTAGGTTACTAAAGCACTCTGTTGTAATGTAACACAGGGTTCGGGAAAAACCCACTTTCTTGCGCTTTTTGTTGTATGGTATCTGACGTACCTTGCTGACAAGTCTGTGCGCATTGGTATTACGGCGTACACAAGAGCTGCTGTGCACAATTTGCTCCAACGTATTGTTCAAGTTCGGGAGCACAGTAGAGGAGCCGATTTTAAATTAATTAGTATGGTTAGAAAGATCCCAAAACAACCAGTGGAAGGCATGATATGCTCTCAGGCGAGCTCCCTCAATCGGCATCTGGGTAAGGGCGCAGTTGTGATTGGAGGCACGGTTTGGGACTGGAGTAAAGTCAGACAGAGATGGCCGTCCGATACCGGCTGCGACAATTTTATTATCGACGAGGCTTCGCAGGTAAGTGGCAATGCTCTGTCAGGTGAAAAAAATGTATAGCAATGTCTTCCGATACAAAAATATTAAATTTCCGATGCACCTTGTCAATAGCTTTTGGTATCTGATGCAGCCATTGGCGTCGAAATGCTGAAGAAAGGGACCAGTCGATTAATAGTTGCAGGGGACCACATGGTTAGTACTATGGCACAAAGCAAAAACAAGGCGAACACGTCATGACTCCTAGTGAGGATTTACGCTTGCGGAGAATTTTTGTTTTACTAAAACGTCATATTTTATGTAGCAGTTAGGACCAATCCTGCAGAATGACTACCCTTTGTTGCAGCAAGACCAACCATTACTATTTGGGTCAATCCAACAATGCCTTATGCGCCGAAAAGACGGACGTGTCTGTGGCAGTGGCGATTTCTTTTTAGGCAAAGGTTCTAGACATGACTTTGGACCGAGTACTATCCAGCTCAAAGACAACTGGCGTATGGTAAAGTGGCAAAAATAGCTTTTTCTGCAGAGGCCATTTTTCATGTTGGATTCTCCTCAACTGACATTTTATGTACCTGTTTTTGGGCCCACCGAAATAGAATGATGAACTAAACGGATTCTTTCAACTAATATACGGAGATGACTATCTGGCCCGATATCCCGATATTCACTGTGCCTACCTAAAAGAGGTGTGGGAAGACGGTCCAAATGAACACGTGCGCCAAGCACTGGCAGCAGATAAGGCAATCACTCTAGTCAAAGTTCAAGAAAAACGAAACCAGATGCTCCAAACAGAAGCTAGAGTGGTGGCGACTATGGTGAAATGGCATCTACGGTACCGAATCGACGTAGGCCGACCAAAACCTTATGCTATGATTGTGACGCCACATCATCGGCAACGAAACGCGATCCAGCTGTTGTTGAAACAGCAGGTAGAAGACGGCTTGGTCATCGTAGACACGGTGGAAAAAATGCAAGGCTTAGAGTGTGAACTTGTTGTCGCTTGCTTCACATTTCTCAGAGCTGAAAGTGAGCCAACCCTTGATTTTCTCTTGGATTTTCGGCGTTGGAATGTGGCGGTAAGCCGAGCCAGGTAAAGTAATTTTATACAGTGTTCACTCAAATACCTTAGAAAGAAGGAAAAAAAAATAAGAGAATCAATAATATTAACTCCTCCCCTTAACTCTCTAAAACTAGATGCAAAGTCATAGTTATTATCACCAACCAAATGTTGGTTCCAAGAGGCATGAAAGTCTTTTCAAAAAAAGAAACATCTGAGGGATGGGGCTTTGTATGGCTGCTGGAACAATGGGCGTCTCAGCACCAAGCTGTGGTTAACTGGAAAGATTGGGATGATGATGACGATAGCGAAGCAGATTATGGAGGCTTTGATGAGGAACAACTCGCTCTATATCTTGATACAGGTTTATTATAAGATATATTGATCATCTGAATAGGTTCTTTAAGCTGAGATCATGCTCTCACGTGGATGGATGTGGTACCGTCGGAAGGCATGTTCCGAGTTGGGAATGCTCTAATTGGACCTTCAAACATTGAAGGGTTCGCCACACTCCAACCCAGCAACATTTCTCACCCGTCCTGGCGGCTTACTTTTTTTTTTTTTTTCTCTCTCTCTACAAAGTTATCTCCCTTGCCTCTTTCTCTTCTTCTTCTACCTTTTTGTCCCTTCAAACTAAAATTGTTTTATATTTGACCATGTCAAATGGATATCATTCTACATACGATTCCTGGGTAGACAGGCATCATCATCATTTTGATTCACCCAGATTTCAGCAACAACAAAATGAGTTACCGCCCTTATCTGGAGGTCCAACCACTTCTTTCTCTACCGGCATACTCATCCCGGATGCAAAACGCTTTTCATTGCCTACACCTTCACCTACATCTTCGTCTGATCGCATGAAACCTTCCATCAAAATTGAGAAGAATAATACTGGAAAGCCTCCGTATTCTTATGCCATGTTGATACGATATGCTATTGAAACAAGCCCACAAAGAAAAATGACATTGAGTGACATATATGCCTGGATCCTAGAACGCTATCCTTGGTTTGAATCTGCAGGCACTGGATGGAAAGTACGTATAAGAAAATACATATTTTTTTTTTATGTTCTTTAGGTACCTGCCCCTTCCCCACCCCGCCTAATATCATTTTACCCCCCCTCGCCTGACACATTCCTTACATTCCTTCTTTTTTTGTACGCATTATTTTAGAACTCAATTCGCCACAATCTCAGTCTCAACAAGAGCTTTGTAAGGGTACCCCGTCCTATCAATGAACCCGGTAAAGGAAGTTACTGGACCGTTGACCGACGTGTCGATGAAGGTACTGCTGCTTCTAGAAGACGACGGAGCGAGTCATATACCCATGGACGATCTATGTCAATGGATTCTGGATCCAACTTGGTTAAAAATCAACCGCACCAACATCATCAACGATCAAGCAGTGCTGCAGTAGCTGCAGCTGCTGCAGCCGCCGCCGCCGCCGCCAATTCTAGATATCGTCATAGCTATGATGGTGGCTATTATCAAACTGCTCCCCATCCAGGTCCCGATTATGCAAACATGAGCAACTTTGATATGTATACTTGCCAACCCCCACCTTATGGCTATGGCAACGATCAATTTCAATACAATATGGCTTACATGCCTCATCAACAACAACATCAGCAACAACAACAACAACAACAACAACAACAAAATCAGCAAATGACGCCAACCCCTTCTCCAACCTGGCCATCACAGGAAAGTGGTTACCCCAAGATGCAACAACAAGATTCTACCCCTCCAACTCCAACTGGCGATGACGAAATTGCTGTTGATGTGGATGATAGAGCAAATTGGCTTCAACAAGTAGCCGTCTAAACCCTTATCCTCGCCCTTCAACCCCCTAGTTCAATTTGGTTTCAAGCTCGTTTTATGTAATGCATCCTATCTCCTCTATCTCAGCCGCCGTGTTCTGCTGCTGTTCCATCGACTATAGGCCAACCAACAAATTTGTTTTGTATACACTCAAACCCCAAGTCATTCTGCTCAAATTACCCCTCTTGTCGTTCAAACAAAGAAGATCCCCTTCACTTGACACATAACTTTTTTTTTTTTCTCTCTTCACAGCAACAACAACAAACCCATCAACACACGCCTTTTCTCTCTGTGTCTCTCTCTGGTTTTTTTTTTCCTACAACACACCAGCTTTTTTTCTACTTTCTATTTCTTTTACTATACATACAACATGCCTTTTTTCTTTCTCTTATATATATATACTTACACACACATATATATATATTTTCTTTGCAATGAACATTTTTCTACGTTTTTGTGAATAACTTTCTTATTCTCTCTTCATTTTTCTCAATCTATATCAAAGTCTATATACAATTGTCAGTTATATCCATCTGCAAAAGGGGATACTATTCCCAAATAAGACTTTATGTCTTGCATTGCGAATGCAGACCGTCCTGAAACGTGAGGCTCGGTATCAAGACTAAAGAGTTTTGATACGAGTATTGCGCCGTCGGTGAATATCAAATGTTACAGTTGGGGGGGTGTTGCCAGAATCAACGGATTACCGGAAAGTGGCCGAAAAGATATTGCCCCTTGTGGTTCAATGTTTCCGTGGTTAAAACGTTCATCGGATACAACAGCTGACCCAGCTGTATATTTTAATGTATCTTATTCCTTTGTTCTGTTTTTATTCTTTTTACGACAAAATGAGTTTCCTGTAGAACAGATCTGTCAGATCCGTTATATAATAGAATGAGTGCTTAAGCTGGCCTGTGCTGACTTTTGTGTCCTCCTACCGTAAACAAAAAGTCATTAGGTTCACCCAGGAATTCATATTGAAAGAAGCGCTCAGCCGGTGAGCAAAGTAGAGCAAGGGCATTGAACATTTACTACTTAAAAAATAAAAAAATTGAATATCAGGCACTTGCTCCACACAGTCATGATGCCTTATTGTCCGCTTTCAAATTTTCTTTGTTGTCCATTCTCCACTGAACAGCGATCCATTTTGCCTGCATGAGCAAAGGTTTGGGAGAACTAGTTGTTGTCGCACTCAAAGCGGTTGGTACCTGAATTGCCCTGGGCTTTCTAGCGACCTTTTTACTGACTGAATTCTCTTGCAGAGGAATTTACCTAATCGAGCAGTATGTTATTGATCAGACACATTGTGCAAACGCATTTCTTTAACATTGTAAATCGACCATTACCGCTAATGCAACAATGTGATCTAGATCATAGGCAAACAGGATCCTACAGCTCGATTCATTCTTGGAACTCATAGTCAGAATACAAAAACTGATATCCGCGGTGGCCAACACCCAGTTTGGGATGACCAGGTATGGAGATACCCTGAGCTTAGGCAACCGAGGTTTCCACAGCTGATAAAGTTCACTAATTGAATCTATTAACTGATGATAGGTCAATTTCCCAGTCGATCCTGGAATCACCAAGTTAAAGATTCAGCTATATGATGGAGATGTGCCTAGAGGTGTCCTGATATCTGAGGCGTCAATCGATATTTCCAACGTATTAAGTGTAGGAGAACATGATGGTAATGAGATAGGCAGAAATGAAGCTTTCATTTCCTCAATTGAGTTTATAAAAGCAAGCTCTAACTTTATTTCATGTTCCCTTCATAGGCTGGTTCCCTTTGAAATATAAAGACAAAACTGCTGGTGAGATCTATTTGGAGCTGACGTTCTACTCATGCAGTAAACCACGTGAACGCAAAAAGCTTCCCGCAGAGCCACAACAACGCAGAAACAGCAAACCTTTACCTCCACCACCTACAGAACAACCTCAGGTTATGTATAGACATTCTATTAACATACCACCCAGCCAACAAAACCCACACATGCGACCGCCCCCTATATCCACTGGTGGTCCTTCATATATGGGTCCAGCTTCAGGTGGTTATCCGCCAAGCAATTCTGGCTATCCTCCTAACCAACCGCAACGATCACAGCATCAGTATCAACAACAGCAGCCAAACGCTATGTATCCTCCACTTAGTTCAAATACTTTACCACCTGCAGGCTTTATAGACCCATCCACGCGCCCGCCTATATCCCCTTCTATGAGCAACAGTAGTGGTTATGGTGGCTTTCCTACGCCCGTGGTAACCCCGAGGTTGCCGCAACAACAACCTGCCTATTCGGCTTATCCGTCCGTCCAACAGTCACCTATGTACCAACCTAGTATGTTGCAACAACCTTTTGAACCTCAGCAGCAACAGCCACCGTATTCACAAGGTTATGATAACTCGAGTGGCTATCCACCTAGACTACAAAGGCAAAATACCATGCCGTTGTCTGACCAGAACTATGGCTATCCACCAGCCAATAACGCCTACCCACCACAGTCCGGATATCCGCCGTCGTCTGGTTATCCCCCATCAACTGGTTATCCTCCCTCAACTGGTTACCCACCAGCAACAGGATATCCACCCTACTAGATATAAAGTGTTTTGAAATGGTTTTTCTATCATGTATTTTTTTTTTCATGTAAACTGACTGGTTAATTTTCTCAATATTCCATTCCAGTAACGCCATATTAGTGTTTATTTTTTTTAACGCGCTCGTTTCCTTATATCTTTTATCTCTGGAGCATCAAAAAGCACTCTTTCGTTTTGGAATCGTTGTATAAAAAACATTACTACTCATTGCTCATTGTATTTATATACAATGTTTATTTTACACCAGTTGTCATAAATAAGAAATGTGCAAAGCCTTAATTCCGCTTGTGCTCATGGAAGAGGTTAAGCCAGGCGGACTCAAAGACTCACAATTTGATCACACAAGGAGTATCCATCACGATAAACTGAATTATCGCCCTTCGAGCGAAGCCTCATCAGGTTCCACTTGCGAACAAGTGTCCGAGGCCATCAAGCGGTCGAACGAAACCTTGCCTAAGTTGGATCGCCGCTGCTGCCCTGATTATCAGTCGGCTCTGGGGCTGTTCTGATACGGAGTTGTGGGATTAGCACAGATAACACGAATGTATTGGTACAAACAATAAGGAAAATTTCGCATTGTCATCCAATCTATCAGGAAATGCCGATGGGATAAGATGGAACGGATAGCGTTATTGAACGTCTTAGATTTCTACAGGCATCGTACTTGTTTCCTACCGTGAATGACCAACTCAGACGAGGCTCACACCACTGTGAGTAAGTGGACACACAACGACTACAATATAAAACCATCGCCATTGAAAAAGTAGTGTGCATTAGGTTTGCGCGTAAACAACTGAATTAGACCGTTAACTTATAATGAACCTACCGACCGCAAATATAGTGGAGAGAGACGTGATCCGTCAATGTATGTCTATTTTGGTTTTGAATATGGCTTGATGTTCTGACTGCCAATACCATAATATGAAACCGAAAGGGCTTTTTAAATTATCTTGATCAAACATTTAAATATCATTGCCCTAATGTACGAAGCTATGATCCTCCTGAGGCTTCATCTTAAACCCTCGTAGCTATCATTTCATTTTATTGTCCCACCATTAACCAAGGTATTACAAGATTTTTCATTGGTGTGTGACATTAGCCAACAGCAATTGACATTCGAATATGATACTGTTTTCAGTCTCTGCTCCACTGCAATCATGCTAAAGTATAATTTGACAAGAATATTGAACACTTGACAATGCAAAAAGTCTATGGCTAACAAACCACAGCTGAGCTCATTTTTTTCTTCTCTTTTCTTTTCTTTTCTTTTTTTGCCCTTTGGAATCGACGGTATCAATTATTTTGCTTCCTAATCGTCTATACTCTTTACCAAGGTTCATCATCTCAAAATCAAGGTTGTGACCATGTTATCTGTTACATAATGACGTCGACTACGTTGGCACCACCTGGTTTGTGCAAGAGTGACAAAAAAAAAGAGGATTGTGAGGTTGTGACGTTGTCGAGCAGCAGCCCAATTTTTTGGTCAAATTCAGCTGAGCTGTGACCTCTTCAGACCCAAACTCGAAAACCTTCCCTCTCATTCCTTTTTCATCATGGATGCTCCAGCCGATGAACAACTTTATCCTATCGCAGTATTGGTTGACGAGCTAAAACATGAAGATACAACTCTCAGATTAAATGCCATTCGACGCCTGAGTACCATTGCCTGTGCACTTGGTCCTCAGCGAACGCGAGACGAGCTTGTCCCTTTTCTTGATGGTGAGCGTTACATCCGAGATTTACGTCCATACCATTACGTGCATTGCTGATCACTACTCGTACTTTTTTATAGAATCAACTGACGACGAAGACGAGGTGTTGCTAGCGTTAGCTGAAGAACTAGGAAACTTTTCAAGTTGCGTGGGTGGAAACGAGTATGCCCATGTTTTACTGCGGCCACTTGAAACACTTGCTGCTGTAGAGGAAACGGTCGTTCGTGATATGGCAGTGGAGTCATTATGCAAAACAGCAGAATTACTTAGCGAACAACAAATGGAAGATCACTTTGTTCCTCTTGTTAAAAGACTAAGTTCTGGCGACTGGTTTACTAGCAGAACCAGTGCTGCTGGTTTATACGCTGCAGGACACAACAAACTCTCCCCTTCAACTGTGGATGAAATGAGAAAGTAAGTAATACAAATATCGTCATTGAAAAAAACCCCGTCCATCCATACTGACTTGTCTGTAACCTCTAAAAGATTATTCGCTCGATTGGCACATGATGATACTCCTATGGTGCGAAGAGCTGCTGCCAAATCTCTACCTGTAAGTCACACCGTTGCCAGTGATATTTCATTTTGCTGTATGACGAACTCATCAAGATATTCTATTCTCTACTTTCTTTTGCCTTTCGCGTTTTAGAAACTCGCCAATGTCATCTCAAAACAACAACTTCTGTCCGACCTTATCCCCTTAATCGACTCTTTGGCTCGAGACGAACAAGATTCAGTCCGATTACTGGTAGTAGAGGCGGTCATAGCCGATGCGGAAAAGCTTGATCCAGAAGAGACAAAGATACATCTTCTTCCCATTCTCAAAAACATGATTAGTGATCGTAGCTGGCGAGTGAGATACGTAATTGCAGAAAAATATGTAGCAGTAAGTTATATCCGTACTCCTTTTTAGATATGTTTGCAACGTAATCTCATTTTCAATTCCTCAGTTATCAAAGGCTGTTGGTGAAGAGATTATCAAATCCGACCTTATTACCAGTTTTGTTCAAATTCTTAAAGACAACGAAGCCGAAGTACGAACCGCAGCATGCAGCCAAATACCTGGATTTGCGAGTCTGATTGATAGAGAGGTTGTTCTGGGTACATTTGTCTCATGCACCAAAGATCTCATAACAGATACCGCTCAGCAAGTCCGTGCCATGCTAGCAACGCATATCAGCGGTCTTGCTCCAATTCTAGGAAAAGAACAGTGAGTTATCGATTGAAAAAAGGTGTTGAGCGAAAAGGATTAGGAATACTCTGTTACTCATTTCTTGCAAAACCGCACTATAGGACATTGGAGAATCTGCAGCCACTCTTCCTCCAGCTTTTGAAAGACGAATCGTCGGACGTGCGACTTAATATCATTCGTCAGCTAGAAACCGTTAATAACGTCATTGGTATTGAAATGCTCTCGCAATCTATTTTACCTGCTGTTGTAGAGCTCGCCGAAGACAAACAGTGGAGAGTTCGTTTGGCTATTATCGAGTACATTCCCACTTTGGCACGACAACTTGGAGCAGAAATGTTTGACAAACAGCTAGGAACAATGTGCATGTCGTGGTTGGCTGATCCCGTCTATTCTATCCGCGAAGCTGCCATTGTTAATCTTAAACAACTTATTGAAGTGTTTGGTTCAGACTGGGCTACAACCACCGTTATACCTCAAGTAGCAAAGATGGCTGCGGATACAAACTACTTGCACCGAATGACTACTCTATTTGCCATTGCCACTATTGCTCCCACACTGCAATGCAAGTTACTCGACGAAAGTGTGTTACCTATTGTTCTTTCCCTCGCTGAAGACCCAATACCCAACATTCGATTCAATGTTGCCAAAACTTTGGAGGCCTTGGTTCCTTTGCTTAAGCAATCTGATGCTACTGCGGAGCATGTTGACAACAAGATAACTCCAGTTCTCAATAAACTAGGTGATGATACGGACAGTGATGTCAGATACTTTACTCACAAGGCTCTACTCACAGGTAAGCGACATTGACAGTTAAGAGAAATGATAATGTACACCATTTTTAACTAACTCCCCACTAAACTTTTGGCAATTGGATTAATCCCTTAAAAAGTTCAATAGATTTTGTTTCTCTCTCTCTCTTTCGCTTCGCTATCCATATTTCTGTCCGTTTCTTCTTATATTTTTGCCTCGCTCCCCGCACCTCAACTTACAGTATTACATTACCAATAAAACCGTCAAAGCGAAGATGTCTGCATGTTAAAATATGTTATACATCCAGGGTAAACCAGATAACGTTATTCTTACAACAACATACATACCTAATATGCCGAGATGTCTCTATTACATAAGGGTTCTTTCAGAAGGTGTTTTGTGATTCATCAGAGCTGTTACTCATTCTCCAATATTTTCTTCTGATTTCTTATTAACAATTCAACTGCTACCTGCACTTACATATTTACCTCTCTTGCATTTTGCCAATGCCTCATTCATGGTAGCCATATGCTCTTCGACAAGTAGCTTGGCTATTCTCCTCTGAACTGAACTTGCGGAATCGTTGGCGTCTTGATATTCCAAATTTACCAATCCAAACATCCCATATTGTTCTGGTACCTTGTACTGTGGTGCAAGTATGAATTGAATTTTTTGATTTTCATTCACAGTCACCTAGAATTTTTTCCCAGTGTTGGCCCTGACAACAGCAATAATTTTTATTTCATTCAAAAACAACATAACACAAAATTCGTAATGGCAGCAAATAGAGCAGTAGCTTTGGGAGCGTACAGAAATTTGCTCAAAGCACAAAAGCAGACATTTGGAGGTAAGGATATCCATTACATTTACTATGGCAATTTTGAAATCCTTGCCTGGCACGGATGGACGAGATTATGTATACTAATGGATCACCCTTGCACCTTGCTCTACGAATAGCTGATCTCGCCACTTTCAATGGTAAGCAGTCGCCTTTATTCTCACCTTAACCTCCTCCAATCACAGAATACAATAACAGGCAGCTGACTCTTTTCTCTCGTTCGTATAAACAGCTGCTCGTGCAAAGGCCTATGAAGAATTCAATAACAGTAGAAATGAGACTGACGCGGCTGTTATAGAAGAGGTAAAGGAAATGTTCTAAAAGGGTAGAATAAGTCCCGTATGAAAATATTAAAAGTATTACCGGTCCAGAAAATCGCGTTGGCAAATCAAGTTGCATCCATCCTCAGAAGTAACATCGTACAAGGCGTCAGAAAGGAGGAGGAAAAGGATACGGACATTTACCAACTCAAATTCCATCCTGGTATTGAATTGGGCGATAACGACTCAATACGGAAAGCAAAAGGCAGCCATAAAAAGAATAAGAAACATCAGGCAACTGGAGGTTGCTGTGGCGGACAATAGATATTTTAGAGGACAAGGTTTTTAAGGGGTAGTTAAAATATGGTAGCTTGCTTCAAATTGATATGGTGGCAAGCTGAAGGAGGTTCTCCAAAGGGAGTGCAAATAGGGGAGCTAAAGGAAAAAAGAAAAGATTGGGTTTTTTTTTTAACTGTTTATCTAGATAGTCCCGTACGTAAACCAAGCAACCCCATCATTTCGTTCTCTATATAATACACTTTCGCTTTGTAAATATCCAAATTATTATCCCTCCGCACCCCTCACAATGGTCTGTTGTCTGCGGATCACATTGATAGGATTTCCATTGTCAAGTTGATCATATCAAGTCACACCAAGATCGACCTTCCCTGTCGATCTTAGGAACGCTGATATTCTGGGGATGCTATGGGGATGATATGCAGTCTCTTTGGCACGAGAGATTAGCATATACCTGGTTTATTAAAATGGGAATTCCGTTCATCTACAGTGCTTTAGTCAAATTTACTGTTTCTCTCCTTCAGTATCTCAATATCAGTCGGTCCTCTTGTAATTGTCCACCTTTCCACTCCTTCTGCTTCCTGTGATCAATGAGGACACCAAAACCCATTCTAGTCCCTACTGAGGAAACTAGTAGACTGTCACCAGCTCTCCCATCACCATCAAGAAGCCCTTCTTCACCAGCCAGCACAGAAGTTTCATCCGCACCTACGCTCGTTCCTTCTCCTCGTCGTGTCCACAGGCATCGTTCAATATGCTCTAATCAAACAGATTCAGCAACTACCGTGACCACCGTCTTTGACCCATCACCATGGCAGCTACAACTGACGGAAAGTATCTTGTCCAGAGTATCCACCCCTAGTTTCGATCAACAATCCAGAGATGGATCAAGTCCAATATCCGTTGGAAGACGTCATAGTAGTCCAGCTGTGGTGGCAGTTATGTCTTCAAAACCAGTTCCACCGTTGCCTGAAGGCGCCATCACTCGTGCTCGCTCTACCGTTGCAAAAGTCTCCCCAACACCAGCTATCTCTATCCAATTTGATTACCATGACAATGACTGTTCATTCTCGCGATGGCTACAACAAAATCATTATGATGGCTTGTATCCGGCTATCACGCCGAAAGCTTCAGCATCATCCCTCTCTACCGTTGGCCACTTTGATACATATGTTGATCAGCATTTCTCGCGTATCCAAGATGAAGTAAAGTGCATAGACAAGGTCAGTTACAACTATCAAGGTGTTGATAAACCAGATCCCATGTGCACTTATGGACTAGGGCTGTTCATGGTAGGATTCATCCTACCACCAGCGTGGTGGATAGGAAGTATTATTCCTCTGAAGCCTGACACAGAAATGAAAAAGAAGTGGCGAAAGATGAATCGAGTCATGTCGTTTGGGTTTTCTCTTGTTGTTCTCACTGCCGTCTTGACTCTTGTCATAATTTGGCAATTGGAACAAGCTTGATCATCCATTACTACTACTCCTCCTCCTCCTCCTCCTGCCCCGGCCCCTAACGGCCTTGTTTCTCGTCGTTTAACTGAACCCCTTAACGATGGCCAGTTAAACCGTCTTATGACGATTCCTTTTGCTACCTTCTTCTGTCATCACTGTAATACACTCAAAAGCTACTGTATCAATTCCCATTCATCGCCATAAGTGCGTATTAATAAGATCAGTGTTTTAATTCATCATCACATTAAAAAAAATTTAAACGGTTACAATCACATTTAACATATCTGCTTTTTCTTTGTACATTATTATACAACACCATGCTCGATAATGAGTTGGCGCAAAAGAGTCTATACACATGCGTTACTATGCTTCTGCATATCGTTCTATCCACGCATTGGGTTTGTCATCATGACTTTCCTGAACCATCGTCTGTATCAGAACCACTACCAGTTGACGCTATGTGTCGTTTACTTGATCGTCCAGCTAATTTCTGTCGTTTGACTGACTCACCACGTTCATCCTCAGGTGATGCAAAGGCAAACATATTTTGCTCACCGTGACTTCTAGAATGGTTACTGTCGCTATGAGCAGATTGAAGTGGTAACATGGTCATATCCAAGCCACTGTTGTTTCTACCACGCTGTATCGTTGGTGATGGGAATAAAGGTTCTTCCTGCTGGTCAGAAGGCCGCCGTGCTGTGGGTGGTTGTTGCGATCGGCTGGCAGTCGACATAGAAGGACCAGAGAGATGGGAAATATTGACTGACGACCTCGTGATGGACATATCGTCTTGCGTGCCAGAATAAGCATTCTTGTCAGGAACGGGTCTCGTCAACAAGACCATATCAAATATGGTATTCTCCGTGTGTTGAACGCAGAATATAATGGGGCTTCCGGCATCATTAAAAAAGGCAGATACCGGCTCCCCTAGCATCTCTGCATATGATACTACAGTCTATGAAGACCGGTTCAGCACGGGATGGACGGGCCAATTTGAGACAAAATGAAATCATATCAACAGACTAACGAACCTTAAAATCTTTGATGTTGAGTGTAAGCATGGCATCAGATGACGTTTCGTACAGATCAAACTGGTCCATGTTTAGGGATACTTCAATTTGGAATGGCCGTGAATCCACCGCTATATACAGGGTTGAATGAGTAATAGCATGAGAAAGAACATAACCATTTCTCCAATGAACCCCTTACATGAATCCATTGATATGGAAGATGATCCAGCATTTCGTAGTTTCATATTAAACCGTGAGCATACAAATACGATCTCTTCTACTTTTGAATTGAAAAAGTTGAGATATTCTCGCAAATGACCAGGCTTGATAACAAATCGGCTGGCTGTGTCTTTGCTATATTGGATATTTGGTGGGTGCGACTGCGCGAATGGCATGCTTTTCGTCCGACTGAAGCCTATGGTCAGTGTACGGTGGGAAAAGTTAGGGACGAATCGCGTGCGTACACCAAGTGACTATGTTTTTGGTTTTTCGCATACCTGAATGTCCTAACGGACCGTTCCGTTTTACACTTATACGACAAGGTCTAAATTCATTATCCGTTAAGTGCGTGAGACTAGAGGCACCCTCCAACACGATGTCGATGCTATTCAAAATCTTGGTTTGTTTTTTGAACAATGCTGCAAATCCCTAATACGCATAGCATAGTGTAGCCAAGCCAATTAGTTCACGAATTGAAAATGTAAAATGCATCAATTCGCATTATCTTTTTACCTTAATAGCAACTTGACACACCAATACCGCATCTGTAGGCTGGTCCTTTTCTCGACGTATACGGTATTTTTCGAAAAATCGGTATGATATGTAAACCTTGGCTAACGCGGTAATAGAAGAATTGACCATAGACAATACTAGCTGAAAGGGAGCAGTGTGATATGTAAGCCATTCCGTCAACCACGGCAGCATTCGGTAGGGGCAGAATTACCTGGCCGCGGTGGGCTTCGAAATTCAATTCATCGCCAATGCCACCCAATGTACTTAATATGGTGGCAAACGCTGAATCAGAAGAGAAAATCGGTCAGATCCTTGACTGACATTAAAAATTGATCATACTATAATACAAACTTTTAATGTCATCGCCTGGAATACACGCATGAAGGCTCATTTTCTCGCGGTAAGACGCGTTGGTTTCAGCAGTTTTCCTTAGAAATTTTTGACACTGTGGAAATCTCCGCTAGCATACCGTGATGCAGCACGGATCGGAGGAGCGGGAAAATGGACCAAAGTTCAGCCGAGGCTGCGGTTCACTCTTTACCCAGCCGTTGACAAGATTGTTTGGAATGGCTCATGCTGCCTTCTTTAAAGAAAAAATGCAATAATCACGGTTATCGGTTTTGTATTTATCTTGAGCAACATCAATACCTTATTCTGTTACATAGCTACCTCAATTCTAGCTGATTAAAGTACCCATTCACATAATAGCACACTCTTGTCAATAAACAGCCTTCGAAAGTACCCCATATTTTATTAAATACAGGCGCAGATGATAGTCTCCTGCAGTGTTGGCGCAGCTGTTAATTAGACTTTGAATTCTGCGTCATAATCTTCTCGAACATATCTTCTTTCCCCAAGCCTTCTATAAACCATGACATGTTTCACTTCGGTAGACTTAGCGATGTGCTTGCCGAGCAAATTCTGTCTCCACTGTGAGATCTGCCAAACAATAGCCATGACTTGCCTCATGATCCACTAGAGCCAACTTGACCCGACTTATCATCATTTCCATTCAAATCACATCGTATTAAGATTCAACTAATTAATTGTAGGCATTGAACATATCTACACAGTACTGGCTACCGGATTTTACGTTAACCAAATTGTTCGTGATTTGGTATGGGGAGTCTCAATTGGTCAAAAGCAAAGTAGATATTCCATCCGTTTGGAGCGGTTCGGTGAAACATTTGCCCTCAAAACTTTTTTTTTTTTTTTTATATATTTTTTTATCAAATATAAAGGCAGCCAGTACCTGGAAACTGTAGATCAAAAATATTCCTCTCATGGCAGAAAAATCACCAAAATCATTAGAAGAGGCAAATATACCCGAAAAACTAGTGGACGATGAACAATCAACTACACAAGACCCTGCATCGGCCGCATTAGCCCATACAGAAACGTCTGCGAGCGCAAAGGTAGCATATTCAGCCTTCAGTAACACTCAAAAGCAAATTATCGTCGCTATTGTCGCTCTTGCCGGAGTGGCCTCAACACTTTCTTCCAATATCTATTTCCCTGCACTCAATTCCATTCAGGAGGTATTTGAATTTGGACATGCGAAAAAGAATTACTGTCAGAAATGACAGTAGGAATTGGCACCGACCTGACTGACTGAACTTGTTTCTCTACTACATAGGAATTTAATACAACTGCAGAAATGATCAACTTGACCATTTCGCTTTACATGGTTCGTATAATTTATCTTTCACGAGAGTTAACAAGGTTCCGTGATGACTAAATCAGAATTTACCCTTGTGTGACAGGTTTTCCAGGGGCTTTCACCTTCATTATGGGGTTCATTGGCCGATCAATGGGGTAGACGACCAGTCTACCTGACTACCATGGTGGTCTATTGTGGTGCTAACATTGGATTGGCTTTGGCTCCAAATTACACTGCTCTTTTGGTCCTAAGAATGCTCCAAGCTTTTGGTGCCAGCTCCGTCATTGCAATTGGTAAGTGTTGATATTTGGTTCCGAGTGCGCATGGAATTTGTACACCGCCTTTAACCTTGATTTTCATCATGATCAGGTGCTGGATGTATTGGTGATATTGCTAGTCCTTCAGAGTAAGTGTTTCTTTACATGGTTCGTTCTAGTAGTATATATGTCTCTAATCGTTGTTAAATTAGGCGAGGCATATATTTCGGTATCTACTCTGCTGGCCCTATGTTAGGCCCTGTCCTTGGTCCTATCATTGGAGGTGCCATCGTAAGTATCTAGCTCTCTGCACATGAATTATTTCTCGGTACAAACTTATTCATCCTCTTTACATTTGAGTTAGTCTCAACATTTGGGTTGGAGATGGATCTTCTGGTTGCTTGTCATCCTCGCAGGTGCATTGTTTGTAATGGTCTTCTTCTTCTTGCCTGAGACACTTCGTTCTCTAGTAGGTGATGGATCTGGATATGCAAACCCCACGCCAACGCAATGGTTGAAGGCAAGAACCAGCAAGGACAAACCTGTATCCTTGATTCCACCTGGTGAAAAGAACCGATTCCTCAAAGTGCCAAATGTCCTCCAACCTATCAAATACATCTTTTACCATCCGGATGTGGCAACTCTCCTGGTCCTTAACGGTATTCCTTATGCTGTCTTCTACTGTGTACTCTCAACCACAACCAATCTTTTTGGATCCATTTACGGCTTGAACGAACAACAAATTGGTCTATGCTATATTGCCAATGGCTGTGGTTGCATCGCTGGTGGACTTATCCAAGGAAGAGTACTTGATCGTGACTTCCGCATCACTGCCGAAAAGCATGGATATGACAGCAGCAAGATGTCTAGAGGCTCTTTGGGACCTGACTTCCCTATTTTCGAAGCTCGTCTTCGCAACATCTGGGTACCACTCTTTTTCTTTGACTGTAAGCATTAAAAAAACAGTTTTTCTTTGTTTTCTTTGTGTGATGTAGAACGGACGCTGATCCCTTTTTTTTTTTGTTCTATAGGTTTTGTTATCATATACGGTTTCTTATTATGGCGCGATGTTGCTCTCGCAGGCGTCCTCGTAGTCCAATTCTTCCGTGAGTATTAATTGCTTGTAAACTGCCGCAAAAGCCATCTATTTTCAATGATTACTAACCTTTAATCAACTCTGTAGTTGGTGTTGCCTGTACCTCCACATTCAATCTTTATCAGACTTTGCTCATTGATCTATTCCCCAAGAACAGTGCTTCCATCACTGCTTCTAATAACCTTGTCCGTTGTCTCCTTGGGTACGTGTTTCTACTCTTTCGCTTCTTTACTGGCTGGAATATGTATATTAACCCATTCTCAATCAGCGCTGCCTCCACTGCTGCTATAGAACCAGGTATCGTTGGCATTGGCGTCCAGTATATGTTCTTGACATTAGGATTGATCTGCGTCGTTACTACCCCTGGCGTCTTACTGCTCCGCAAATTTGGTCCAAAATGGAGACGCAACCGAATGGAAAAGCATGCTGCAGCATTGAATGCAGAATCAGAGAAGAAAGCAGTTGATACCACAAAATAGATTCACCTTCATTAGGCAACCTTTCATTTCATTTCATCATGTCAAATATATAATTCCACTAGAGCTGCCTATCACAGCATTTATGCTAAGCATACGCTAATAAATGATAATAATTTATCTCCTTCGTTAATTAAAGTATATAATATGAGTTATCGGTGCTTTCTAACCAGTCGATGACAGCTGAGTTCTTTAATGACTTGCTCAAAATTGCACTGACCGCCAATCGCCTGACTACCATACGCAGGGTTATTCTAACAAGTCAACATGGCAACGAATTAATAAAGGATAATTACAGGATGATAACATCATCCTTCAAACCGTCATCTTACCTGAGTCGATTGCCGTTGTTTACTACGGACAATCCTTTGATCTGCCTCCTGTACCTCTCTATGCGCTCTCTGGAGTAATAGTTTAGATAATCTAGTTGCCAATATCCCGCGTGAAGAATTGCCAAATGACTCACCGTAAATACGGTTGCAAACTTATTAAGCATACCAAAGAAATCTTCAGATTTTGTTAATGCTGGATCCTCACCGTAATAGACATAAAGGTCTCTGAGATCATCATCAAGCTCCTTGATCATGGAAGTGGCTTGTGACAATATGGGCTTCGCATCTAGAAGGAAATTCTGTAGAGGGAGTAGTGTTAGAAATTGTACTATGGAATCGTGAATTGCAACAAAAGTAGACCCATTTAACGCACCTCCATAGCGTCAGCAAACCGATCGATTTGAGTTGTTGATTTCCTTTGGGAACTTATTCGAATCTCTTGTTCCATCTGAGTCAGACCAGCATTTAGAGTGTTAACGGTTGCATGCAGTGCCGCAGCAGATACTGTCATCAGAAAAACGTATAAGCATATGGAAGTACATTATGGTATATGTGGCCCACCCAAATTACATTTTGCTGCAGCTTGTAGATGAGGAAGCTCATTTTTAAAGTCCAAAAGCATAGGCGCCGTCTTAAGTAGAACTCGCACCAGGTAATGTAGCAAGGTCTGCACGGCTGCATCTTTGCTATTATCTGCTTTAGTATCGCTCATCTAAATGGAGAAAAAGAGTAAGACCTCGGTTAAAGGCAGCAAATGTGGAAATCCGTTCACTGACCTTCAAAAGTGCATCAAGTCGAAAACCATATGCATTTCCACGCATGGTCGAACTATTCAAGTAATTTCCAATCAAAAGAATGATCTGGAATAGCAGAAGGACAATATCAGTATGGTAACTCAATGAGAGCTTGCTTCCCATCCACTTACCTGAAGCAACTTTTTGAACTTTGACGCTGATTTCAGCTCCGCCGTAGCTTGTCGAATGGTTCGTATATCCTATGATGAAGCAAGTTGTATAAGTCTGACTATTCACTACAGTACTAACTCTAATGGTAATCAAATTCTTAGTGAAGAAAACCTACCGGAAGAGTCTCTTTCATTTCTTGGCGGAACCGTCTTCGTAGAATCATACATGATATCCTCTCGGACAAGCGTGGTATGAACATAATCTGAAGGAGCTCTAAGAATGAGAATCGTGTGATCACATATGCTGTACACTATTCTCTTCTCATCATAAACTCACCGCACGGAAGTATCTCTCAGCGTCACCAAGAAGTGCTGGATCGTCTTCAAAGCCCTTCACAACCTTAATCTACGTTATGTTGCTTAGGTTGCTTTCTAACTAATGAATCGATAAATCTAATGCAATTAAAACGTTACCTCTTCCTTTGCGGGTATATATTGCTTGATTGATTTCAAATTATCAACGTTGAGCTTCTCATCATCAATATGCCAAATGGCATCACGGATTTCAGGATATGAAAGTTTGAGTCGCGCCAGCATGATGGCTGATTGGAAATTAGTGCATTGTCGATAATTTCTCCACTCAAGTAGTTAAAGCTTACCAATGTTATTTGCACGGTTGAACTCAAGTAACGTAACTAAAGGTGACTTGCGAACCATCTGAGCTTTAGTATAGTCTCCTCCTTGATCTAAAGAGCCATATAGAGTTGTTAGCCAGAATTGCATTGCTATGAGTCTTGATGGATTTGTTTACCTTTCTTCTGGCCAATGCCAAACAAATTTTCAATTTCAGCAATATCAATGTTGATCTTAGCAGCCATAAGCATAACATCACTCCGCTTGGTTGGAGGCTGGCGGCTTCCATCAAAGGAGTTTCGATTTACCATCAAAATATCTCCCCAGACAGTACCTTGGATACGCTCGCGAGTCAATTTCGACCAGAAAAATTGCTACAGAGATGTTCAGTTCAGTATCAGTCGAAGCTTTAGTCAATATGATCAGTGCTACATACCTTTGTTGTCGCTCTCGGCATAGAGCAAGCCTCGTCCTTTGGCATATCAGATAAAGTTTGACTAGATCGTTTTTGAGTCGACATCCTGTTTAACTTTTTGCTAGAGTTTGAGAGCATTGACTGAGATGTCTCTACTAAAGACTGTAAAGACGAAAAGTAAAGGTTGACATCCACAGGATGATGGTACTTGCTATGTCTCTTATTAGGAGACTGATAATGTGTAACTGAACGAGAGGCTACTACTGAAGGAGGTGAAGACGGTGGTGGAGGCGGAGGTGGTGGAGGTGGTGGAGGCAGTGCAAGAGCGTTGCTATTAAGAGAATTGGAGGCTTTAGGCTGTGAGGTACAAATACAGCTATGTGCACCATTAACCTTTCCTTGAAGTTCACATATGGCTTGTTCCTTCTCTGATAGTTCGCCTTGTGCCTTGGATAACTTCATGATAAGCTCATTCTTCTCTCTTCTTATCTTGGCCAACGTTTCGTTACATTGCAAAAGTTGCTCTCTTGTATCACTCATCATATCTCGTAGAGATTGGAGCTCTTCAAGTTCTCTTTTAGATACTGTAATGTCGTCTTCGGTTTTGGTTAATCCAGTTGTCGTGATTTTGCCTATAATTGGCTGGGCGTTTTTTATGAAGGCCATGAATGCGCTTTGGTAATCTGTCTCAGATCGTTGAAATATTAGTTTTCTAGTCACATTGTGTTGATACATGCCAATATGGATTCCAAACCTTCATCTTGAGCCTTTGTCATAGCTGAGGTAAACAAATTGATGATGGTCCAAATATCAGTTTCCTTTCGATTCCCTTGTCTCCCGACATTGAGAATATTGGTAATGCAATCAATGACTTGGAATTCGAGTTCAGGATTTACTGAATATCTCTTCAGCTCTTGTATAACCATCTCGGTAGGGTGCCTTTGAAACAATGTTGAGGTTAATGCAATCAAAACAACATACAAAGAGGTAGGCATTTATCGGTTAATTTTTCAATCATCTTACATATGCCAAACACTCTGCCGTTTTATCTTGACTGTACGCCGAAATGCTTCTCTATCAATTTTTCGTGCGTCTAGATAGACCTTGATCTTGTCCCTTAGTGAGTCTGGTGGTGATGATCGCAAGAGTACCTTGATAAAACTGACATGTTAATAATGTGAACGACGAGCAACCGAATCTTATTAATAAGCTACCTGGATTTTTTCTTCAATACCACGTCGGTTCATCTCTCCTTCCAACATCATGCGATCTTCAATCTGATCCGGTATTCCAACAATGACAATAACGAATCCAAAAGCTGTATCAATGTATTCCCATTCAGTTGAAGTGCCCGGAAGGAGGTTATCTGGATCAGCACATGCTGGTGAGGAAAGAGCCATCATCAAGTGTTCAAATCGATAGCTTTCTTCAGGTATGGATGACATGGTCTCCATGACGGCGGTATACCCGGGCCAAGATTTTCGGCATAAAGCAGTCAGAAGATCCAATGTTTGCGTATAGAGTTTCGTGGCGTTGATGCTCAATTCGTGGTCACTGATAATGAATTTGACCGAATTGCCTGATCTAGATACTGTCAGTTCTGTCTTTGACCTTGAGCGAGGATGGTAGAGCGATGATTGGGAAATCCTTGAAAGGATATTGGGGCGACTGATAATATTTTGAAATCCAGCCTAAATAGATTGGAGATTTTAATGGTTCCGTTGATCATCGATATCAACTCTCTATATTCCTTCCCGTACCTCAGTGTTCACAAGTACTCGCAAGCATCGGACGCATTCCAGCTGCACATTATTTTCTTTATCGTTGCTTTTTCCACCTGCCTTTCGTCTATATTGAAAATAAAGATTAATTCTTCTAGATTGTGCTTAACTATAATAAAAAGCAGCGTTTACCTCTTCTTTCGTTCTTCCATTCTATCCAGGATGATGCCGAGGGCTGACATACCGTCGTTGGCCGCGGAGATAAAGTCATCAATCCATCCCACCTGCATAGTGGACAAAAGCACTCGAAGGGATACGAGTGTTTCTAAAAGTATGTCTAGTGATATATGTCTAAAGGTGGATCAGTGTCAAAAAGTGGTTTGAATGTGGTGTGGTCCAGATTTTTTAAATATCGTTAGGAGGCTTGTGACTGGCCATTTCTCTTACCTATTCTTTAGTCTCTCTACGTAATAGTAAGGAGTGTCTCTTTCTCTAGCTCTGGATGCTCTGTCATCTGCATATACCTGCCATGGTGAATTGTTCAGAAGATGACTGTAACTGGTGTCGGTATCGGAACTCGATTGGTACGCTTGCTGCCAAGTCATGAAGTCGTACTCAATTGCCATAGAACCCACACGTGACATTCGGTTTTGATTGGCCTGAGATTCTAAAGCTGGCATTTTTGACATGGAGGAGGACAGGCGGATAGGAGAAAGCGGTGCGGAATCGCATGATTTACGTATCTCCAATTCATCAACTGATGCTGCTGACGTGACTTGAGTAGAGCAAGGATCGTATATGGAGCTGTCACTGCTGACCTTGGTTTCCGTAGGTGATTTTGGACTGTTATTCTTCAATTGCTCATTTTGCTTTATGAGAAAGAGTTTTCGAGAAGATGAAAGTTGCTGTAATTTAATTCGCTGACTGGACTTCATATTGAGTTCATCCTAAGTGTCGCAATTAAAAATTGATATGGGTCAAATTAAGAATACAGTGCCAACATTCAATATTTCATCTAGCGAAGGTTACCAGAAGGTTCTCAAACTGGCTATTGATATTATTAATAGCCACAATATCTTCGTCTGTAAGTATCTGTTGACTAATATAATTGCTGCTTCCGGATTTTGATACAAATTTATTACTGTTGCCTAATGTGTTCTGTTGTGATCTGCCCAGCCAGCTGGGTAAGAAATTATGAGAATTGTCAAAAAAGGATCCAATGCGAGATTGGGAGGTTGCGCGATTCATTTTGATTTGGTTCGGTAAGGTAATTTGTGGATTCATAAGTCGATTTGTTCTGTTGTTGAATGAACGAGATTTGTTGGTAATAGGTGATTGCATAGCATTAAAGGACTGCACCAGGACCGATGACGATATTGATCTTCGCGGCACGGGGTGTTCGCTCGACCGTGGTTCGTCTGCTGGCATTGGATGAAAATGAATGGAACTGGGTCTACAATTGATAGTAGAAAGAGGGAATGACTGTAAGAAAATCAAAAAGAAAAGCCAAAAGCCAAAACCTTGGTGAACGCAAACACGTTTGAGGGAGGTTTTGGCAGTGATCGACGTCTGTTCCCCTTACTGTAAGGTAACAGCAACATACGGAGCAAAAAAATCTCTCCTTTCTCACAACCAATTAAAGATTATGATCATATTTGATATATCTTGAAATGCCCTTGTTTTTTTCCTTTTCATTTTTCTCGTCAGTCTATGATCTAGGTTGGCGTTTTGGCAGCCTAGAATCGCTTTAATTATTATTTGTGCAATGGCTTTATGCTTTAAGGCATATTTATTTCTGTAGGAATAAGGTAATTCTAATATTAATAGCACTTATCTCGATCATTGATCGTTGTGCATGGGTAATCAGTGAAACAAGCAGACTCATTTATTTAACGGTCAAATTGACTTGTTCAACGTCAATGATGCCTAACAAAAACTAATTAAAATAATTTTCTACAGTATAACCATCAGCGGATTGTGCTATTAGACTGGCAGGCTTGCTGTCTAGCGCAGCTTTTCACCCATTTATTATGTGCTGCGATGTGACGATAGTGAAACTTGGGTCATTCGCAGAGGGCTCAGTATTCAGTGCGCGCCCTTTGGTTGACATACAACAATGCCACAGTAGACAAACCAAAATTGCCCAAATTTAGCGGCTTTCACGTGCCTATTCCCTTTTGCTATTGGCAAGTGATCAATGTTATGAGATGAGAGCTTTTGCTCGTCTGTTCCATTAGATAAAGTATGATTGAAGAAAACGTCGTTGAAAAATGGCGGCAAAATAGAAATGTCAGTCAGGTTTTAGGTAGTTTTCTATCGACCACACAAAATTTTGTTTGGGCTACACGTGGAGAATTATTCGTTTCATGCTAAAATGGATAAGTCCCAACCATGGAATAAAAGGGCAAGAAATAGTGAATGAGACCCACTTCAAAACCCTTTTGATTTTTGCATCACAACAGTTCTTCTGTTCTTTTTGCTCTTTTTTTTTAAATGCAGACTCCCGATCCTATTGACGAGGTATCCTATCAACGGAGACCGATAGATGTAAACCCAGAGAACGAAGAAGCGTACATGCATCATGGCAACGGCCTTGAAGTATTGGACGATACAACTAAAAAACTCACATGGCACCAATTTCGCTTGCTACTTATCAGTAGTACAGGTTTCTTCATGGATGCGTAAGTACTTTACTGCTCATTGAATTAGATGAGGTTACTGTTCTTACCTTTTCATTGTCTTACATCCAGTTATGATATCTTCATTATTAATTTGGTAACTCCAATGCTCGGTTATGTATACTATGCGAATTCGACACCTCCTAACAAGGCATGCATCATTTTAAAAACACTGATAGTATAAACGTCATATCGCTAAATCATTATACGATGTCAGATACCGAGCGCTGTACAAGGCCCTTTGAAGGGTATGACCAGTGTAGGACAAGTATGTATTTCCCATGATGTTTCATAATTACAAGCACAACCGTCATCTTTAACTCTATTTATTATTTTTGTTTTCTCTATCTAACCAAATGTTTCTATAGCTGATAGGACAAATCTCTTTTGGCTATATCGGTGATCGGTATGGGCGCAAGAAAATATATGGCGTAGAATTAATTATCATTTGCATTTCTACCATATTTTGTGCCACCTCGGCCTCTGCTGAAGCTGGATTGAGTGCCATCGCTTTCTTGGGCTTTTGGCGCCTAATCCTTGGAATTGGCATTGGTGGAGATTGTCCTCTTTCTGCAACCATTACCTCAGAATGGGCCGTCGTCCATCGCAGAGGCCAAATGATAGCTGCTATTTTCTCTATGCAAGGGTTCGGTAATGTCGCAGCTGCTCTGGTGGCCATGATTGTCTTGGCCTGTTTCAAGGTCCCCGTTGAAAATAATGTCGTCAATCTCGACTACGTATGGCGCATCTGCCTTGGGCTTGGAGCAGTGCCTGCGGTGGCTACAATCTATGCTCGACTCACTTTACCGGAATCTCCAAGGTACTCTGCTGATGTTATTGGTGATCAGAAGGCAGCACGAAAAGCCTTAGAAAAGCAAAAATGGATTGAACCCGATGAAACGCACAGAAAGTCCATCACCAATAGTATCAACGATGTAGATTATAATGAAAAGCGAGACGACATCGGATCAAACAACACACCGATTCCAGATGACTCTTCCTCTTTTAAGGAATACCAGATTAAGCAAGCCCAGGACTTCAGATCGGTTAGTTGAATAAATTTCATTTAACTTTCCATATCCATTGTATATACTAATTTTGTTATTCGACAGTATTTTTCGAGATGGTCTAACCTCAGAGTTTTACTTGGCACATCACTTAGTTGGTAAGTACAGCAGTACAATGGCATTGCCGTAGCACCGATCATGGCTAATTCAATTTGATTTATTCTTTCTGGTAAAAGGTTCTTAATGGATATTGCATTTTACGGTACAAACTTGAATCAATCCATCATTTTAAGTCAAATTGGATTTGCCCCTACAAACCTCCCGCCATGGGATACCTTGTTCAAACAAGCGACTGGAAATTTGATATTGTCCGTGCTCGGTGCTCTACCAGGTTATATAGGTAAGGGTCGATTATTAGATTTTCCCTTTCCTCTGCAAGACACACAAAATAACTAACGTTACTAATCTCTCCTTGTTGAACAGTAACTGTGTTCACCGTTGAGAAACTGGGAAGAAAGCCAATTCAATACCTAGGATTTTTCATTGTTGGTATACTTTATATCGTTATTGGTGCTGCATGGTATCCAATCCGTAGTGTCAATGTCGCACTATTTATTGTCTTGTTCGCCATCATCCAGGTTTGTACATTATGTCGTGAACGCAAGTGATCTGAATTTTATGAAGCTAACCCGAGTCATTCATTTTAACAGTTCTTTTTCAATTTTGGTCCAAACACCACCACATTTATTTCTCCAGCTGAAGTGTTCCCTACACGCCATCGATCCAAGGCTCACGGTATCGCTGCTGCCAGCGGTAAAGCCGGGGCTATCATTGCAACTTTTGGATTCAATGCTCTAGCAGATGTCGGAGGTCCACCTGGAGCAGCAACTTTCTTACCTAATGTTCTTATCATCTTTGGTTGTGTCATGCTTCTCGGCATGGTAACCTCCGTATGGGTGCCAGAAAGTAAGGGCAGAAGTCTGGATTACTTTGAGCATGAGCATCCGAACGACAATACTGGTTTCAGAGCCTTGTTCCGTAGATCAAGACGAACTGCTGTAAATGAATGATATGTGGATTATTGTTATTTTATATGGGAATTTTGTTATAAATAAAGTATTAAGAAAAATTATGAAACAAATGTCTTATGAAGTCTCGTAGCGACGGCTTACACTCCCCTTGCAAGGCATATACGTAACAACTATTTTCATCAATGCCCTTGCTTCGATGGTATATTATACATCGTTTTCCTTTTATTTTGGGTTGTTTTTTAACATGATTAAAAAAATATTAGAAAAAAAAATAGCAACAAGCAGAGCTACTCTTTACTTGCTATTCGAGCCGTATTTCTATAAGAATATCCTAAGATTTCCGCTATTAAAGTATATTTTAGTGACTAAATTTTATGTCGAAAATTTTCATGACGTAAGCAAGGATTAAGCATTGTACACTCCCTTGTTTTTTCAAAACAACAGTTTTGCTGAATCTCTCTCAATCAAATATAATGTTCGCCCTTCGTCGTGCTGCTGTCCGCGCCATCGCCACTCCTCGTCCTACTGTTGTCAGACCTTTCTCTGTCTTAGGAGCTCGTCTCTGTAAGAACATTGTCCACGCAGACATTCTTTTTTGATTTAGCCAACAATTCATTTGGCGTAATTTATGCAAATATACCATTTGTCATATTGACCATCAACTTCTTAACCCTCTTTTAGCCGGAAACGTCGCTCACCGTGATGCCGGCAGCTTGATTGGACCTGGTGCTCAGCCTGGTACCGTTCCCACTGACCTAGAGCAGGCCACTGGTCTCGAACGTCTTGAATTGCTTGCCAAGCTTGAGGGCCAGGAGCTTTTCGACATGGAGCCCCTCAACATGACACATCTTGGTACTAAGCAAAACCCCATCGTCGTCAAGTCCCAGGACCCTACCCGTTTCGTTGGCTGCACTGGTAAGATCATTCACAAATTCTGTTGTTCAATTTGTGGTGTGATGATCTTTTAGGTATAGTTACGGAACATTTTTTTTTTGGCTAACTGAATGCACAATTTTTCCAATAGGCTACCCCGCCGAATCCCACGACACCATCTGGTTGACTGTTGACAAGAGCCACGAATATGATAGATGCCCAGAGTGTGGTAGCGTTTTCAAGTTGGACTTCCAAGGTACCGAGGACGCTCACGGCCATCATTAGATGATTTAACAATATAAACAAAGATGAGGATGGTGTATAATTGCGTCGCGTTGTATTTAGATCAATTGGAATTTCGTTAAAAAAGAACAAAAAAAAGAAACTCAATCTTTTTTTCCAATTTAAAAGAGTGTGCTGTATAGAGTGATTGTTGAATTTATGGCTGACTTTGTTACAACCAAGTTTCTTGATAAAAAAACAACGTGTGGTATCACAGACTTTATCCAGTCAGTGGTGATGGGAAGTCTTCCCCTCTGGAAAAAAAAAAAAGAAAAAGATAATCCATTGTACGACGGTTTCTTGCTGAAAATCAACTGCTGGTGATCGGTGTTTCGAAAGGCTTGCCGCTAAATTTGGAGCTTGTTGCACGAAAGAAATTGCAACGTAACCTGGGCCTCACAAAATAATATTAGGATGTACTTTGCAGCCTCGTCTTCTTTTCTCTTCACCTCTTCCCTTTACACCCCTCACGCTCCTTTGATAGCTGTTATCACTTTCCCGAACGGATGAAGCTCACGTTGCTGCCATGGCTGCTCTTGGCCATCGGGTCTGCTTCAGCGACGTATCCTGGTATGAATTTATAGAGTTTGCCTCCCTTTGCCCGTATGGTAAAGGAGTAGCATAAAAATATCCCCCATCTTTTACTAACTTGTTGAAAAAATTTTCTAGGGCATCATGAATCATCCACCACCTGTAAGCACTTGTAAACCCTTCATTTGATCTCCCACAATACAATAAAAGCTAACAGAAAATTCTGCTTCATCAGCCCACCATCATCATTCGGTCGCAACCCACACGAAACCTATTCGAAGTTTACCCACCCTGTACGACCGACACTGTAAAACTGATGATGATTGCCCCGGCGTTCACTGCTGCAATCTTTGGACGTCTCGATGTGTTCTTGACCCTCTTGGTACTATCTGCGATATTAAACCTACTACGACTAACAAGAAGAAAACTACGACTCATAAAAAGTCTACTACCAAACATAAGACTTCAGCCAAATCTCATACTACGACCAAAAAACAATTGAACCCTCACACTACCACCAAGTCACAACCAGTGGGAGTCCTTTCTGAGACCAATCCTTCATCTACTCCTGAACCCAATACTTCGGCTGGCAACGAAGGTACAACAACGTCTGGAGCTCAACCCATTGTTAACGACCCCAATGCTCCAGGATCCAACACCATTGTAGTAACTCCTACAGTAGCCACTACTCTACCCGCCTCATCTGGCACACTGACCGCATCTGGCGCTGCATCATCATCGACCAATGGCAACAATGGCGGTAGCAATGGCAATTCAAACAATTTGGCCGATTCCGCCGTCGTCTCAGGCGATATTACCAATACGAAAATTGGTATTGGAGTCGGTGTAGGTGTAGGTTGCGTTGCCGCCATTGGCTTGGTTGGTATGGCAGCCTACCGCCGCCACGAAAAGCGTCAACAGAATGCCAACTTTGAGGGCTCCTCTGGAGGTCACGTCAGCACTCACTGGAGACCACAATCCTTTATGGCTGTACTAGGCGGTGTCGTCGCCAAGTTACCTAGAAGCTCCTCTACCTCATCTCGAGGTTCCAGTCGAATCCGCTCCGTTTTTAGCAATCTCTCTAGAAACGGCAGTAATAGGAGCAACCTTTCCGATCAAAGCGTAGGCACAGCTCCTAGTCTTGCTCGCGTCGACGAACACTACAGTGACGGCCAGCAAATGAGGCAATATTAATTGTGCTTTGTCTTAATGGACAAATCTCTTTTGTCCTAATATAATCATGTTTTGCTTTATTCATGTCTGCCACTTTCCCCCTTCTCTATCTCATTCATTGTATCACATTTTCATCTGCTATCCTGGACCTAATTTGTGAAACTCCCTTGCAATAAATGAGATAGTTATTCTTCATGACAATATTAACGTAAACATTCCTATCAGCGCTATTATCCATCTATTCGCTCTCTTCATACCAGCCGAAGATTTAGGAGCTAGTGTGCTTTGGATCATCGAAGGGGTACTGAGGTAGTGTGAGCTGAAGCTAGGAGCAATGGAAGCAGTGCTTGCTGTGGGTTCGATGACGTTGTCTATAATATGTATCACTCCATCCGATGTTAAGATATCGGCTCGGATAATGTGTGCCCCGTTGATGGTGATATTCCCATTTATCCTATCGACTTTAAATACTTGCCCAGTAATAGAGGTTAAGGTGCTTGGTTGTAGATCAGTAGAACGATATACGCCTCTGACAATCTCGTATTTTACATCACGAAGAAGTATGCCTGCTGGCTGTATAAGATAGCCTAGCTGATTCCAGGCACCGTTATTAGGCGCAAAGATTGTAGCCTGTTGCGATGTTAAAGTCCCAGTTAGATTGTTATTTTGTGTAATATTAGCGAATGCTTCTAATTCGGGAATCTGAGTAATGGTCGTTGGGGCATTTTTAGGAGGTAACAACAGATTGTCGATGACGTGTACTATGCCTATGGAAGCCAATGAGAAAGCTAGCTTAACAAGGCAAACTGTACGAGCACCTACCGTTACTGCACTGGATATCTGGTTTGATGATATTGGCACTGACAAGGCCGTTGGTGACTTGCAGAGAAGAGTCCACAAGTGATACGCCAAGTACTTGGGGACTACCACCCAGTTTTACAAATGTTTCATTTTTGAAAAAACTTGCTAAAAACTGCGTAGTGTTGAAGGTATTGGAAAGGTGTCTGCCAGACACTAGATGGTAAGATAAAATGTTGGTGGTATTTTGGGTAGTTGTAAGGTTTAGAGAGCCATCTGAAACCGCTTGCTGAATGGCTGATTCAGAGGGTAAAAACAGGATGACTTCACTGGTGCTCAGTGATTGCTGCAAAGTAGCAAATTTTGGTAGCAACAGTGTATTTCCTGGTGTCTACGGGAAGTGATACTTATAACATCCATCAGCTTCATTTACACCGAATCTGAAGATATCAGAGTCAATCAGCTTACCGTAGAACCGGCAGCATTTATACTTTGCAAGATATCATTGCTACTAGATACATGGGTTGACGACGGCGTGGAAGCGTTTATTAAGGTATCTGAAGTCTGAGCCCTTGCAGCGGCGCACGACAATAGAGTTACAATCAGGAACTGGCTCCAGTTCATAGAAAAGGTCCTGAACAACATGAAATGAAAAAGAAGCTGCAGTGGCAACGATCGTCCATCCTCGCGTCTTGCTTTATACTGGACAGCTTTATGCAACCGCTCTACACACTCTGCGTACCTGACCTGAGCTGCGTGAAAAGTTGAGAGATTGTTGGTTTCATTGGCTGGAATTGAAAACGTGCCTGCAATCAAAAATTCTATTTTTGTGGTTCGATTTTCTACTGCTTCCGGCTAGTTACTACTTTTTTTTGGTCCTTCAATGCTGTCAATCGAGTTGCTACTAATAGCGGCTGTTGCTTTCTCAGCACCAGCTTTGACACAATCCACTCCATTCTACTGGCAAGATGCCGGTCAAGATTTCCTGTCAGCCTACCGAGACAAGGGCAAAATGGAACAAATTGGTAAAACTGGTGTATCCGCAATGCATGCAGCGCTCATCAGGTATGCCTTATTCCATGTTACAAATCAAATAGAGGACAATATTTCTAAACTATGATACACAGCGACCGAAAAATTCTCATTATAGATAAAGGTATGCAAGGTTTTGCATGGTAAGAATTGAATGTGGTAGAGATACTAACCTTCCATTTGTAGCTGAATGGAATGAAGCTCAGTTTGATTCCGGTCAAAGCGCATTCTCAGTAGAATACGACATCATCAATAACGACTATCGTCTTCTTCATCTTGATACAAATACATTTTGCTCCGGTGGTGGATTTTTGAAGAACGGCACCTTCATTAGTACCGGTGGTGGAGAGCGCAAAGGCAGACAGTGGAAAGCTGATGAAGGATGGCAATCCATTCGACACTTCACTCCATGTGAAGATGGCGAATGTCAATGGAGTGAATGGGCGACCCAACAAATGATCGGAAACCGCTGGTATCCGTCGGTGGAACAAATGCCAGAGGTGAGTATAATGAAGTTCAACAAAGGTTACTTACTATACAGGCTGAAAAACTGATTTACACAACTTGCTCTAGGGGGATCTACTGATCATGGGAGGAAGCACAAGAGGTGCAAGAGTAAACAGAGATGAAATTAATGTCCCCAGTATAGAGTGCGTATCATCTCAGTAGTCGACTGTAATGTCATTTCGCTTATACGGCATAGATTACTAACAGTCGTCTTATATTGTCGGTTATCAGGTACTGGCCACCACGACCAGAAGGATTAATTGATTTTCCTTTCTTGAACGAAACTATGCCTTACAATCTTTATCCTATCGTTTACGTTCTACCAGATGGAAATCTGTTTGTTTTTGCCAATCGCCAATCCATCATCTACAATTACAAAACAAACGAAGTGGTGAAGCGCCTTCCTGATCTAGTAGGAAATCCAAGATCATACCCTTTGACAGCTGCATCTGTCATGCTTCCATTGGACCCAAAGAATGATTACAATGTCGAAATTCTTATTTGTGGAGGATCTCAAAAGATTGACAGACAGAGTAATGCTGATGATACTTGTGCTAGAATTAACCTTGGCGAAGAAGAACCTAAATGGGAGATGGACAGTTTTATTCATCCTAGATTGATGCCTGATGCAGTTTTCCTCGCTGATGGAACAGTTCTCTTTCTCAATGGATGCAAGAAAGGATTTGCAGGATATCAACAAAAAGGTTTTGTACCTGTGAATTGGGATCCTACTTTCGACCTTCAAATTTACGATGCAAGCAAGCCTAAAGGAACGAGATGGAGAGAGCAGCTTGCTACCACTGATATTGCTAGAATGTATCACTCTGTAGCACTCACTCTCCCTGATGGACGAGTATGGATCGCTGGATCCAATAACAACGATCCTTCTAATCTCACCGCTCCATACCCTACTGAATTCCGAACTGAATATTTCTCTCCTCCATACCTCTTCCAAAGCACCACTCGACCACTCATATCCAACGTACCAAAAGTATTTACCTACAGCGAGCAGTACACTCTTCATCTCAATGTTAATTATGCACTTGGATCCCATCGACCAGGCGAACCAACTATCCAGGTTGCGCTTCTTCGACCTGGATTCAGCACTCATTCGATGCATATGAGTCAACGCTACGTGATACTAAAGCATGAGCTTTCGGACGATAAGCAAACATTGACGATTGAGTCACCTCCGAATGCCAACATCTTTCCCCCTGGACCGGCTACTCTGTATGTTCTCCGAGATGGAGTTCCTGCTGAAGGAGTCTATATGTTCATCGCCGAGGACGAAAATGATGTAGTTATTTGAATCAATGGATACCCGGTCAGTTTAGAAGGTTGACACATTATGTAAATGATTTTTACCACTTCAATAAAAAAGCATAGGCAATAATATATGGCATGATATTTCAATATGATGAAAGGTTGCTTACTACCTAATTATGTGGGCTAAATTTAGCCAATGGAACAACTTTTGTAATTGTCGTCTGATTTTTTGTACCTCCCTTGTGCATGAAAATAATATGGATACACAATGAGCCAGTATATATTTCCAACCTATCATTAAGCAATTGAAAGTGTTCTTCTACTCTTTTCTTCTCTCACGTCTTTACTTTTGCTATTGTTACATGACTTTAAAAGGCTCCACTTTAGGCTTCAAAGAGCTACAGCAGAACTCTTCTTCACCAAAGCGTTCTTCCCATATGCTGTTTGTAATACTACTTCTTACAACCGTATCAATGGCTGTCATGGTGCTATCTAGTGCGTCTCCATTCTATTGGCAAGACGAGCAACCAAAATATTCCTGGACACTAAAAGATAGCGGTAAAATAGAGCAAATCGGACGAACAGGCGTAGCAGCCATGCATGCCGTGCTGATAGGGTATCAATCACTCTAGAAAGATAGAGTATCACTTATCTCTCCTTTATTGTATTAATCACTGTTTCTATAGGGAACGGAAAATTCTGATCATTGATAAAGGTAAGGCTCATTGGGTTATGTGGCCACTGCCCTTTATGGCCAGTCAATTTTCGCTCATTCAAAAATCCCATCAACCGCTCCTTTGTGCGTAGCTGAATGGAATGAGGCTACATTTGATTCTGGTCAAAGCGCATTCTCCGTAGAATATGACATTGTCGATAACAGCTATCGGCTTTTACATCTCGACACAAATACATTCTGCTCAGGCGGTGGATTTTTGAAGAACGGGACTTTTATAAGTACTGGTGGAGGAGAACGCGTAGGCAGAACCTGGAAAGCTGATATAGGATTTCAGTCAATTCGACACTTCACTTCATGTGAAGATGGTGAATGTCAATGGGACGAATGGAGGACCCAGCAAATGATCGGAAACCGCTGGTATCCGTCGGTGGAGCAAATGCCAGAGGTAAAGGCACTGAAATCAAAATGGTCAAGGGAAAGGATCGAATACTAATATGCCTGGCTTCTGTTAGGGCGATTTGCTGATTATGGGAGGAAGCACAGAAGGTGCAAGAGTAAACAGAGATGAAATTAATATCCCCAGTATAGAGTGCGTATCATTTCAGTAGTCGACTTTAATGTCATTTCGCTTATACGGCATAGGTCACTAACAGTCGTCTTATATTGTCTGTTATCAGGTACTGGCCACCACGACCAGAAGGATTAATTGATTTTCCTTTCTTGAACGAAACTATGCCTTACAATCTTTATCCTATCGTTTACGTTCTACCAGATGGAAATCTGTTTGTTTTTGCCAATCGCCAATCCATCATCTACAATTACAAAACAAACGAAGTGGTGAAGCGCCTTCCTGATCTAGTAGGAAATCCAAGATCATACCCTTTGACAGCTGCATCTGTCATGCTTCCATTGGACCCAAAGAATGACTACAATGTCGAAATTCTTATTTGTGGAGGATCTCAAAAGATTGACAGACAGAGTAATGCTGATGATACTTGTGCTAGAATTAACCTTGGCGAAGAAGAACCTAAATGGGAGATGGACAGTTTTATTCATCCTAGATTGATGCCTGATGCAGTTTTTCTCGCTGATGGAACAGTTCTCTTTCTCAATGGATGCAAGAAAGGATTTGCAGGATATCAGCAAAAGAATTTTGAACCCGTGAACTGGGATCCTACTTTCGACCTTCAAATTTACGATGCAAGCAAGCCTAAAGGAAAGAGATGGAGAGAGCAGCTTGTTACCACTGATATTGCTAGAATGTATCACTCTGTAGCACTCACTCTCCTTGATGGACGAGTATGGATCGCTGGATCCAATAACAACCAACCTTCTAATCTCACCGCTCCATACCCTACTGAATTCCGAACTGAATATTTCTCTCCTCCATACCTCTTCCAAAGCACCACTCGACCACTTATATCGAACATACCAAAAGTATTTACCTATGGCGAGCAGTACACTCTTCATCTCAATGTTAATTATGCACTTGGATCCCATCGACCAGGCGAACCAACTATCCAGGTTGCGCTTCTTCGACCTGGATTCAGCACTCATTCGATGCATATGAGTCAACGCTACGTGATACTAAAGCATGAGCTTTCGGACGATAAGCAAACATTGACGATTGAGTCACCTCCGAATGCCAACATCTTTCCCCCTGGACCGGCTAATCTGTATGTTCTCCGAGATGGAGTTCCTGCTGAAGGAGTCTATTTGCACATCGCCGAGGACGAAAATGATGTAGTTGTTTGAATGAATCATATCTGTCGACAAGTTTAGAGTTTTGGTATTGTCTGTGCCAAATATTTATGGCATCAATAAAAACAATTGTATTGCTGGTGGTTTTTGTGGTGGCAAAAGCTTATTACCATGTTATGGGACTAAATTTAGCAATGGGGAGCAGAATCTGGTCAGTGTTTTGATGTCCTCTTGGTCAGAAAAAGGCAAAAGAATCAGGCCGAAGTAAGAATAGAAAACTTAATAACAGAGGATAACGATACTCGCTCGCAAAATATAAATATGTTCTACCTCGGCTCAGATTCACCCCTCTTTTCTTCTCTCTTCCTTCAGTGACAACTGTCGCAACTGTCTTTGGAGCTGTCTTTACACTCGTCAATCTCCAGTAAACTGAGCTCAGCTGCTCCATACTGGCAACAACTTTCTCTGAACGTCTTTCACTATGTTGCTTCCAATACTAGTCCCTGCTTTCGTGTTAATGGCAGGTGCGGTGGTAGGCCAAATATCACCATTCTACTGGCAAGACGGGCAGTTGCAATACTCGTCAACATTCAAAAAGAAAGGCAGAGTTGAACAACTTGGACGATCAGGTGTCTCAGCCATGCATGCCGTACTAATAAAGTGAGATCTGACTATAATGACACTGGGTAACTTAATATCTGTTAATAGTGTTTCTTTTAGCCATAGAAAAATCCTCATAATAGATAAAGGTAAGATGGCTCAATTTGACAATCATAGCCATTTTTTTTTCAGCCAAATTTTTCGTACACTCACTGACCGGCACGCATTGACTCGTACTTTTATCCTTCATGCAGCCGAATGGAATGAGGCCACATTTGATTCTGGCCAAAATGCATTCTCAGTAGAATATGATATCATCAACAATGATTATCGAATGTTACATTTAGAATCCAACACGTTTTGCTCTGCTGGCGGATTTCTCAAGAACGGTACCTTTATCAGCACAGGTGGGGGAGAAAGACAAGGTGGAAAGTGGAAAGCAGTTGCAGGGTGGCAGTCTATTCGATACTTTACACCATGCAACGACGGCACTTGCGAGTGGGAAGAATATGTGACTTCCAAGACCAGCCTAAATCGATGGTATCCAACTGTTGAACAATTGCCAGAGGTAGACATACTTCGGACCATGATTACGGACAACTGCCTATGTTCATCCAAAGATTGTTTGCTTCGCAGGGCGATCTTATGATTATGGGCGGCTCTACTCGGGGTGTCGCAGTAAATGATGAATTACATAATGTCCCAAGCATAGAGTACGTATCATCATTCGATGGACAATGTCCATGTGCTAACGGAAAGTGATACATTTTTATGCAGATATTGGCCGCCAAGACCTGAAGGACTCGTTGACTTTTTGTTCCTAAACGAAACCATGCCCTATAACCTTTATCCTGTTGTTCACACCTTACCTGATGGCAATCTCTTTGTCTTTGCTAAACACCAATCCATCATATTCAATTACAAGACAAACAAAGTAGTTCGACGACTACCAGATATTCCAGGTAATGTGCGATCATACCCTCTCACAGCTGCGTCAGTCATGCTTCCATTAGACCCAAAGAATGAGTACAACGTGGAAATCTTAATTTGTGGTGGATCTACAGCGATGAGAAATACAGCCAAAGCAGACAATACGTGCGGTCGCATTAATCTCGGAGATAAGGATCCTAAGTGGGAAATGGATACCTTTGTATACCCACGGTTGATGCCTGATGGAGTAATTTTGGCCGATGGTACTGTTATGTTTCTCAATGGATGTCAGAGAGGATTTGCAGGATATAACAATCGAAACCATGATCCTACCTTCGATCTGCTCATTTATGATCCAGCACAACCAAAGGGGAAAAGATGGAAGCAAGACCTTGCGAACACCAATATTGCAAGAATGTATCACTCTGTGGCTCTCAGTCTCCCAGACGGACGTGTCTGGGTTGCAGGCTCCAACAATAACAGTCCTCCAAACCTCACAGCTCCGTATCCTACGGAATTCCGAGTGGAATATTTCTCTCCTCCATACCTCTTCCAATCGTCAACTCGCCCACTCGTATCCAATGTACCAAAAGTTATGGTGTATGGTGGTATGTACACAATTAAAATCAATCTCAACTACCCACATGAATTACAGCGACCTGGACTACCAACTATCAAAGTTGCATTACTGCGGCCTGGATTCAGCACTCATTCAATGCACATGAGCCAACGCTATGTTGTATTGATTCATGAACTCCAAGATGGTGGCAACACCTTAACTATTAACTCTCCTCCACACGCTGCAATCTTCCCACCTGGACCTGCCATTCTTCATGTTTTGCGTGATGGTGTTCCAGCTGAAGGAACCTACCTCCATATTGCTGAAAATGAAGATGATGTTCGCGTTTAATTCTTCCGTTCATCCCATAAAGTATTTCTCTCTCAATAACGCGATTTAGCATGGATAGAGTCTTGCTCTTCCATTGTTTATTTGCTTGTCCTTTTTCGCTATAAACTGCATGCTTATAAATACTTTTACTGAAGTGTGATCAGTACAACGGATGTAGCTGAGATATTCAATTGGCCATTCTTTAGATTCTGCTGAACAACTTTTCCAGTAGGGAGTCCAGACTGAGTTGCGTAGCTCTGACCAGCCCAGGTCAAGCCCTGGGCTACGTCAGCGTACGGTACGTAGAGGGTCTTGTAAGTTGCTTTGGCATTTTTGGTGAGACCTTGGAGTTGAACGGTGATGGCAGGGCGAGCTCCTGTGCTTTCGTAGGTCCATGGTTGAGAGTTAATAACAACAATGCGCACCAGCTTGCCTGCCTCCCAGATACCGTATGCTGCGATGTAATTGGAGTCAACGGTTATCTCTGCAATGCGGCTCTTTCCAGAACTGCCAATGGCTTCGGCTACAACAAGGAAAGCGTGGTATTGAGGCTGAACTTGGGGTTGAGTGGTGGTAATGTTTCCAATGACTACATTGCCTACTGGTTCCCAGATATTGTATACCGCTGGATAATACGCCTGGTATCCGGCAGCAATGTTATTGTGATAATACGTGCGACTGATGTTTAGAGTAGCTGCTTGTAATGAGTAGTCTGTGGCCCAAACCGCTGTTGCACCTGTGTTAGAAGCGTTGGTTGAACCACCGTTGTAGAAGTTATTTGTTTCACCCTGCAGCAATACCCAAAACGTCCGTTAGCCCGAGTAAGAGTAACCTAAATGCCTCATCTACTCCCATACTTACCAAAATATATCTCAGGCCCTTGGAGTTGGCATATGCGATATCAGACTTGAATGTAGCAAGCTTTGATCGTGTGAGAGACTTGTCTAGAAGCGAAGAGACTGTTCCAGTGGCACCATCTCCCAAGTACATATGTTGGGAAACTGTATTGATTCTAGCTCCGGTGTCACCAGACAAGATATCTGTATTGAGAAGACGAGTAATACTAAAATTGGTTGATGAGTGTCCAGCAAAATCACCAGTCTGGAACGCCGGCCCTTGACCAGGAACAAGGTTGACAGCTTGAGATATGTTTTTAGCAAACTCTGTCCACCTGCATGAGAAAATTGGTGTAAGATATATTCTTTTTAACCGACTCTGTAGAGCCTCTCGATACTCACTGTGCGGCATAAGAATCAACACCGTCGAAGTAGAAATCTGGCTCGTTACCAATTTCCAGTAACTCCAGCTTTACAGCCCCTTGGTTACCGTGTGGGAAGGCGTTGAATAATGCGGTTGCCTCATCAACTGCATCTGTCAAGTTATCGAATTTCAGATTGACGCCGTATGTAACAACTGTGTTCTTTGGAAGGTTTTCAGACAACTGGAAAAATTTTGGTCCAACATAAATCTCTGTCTGCTTGGGGTTAGGATTCGATGCAGTCGCGTTTGGAAGTCGTACGGCAATATCTACGGAAGAATCAAAGTAGGTTCGATCCTGTGTGTTTCCTCCAACTCTAATTTCCTTGTTAGAACATACTGCGATCCTTTAGGAGAGCATCATGACCAAACATCTACGTACCTCACTGCTGGAGGCATGCCAACCCGCTGAACAATGTTTTGTACAACATTGTGTGTAAACTGATTGGGCTTACCAAGCTCACCAGCAAAATATTCCAGACTTTGAAACTCCAAACTCATTGAGCACAGCCTCGGGTCCAGAGGATTCGCATTGGCCGGTAACGAAGTAGGCAATGGTATGCTTACATTTTGACCAGCGACGAGAGTAAGTGAGGCGAGTCCAATAAGACTGACAGCAGAGGTCCAAGGTGCCATATTAAAGACAACAGATGAATATCCGAGGCGACCATCTTTTCCGATCGAGAGGGACAATTTATACACCACGAACGAGGCAATTGGTACTACCTGGCTATACCATTCTATTCGTGATGGTGACAGTGAGAAACTTTCCGGAGGCTTGGTGAACCCGTGCTAATAACCTGCGACCGTAATTTTCACTGTAATTCTTGTGGTACAATTCATATAATCTTCTCACTGCCTGTACGTTTGTCTTCCCGTTGTCCAGCCAGACTGCTTCCATGCTACTTTGTGGTCCAGGGACATATTACTATATGAAGTTTTTGTTCCATAATGGGACATTGCCGAAATTTAAAATATAAAGGGCCATTATTACCTTTGTGACATGATGTGGGGTCTTCGTTCTAGTTAACGTATGAGTTGAGTTCACTCTTACCAAGGTAGATTGACTTTGGAAGTCCTTTCGTCGTATTGTCTCGCCGTATTGTCTCACGGCAGAATTTCATGTAATGGCTGAATTGAGTTGCTAGATTCCATTGCCGCTTTGAAAAGGTGCTTTTTTTTTCATAGAATATTTAAGCAATAACCTCAATAACTTGGACTCACTAGTTCATAACGCTCGCTGTATGCAGTCATACATTGAGTGCAAAGTTGGGTGACACAAATGGACAACGTCGACTCGTTAGATGAAGCACCGCTCATGGTTCCTTGGTAAAGGCGTTTATCTTGTAATAGGCAAACACAATCAAAGAGGGTCATTATTATCTGCGCTTTGTAAACGGTAGACCAATTGTTCCTTCATACGACGTAATGTACCCGCAAGCCTATGAGATCCAAACTAAGCTGTGGTTCCTGGCAATTCACTGCCTGATACCTACGAAAAATATGATCAGTTTCGAACAGCCGTCTCCTAGCGAACTGACGTACAAACCATACTTTCTTGTCCACAGTACAGAATTCAATTCCACGTGTACCTAAACTGTACACAGATATCTTGGGAAATGAGTTCAATGCTTCGTTAATTGTAACAGCACCATCAATAAATATTTATAGCATTCCACTGATAAAGAGCTTTTCAGTCCTTTGGATGACGATGCAAATTGGGCATTGCACCAATTGAACATATTGTTGTCGTAGACGTACAGAACTTCAGCGTATATGACAGATTATCTTCCGACCGATCAAACTCTGTACTCCGATTAATTTGTCTAGCAAATCTTTGTAAGGCTTGTATTATCTGGCTGTATATATGACTTTCAAAGAATGATTATTGTGTTGGAATGTATTTCGACAAAAAAGTTCATCTGGATACAGCCAACGCCATTTGCCGACAATATCATGGGAACACTTTAATATTGAACACCAGTCCAGAATGAATGATCAGAAAACCATACGTTGACGATCGTGTAACTGAAGTTGTTAGTTCGTAATGGCGATCACTCAAATATCCTTGTACCGACCTCATCCTTGGATGGAATCACTACGACGCTCCTGAGAAATAATTGGTCAGGAGTTTGACTAGATGAGCTTTCAAATTACTTGGGACATATATTAGAGCAAAAAGGATTCCTGCCTAGCGGCAAAACTGTTAATTCCATTGAAGCAAACATCTGTAAAATCACAATATAGTTTGATGCATCATCTGTAGCCTTCACATCACTCCAGTGGCGTTAGGAAGAGTTGTTACCCGTACCTCTCACCTGAGATAACAGAAACGAGGTGTTCGCCATGGTGATGGGATTCAAACTCTACCGGATCTGATGTGAGGTAATACAGGTCTGATACTGAACAAAATATGTACACTCTGACTGGTTAATTAATCCTCCTTATGCAACCAACAACATCCCCCATCTACTAGACAGTTAACAGAAACATATCTGCAGCAATAATTAGCAAAAATCATATGAATGGTCCTAGGACAGAGCCCTACCTTCGATGTTTGATACAATGACTCGGCATCTATAAGACCAACGGTGAAGATCAGATCCACACAAACCATATAACAGAGACATATACAAAAATGAAGCATCATACCAACAAAACTTCATAAGTTAGGTTCAGTGAACATTGCAAAAAGATTTGCCGCATTGTTTGGATGGCCAAAAGCAGGTACAGTTCGGCCGCTATCTACAATCACTTATGTGTTCGGATACACCGGCAGGCAAGGGGCACAAGGAGGATACCTATATCGGTAGAACCATGGTCGAGGTGCCACAGATGTAGAAGAAGGAATCTTTATAGCGCCACAATTAGGATCATGGAAACAATCATCACAGAGCTGTAAGGTGGATGCACTCCGAAGCCACCAGGGCATTGTTACTATTCCTCCTACCTGCCTACCCTTAGTTGTGGAAGTAAACTTGTGAAATTTTTTTTTATTTTTCCACATGTGTCAAATGTATGTGCTTGGAACACCTCTGGGTGGTGCGTCCTTCAACCAGGGCAGACTGCCAGGATAGAGTAATATGTCTAGCAAACACATATATTTTTGTACGATTTCATATCACCATTTCTGGTGCTATGTCATTTAGACAAGACGAAAGGTGCACGGGCAATGCTACTTTAAGAAGAAGTGTCAGCCGTTAAGTCGATCTCAATATCCCAGGATACTGTAAATGTGTGCATACGACTCCTTTGAAATCAGGAGGCTCTCGGGTTGTATCCATGCATAAATTATACTCATCCAGACGATCGTCGATACTATTTATATTATTGGAGGCAGACCGGTTAACCACTTAAGCCAAGCTACTGTAATATTTGCGTTCTCTATATTATCACCACAGCATCATCCACTGTAATAGTAGGATACGTTAAAATGTGCTAATATGAGATCGAAGAATACTGTTTCCACGGCTTCCCAAATGCCGACATGATATTTTTATTTCAGGTTCGCGTAGGGAATATTTCAGTAGAATGAATGAGTCTAGATGGAGATCATTGTCATGCTTGGAAACCATTGGAAGTACAATTATGTAAGAAAAAAGAAAAGAAAACCATGAATTTGAGATGCGGAGAAGAGAATTGACTAGTGAAGGTGAGGGCTACGAGGCAAGTACGAAGAAACTGTTTCTCAGCTATTACCTGCCGCAATTAAGAAAACAAGGATTGCAATATTGATATGTAGAATAAAAGGACGCTAAAGACTCTGCCATGCTGTTGGAGGTATAAAGGTAGAACGAAAATGGCGCTGTTGTTTCTTTTACAACTTCAATGCAGATGCAATTCCGACAGCAACTGCCATAGCAGCAGCAACGATAACCTTGGAGGCGTCAGACTTTACTGCTCCGGACATCTGGTTAGAGTTTTGAGTAATACCAGTGGTACCAGTACCAGATCCCGATCCAGATGTTCCGCCGTTACCAGTCGTCGCAGGGTGGCTGGCCAAGGCGGCTCCAGCAGCTGGGGTGGCATTGGCTCCAGCAGCGTAGGTTGCAGCGTTGGTGTTGTTACCTCCAGTCTCACCATTGGGACCCTTGATTTCGAAAAGACCGGTGAAAGCGATGTTGGGAGAGGTACCAAGTTCGAAAGCATCTATGGACATTAAAAATCTTAGCTTTTCAGCAGGACTGTGATTCCATACCATGTACACACTTACAGTTATTGGCAGGAGGGAAGTTGGCAGGAATATCCCATGTGTATGAGCCTCCAGAAGTAGTAACGTTGGTGGCAATGGTTGTGACGGGTTGAAGAGCGGTGCTTTGACCTTGGGCGAGAACAATCTGAGGAACAGCGTCAACAGAAGGTGACACCCAGGAGATGATAGCCTTTTGACCAGCAGTGTAGGTTGTGCCGGTCAAAGGTGAGGTGATGGAGACTGGTGGCTTTGGTGCACCGGTTGTGGCGCCTTGAGCATTAACGATAGCAGCGGTGAAGGCAAGTATGGCGAAAGACACGATCTGCATTATGCTAGTGTTGTTAAAAGGTAGTATCGAATATTGGCACGCCAATGAAGCCATCCTTTATATACATATGTTACATCCTCTCCTTGAACCTAGTGGTGCTAAAAAAAAAATATAAAAGATGCACTCAGGTCAAGGTTCATTGTGAACTGGGGGGCAAAGCCAGAGTCCGGGAGGTTAGATCCATAAAGTACGCTCCTTATTGTAACCCCTATTAAAACATCTTTCAAAACAGGTACTCCTGTTGTATTCTGACCTCCATTAGGGATGCTGGTGTTTGGCTAGCAATATTTTTATCCCCATCCCTTGAATCGGTTTCCTAAGGGACATACATCATGATCCAATTTCTCCATCATCGAATTCTCCTCTGACTTGACGTAGAAAGGAGAAGTACAGCTAAGTTTAGAATGTTCAATATACTCACTTATATAAAATGGTGTCCGACATTATGTTGACTCTTCACGTATCCTAATTGTTCCTATCATCATCTCACTATGAATGTATAGCATATGTGCCGATTGAAAAATACAATAATGAACATGTCAATAGGAAAAGACAGGATGGGATGTCACAAAGAAGGGTTATTAAATTATTATTATGACCTTTACCACACGACTTCCAACATAAACGTGCTCACTTTTCCTGTTGGGGGTTTCTTACATGACCATGTCGATAGTTTCTTAGGAATGATGTTTCCCTGAAGGGCAAAATCAATATGGGAAATTTGCCCACGATGCCCAATAGAGATAATTGCTGTGCAGGTACTTTTTTTGTGTACTCAGAGTGGGGTTTTTTGTTGGTATTTTCAGGTGCCTTATACCGCTGGTGCATTAACGCAGGTCATGGAAGGCGGCCTTAAATTCAACATACAAATGGTGTGAAATAAGGATTTTAGCAAAGTTGGGTACACTTCAATATAAAATGATATAATCAAATCACAAACAGCTACCTTTTGGACATGCTGTCTGTAGTGCTATCGGACAAATCATTGACAGTAGAGCGCAGAGACTAATTCGGAAATTTTTTCGACCAGTTTTTTTTTTTTATCTTGGCAGAACCAATTTGTGCTGGGAGAATTGCAGGCATTGACATTAAACTTAGAATCGCCCTCATGATGAGGTTTGGAACAGTTTCTCGATCATATTTTTCAACTCAAGCTATAAAGAGCTTTGCGATCCCCAATACACAACCAAAACGCAAAAACTTGATCGGAATCACGTATGAAGAATTACAATCCGAACTAGCATCCATCCCAGGGATCAAAACCTATACAGCCGCCCAGATTTGGTCTTTCATGTACAAACAGGGTAAGCTTTGTTACAAAGAATTCGAGGGTTTGATATAATAAAAACGGGGAGGTTGCGGACAACGTCATATTAACAAAGTTTGGAACAATTAGGCTACAGTGACTTTGACTCAATGTCAAGTATACCAAAAAACTTGATTGCTAAGCTCAAGGACCAGTTTGTAATTGATTATGGTGAAATTAAGGTATGGATTCCTCACAGTTTATGAGCTGGGATACCCATATCCTTGGGACTAATCTAGTCCTATTCTATCCAAATAGCTGGACAAATTATCTATTGACGGAACTCGCAAATTTCTGGTTGGATATGATACCAAAACCTATCCTTCTCATGTCATTGAATCGGTCATTATTCCAGAGCCCAAAAGATCGACACTATGCCTGTCATCGCAAATTGGATGCTCTTTAGCGTGCACATTCTGTCACACAGGAACACAAAAACTACAGCGGTCTTTAACAGCTTCAGAAGTAGTTGGACAATACATGATCGCAGCTCATTCTCAAAACGACTTTCCTCTTGTTTCATCGCAATTAGAAAGAAAGAGAAGCTTGACTAATTTGGTATTTATGGGACAGGGAGAACCTCTATATAATTGGAGAAACACGTCCAAGGCAGTCTCCATTCTCATCAATTCGAGTGGATTGGCCGTACCTAAGCCTAAAATCACAATTTCCACCTCAGGTGTTGCGCCATTAATACCTAAAGTGGCATCTGAACTTGGCGTATCCTTAGCCATCTCCCTACACGCTACAAGAAATAGCACTCGCGATAAAATTGTTCCCCTGAACAAGACCTATCCCATTTCTGAAGTGTTGGATGCATGCAAACAATACGTGCGACTATTGGGTAAACGAAGACATAGAATTACATTTGAGTAAGTACTATTCAGGGGCTGTGCTGTGCAGTTAGTCAAGGCCATAATTGTGCTGCTATCTACATGCCCCAGACCCCAACACTCGGTGTTCTCTGACTTTACTGTCCTCATGGGTGCTTAATTACTGACATTGACTATGAATACAGATATGTCATGCTTCGAGGTGTTAACGATTCCCTCGCTGAGGCTCACGAATTGGTCAAATTACTGAAAGAGATTCCTGCACATGTTAACCTTATGTAAGCTTTTGTGTATGTTTGTTCATTTGTGAAAAGTATCCCACATTACTGAATTTGGCAAATTACCTAAAAGACCTTGGAATCCTTGGCCTGGTAGCATCTATGAGACTTCCACATCAGATCAGATTGATCGCTTTGCTTCCCTGGTTATGGAAGGAAACGTTCCTTGTACTGTAAGGAGGCCGAGGGGACAAGGTAAATATTAATTATCATCTGCTGGGGACATAAGTCTGAGTCGCTCACTAATTTTGACAAGATATCATGGCTGCATGTGGGCAATTAAAAAGCTCGCATGATAGTAAACGGCGCTCAGGTGACTCAGGAAGACTTCCTTCTGCTGCTGCGTAAAAATATGTTGATATTCAACACATCCTTGTTATATAACACTGTAAAATCACTTGCCAAAGCACGCACATTGTAATAGTAATGCCGAACAACTGTATATTACGCGCACTAATAAAATGACGTATGAATGCTTATGAAGGAGCATCTAGCATACAAAGTGGAACTAAAAACAACTGAGAGTTTCTCCACAAAGCCAGCATTTACATTTTTCTCTAATGCACCGCACTGGGTAAATATGGTAAATGATCTTGATATGGAAAGCTCTATAGCCTAATGTAGACAGTACCCATTCCGACAGGACCAACCGTTGACTAAAAGAACGGATAATCTGGGGCTTAAGGAAGGCTCCGATAGGTATTAACAGATACTCTTAAGTTTACATCGCCTCCGAGCGGTACTCCGCCTTTCACCGACAAGTAATAAAGTGAATGGAACCACTAGTTGGAAGCTTTAGGCTGAGTCCAACTCAATCTGGGACACCGCGGGGATGACCGAACCAGATCTTCCCCGCAATCCTGGCAAACATCCAAATTTATCCAGTTGAAACTTATTTTATTCCCACTGTTACAAATTTTTGTGATACCGGTACATATAAAGGCGTAAATCTAAGATCAGATCATACTATCTTTTTTTCTCCATGGAATCTTTCCCAAAGGACGATACTCGATCAAGCCATAGTCACATCAGCGAGAAGAAGGATGTCACCTACTTAGAGCAGGTTACATCAGGAGGAGATAACATTCATAATGATCGTATTGACCCAGAGGTAGCTAAATATGCGTCAGCAAAAGCCATTTATATTGACGAGGAAACCAACAAGCGGTTGAAGAGGATGATCGACAAACGAGTATTGGTGGTTATGTGTGTAACTTACTTCCTGCAATCTCTGGACAAGGCAACACTCTCGTTCTCGGCCATTATGGGTATACAAGCAGATACGGGTCTTGTTGGGCAGGAGGTGAGTTTCTTGTTCCTTTGCGGAGAAGACGGAGAAATGGCTAGAATCATCAGCTCATACTTAATGTTTCAGTATGCTTGGCTCAGTACCTGTATCTATATTGGCATTCTCGTAGTGGAATATCCAATGAATTACATTATCCAAAGAGCCCCGATTGGAAAATGGTTAGGGTTCTGTGTCTTCTCTTGGGCCGTCGTGCTGTGCTTTCACGCCTTGTGTAAAAATTTTGTTTCCCTATTGGTAGTCCGAACACTACTTGGAATTTTTGAGTCCGCTTGTCAACCTACCTTCATCGCACTATCTGGTATGTGGTACACAAAAGCTGAGAATGCCATGACTATCACGGTTAGTATTTCATTCGCTTGGCGCTGGGTTGAAACACGGGAAGGTGCTAAACTCTCGTTTTTTATCACAGCTCTGGTTCATGATGAATGGCCTTCAGCAGATTTTTGGTGGACTACTAGCATATGCCTTTACAAACATCACAACAGGTCCACTTAAATCTTGGCAATGGCTATTCTTGTCTTACGGTATCATATCTGTCATCTGGGCATTATTTGTTACATGGTATCTGCCAGACAGTCCTATGCGTGCCAAATGCTTTTCAGAGGAAGACAAGAAACTCATGGTGGAAAGAGTACGAAGCAACCAGACAGGTTTGCAAAATCGAAAGTTCAGAATGGACCAAGCTATTGACGCTTTCAAGGATCCCCAAGTGTACTGTTACGGCTTGTTCCAACTCTTTACAACTTTACCTCAGTCCTCCATTGGAGCATTTGCAAATATCATTATTAATGGTTTGGGATTCTCGGTGTTGAACACACAGCTACTGGCTATGGTTTTGGGCGCACTTATTATGGGATTCCCTCTTGCCTCTGCATACCTGGTCAGAAAGTATAACCAAACTATCCTGACCATGATTGGCTTTTTAATACCGTAAGTGCCGTCAAAACTTGGGTCGTTTACCAAATATCAATTGACTGACCCGTCAAATGTAGGAGCATGATTGGTACAATTGTCTTGATGACAGTGGCCAATACCTCAGCATCTACTAGAGCTGGTCTCTTGGTCGCATACTATATTGTTTTATCTTTCTGGGGCGCATCTACCTTGACATTGACCTTATTGTCAAAGAATGTCGGTGGTCAAACTAAAAAGAGTATCGCCGTTGCAGTTAACTTCTTTTGCTGGGCAGCCGGAAATGCCATTGGTGAGTGTCGTTTTGTGATCATCGACAGAATGAGTTGGAGGAGGAACTGAGTTTTGTGGTTTCTTCATGTGAATAGGTCCCCAAGTTATGCAGTCCAAGGACGCTCCTCGTTACTTTACAGGATTCGCAGTTCACATGGGATGCTATGTATGCGCTATTCTTACTCTCTTGTTCCTTCGTTTCCATTTCGTTCGACAAAACAAAAAGAAGAGAGAATTCCTGGCCAGCAAGGAAACTGAGGTCGACAACGATCTTGCCCATTCTTTTGACGATTTAACAGATTGCCAAAACCCCAATTTCATGTACATCTATTAATTCATCCAATAGTGTATTATGTATAACCATATTGAAAGAGAAAAGTATTATATATAAAGATTTGAAATGTAAAACAGGCCCTTGACGATCGATTTATTGAGTGAATGGTTTTGCGTTGCCAGATTTTGAGTCTATATGCACAAGTGATTGAATTGTAATTAAAAATGTGAAGGTAGTGGGGTTTCGATTTAGAATGCCCAAAGAGACCATTTCACAGCACTGGGGTCTTCTAAAGTATCGTTTCCAGTTTCGTCGTCTTCATCTGTTGCTTCGACCTTAACCAATGAAGGGAACAACTCGGTGGGTTTCTCAAATGCCAACGCTGGTTCCTTCTTACGCTTGCGTGTAAGCTCCTTATCCAAGAACTGCAAATCTCGAGCTTAGTAAAACATATTCCTTATCCAAGTTCAATCATGTTGAGACACTTACGGTAGCATATGTATGATCCAAGAAATCTTCCAAATTATAACTTGGCTTTGTAAATTGTTCAGTGAAAATTTTGGCCAATGTGGCCACATTGGGATAGTAATGTTCAGCCAAAGTTTGAAGTTCCCATAATGAAGAATTGAGTGCGTTGCATGTGTATGGATTGGGGTTGGTCTCGTCGTATACATCAGTCTCTGCATCGGCAGTTTCATCACGGTGAATCAATGCCATGCAAGAGGGATGACGTTTTAAAAGGTTATAAATCATGGCGATGAGAATCACACTTCCAGCTGGTGGAGCCGTCAGTGATAAACGGGCCATACGCTTGATGAATGCAGCAATGAGAGATGCTGGAAGATGCGATGATGAAAGGAAAAGATCCAAAAGACGGAAAAATCTCGATCGATATTTGAGATGCAAAACATTTGCATCCAGGAGACGATACAACTTGTGGTAGAAATCAGGATAATCCCTAGAAATGATTATAATGTGAGTCTCCAATACACTATGCAAATATCATGAGGATAGCAGCTTACAAGTTGTAGTCAATGATCAATGTGAACAAACTATTAAGGGCCAGCAAAGCGGTAGCTCCACCTAATATGCAATATAACATGTTATTATTCTAAATGGTATACATGCAATCACCTTCCATTGCTGAAGCATACCTGAATTATATGAGTCAGTCAAAAAGTCCATGAGAAGTCGAGGGTCGGTCATATGTGGTATAATACGCTTATGCATGATGAGAAGGGTCTTTTTGTACAATTCGTTTGTTAGTGACATTTTCATAAACGCCAGCCAACAGGTTTGTAATGCCTTTTTGTGGACGCTCAATCGCACCAACATGTGCTTTCGTGGACCCTTTTTCGCAACGATTTCCTTAGTGACCTCCTCATCCTCTTCATCTGAAGAATCAGCAAATGTATCGGGATCTTCCTTGGCTTTGGCAGCATATTCTGGATCGGGATGACCTGTCCAAAACTCGTCGATCTCCGAACCAGCTGTGGGCATTGTCCTAATGCCTTCCAGAATCGAGAAGGTGTTCTGCATCAACGTATTAATATTGTCATTGGATGCGTTCTTTGCTTTTTTCTTCTTGGGGGCTATCACTTCTGCTGAATCTTTGCTCTCTAACGCCGCAGAGATAATGTCACTATACCACAACAGACGTTAGAAATATCCTGACAATACAATAAAACGGAAAAGAGTTGACCTACGATGTATTCTTGAAGAAATAGTATCGGAGATCGTCGTACACATTGAGATATTTCCCAAGAAGTTCAGCTTGAAGGGGCTGACTAAAATTTGGATTGCGAAGAACGGCGTCCACAACACGAACATAGAAATCGTTTGCAAAAGCATGTTTCTTTCGTAGAGATGACTGATATTCTGATTCTGATTTCAACAATGTGATCAAGATGTTCAGAGCAGGTTTCTGCAGGCCGGGTTCGTCATGACGAAGAAGTTCGCAAAGATACTTGACGTAAGAGTTGTAATTATCTCGTAGCCAATTGCTAACAGTCGCCTTAGCTGATTCTTCCTTCTTCAATCTCTTTAGTTCCCCTTTCAACAGCAGAGCTGTATATACTCGGTGCAGTGCATGGATTGCAGCACTGGTAACACCACCATGGGAACCCTGGTTTGTCCAAGTGTCAATGAGAATGCTCAATTGCAATACAATTCCATGTGGCAATGGACTAAGTGATTTGCACAATAGCTTACCTGAGCAATCTCAAATATTTCTACCAGGTTGTTCAAGTTTGATTTATCGCTCAAGCCGGCTTCTAGTACTTTTATCCGCTGGATAGTGTCTTTGTAGTCCTGATCTTTGCGAGATCCCTGAAGGATAGCATATAGTACATTAGGATTATGTCTCGATAAGCTTCAACAGCATTATTTTTGCTAAATTTCCATCATACCGTAACTTCTCCTCTCTTTCTCTTCTTGATTGGCTGAGGCATGACGGGTTAGACCTGATTAGTGAAGGCAGCTTTCAACCTTTTTTTTTTTTTTTAACGATGCGCTCAAGGTGTCGGGGATAAGCAGTCACAATTGAAGTGGCTGCTGGTGTAACCAGGTGATTGGCTGAGCCTTGAGCGCAAGCAGAAATCCGACGCGTGCCTTGACTCTTTGACTCTCTCAACAACAATCTACAATGGAAGACGAAGTTGCTGCTGTAAGTGTTGATCAGTCTTTGCTTTTTAAAAGATTACTTCAAATCATACTCATACATTGTGAAATAGCTCGTTATTGATAATGGTTCCGGAATGTGCAAAGCCGGTTTCGCTGGTGATGACGCACCTCGTGCTGTAAGTTTCTTAATCTAAGCCAAGACAACGATTTTTAGATCGGATCGTTACTGCCAGTTGTAATTATAACAGCATCACTTCATTATATATTCGTATTTTAACACTATCATTTATCAAAGGTCTTCCCATCCATTGTCGGTCGCCCTCGCCATCAAGGTGTGATGGTTGGTATGGGACAAAAGGACTCTTATGTTGGTGACGAAGCTCAATCCAAGCGTGGTATTCTTACCCTTCGCTACCCTATTGAGCACGGTATCGTTACCAACTGGGACGATATGGAGAAGATTTGGCATCACACCTTCTACAATGAACTCCGTGTTGCTCCTGAAGAACACCCTGTACTCCTCACAGAGGCACCTCTCAACCCCAAGTCCAACCGCGAGAAGATGACCCAGATCATGTTTGAGACTTTCAACTCCCCTGCTTTCTATGTCTCCATTCAAGCTGTCTTGTCCCTTTACGCTTCTGGTCGTACCACTGGTATCGTTCTTGACTCTGGTGATGGTGTCTCTCACACTGTCCCTATCTACGAAGGTTACTCTCTTCCTCACGCCATTCTTAGATTGGACTTGGCTGGTCGTGACTTGACTGATTACCTCATGAGAATTCTTGCTGAGCGTGGACACGCTTTCACCACCACTGCTGAGCGTGAAATCGTCCGTGACATCAAGGAGAAGCTCTGCTATGTTGCTCTTGATTTCGACCAGGAAATGCAGACTGCTGCTCAATCTTCTGCTCTTGAGAAGTCTTATGAGCTTCCCGACGGTCAAGTCATTACCGTCGGTAACGAACGGTGAGTTCTTTGTTCTTTACTACCCTACTAACTATCGAGCCACAGTAATCACTCATATGCTTCTTATCAGTTTCCGTGCTCCTGAAGCCCTCTTCCAACCTTCCCTCATCGGTCTTGAATCCACTGGTATTCACGAAACCACTTACAACTCCATCATGAAGTGTGATGTTGATATCCGTAAGGACTTGTACGCTAACATCGTCATGTCTGGTGGTACCACTATGTACCCTGGTATTGCTGACCGTATGCAGAAGGAAATCACCGCTTTGGCCCCAAGCTCCATGAAGATTAAGATTGTTGCTCCTCCTGAGCGTAAATACTCTGTCTGGATTGGTGGTTCTATTCTTGCTTCCCTTTCCACTTTCCAACAAATGTGGGTCAGCAAGCAGGAATATGACGAATCTGGTCCTTCCATCGTCCACCGCAAGTGCTTCTAAGTTACTATGTTTTATGCAACCTTTGTGCTGCTTATATTACTATTGTTTATTGCACATGCTGGAAAAGGTGTGCAAGTCTTTGAACTGCGTTTGGCCAATTTCGTCCACCACTGTCTGTGTACATCATTTTATAGCATCCAATAAAAAAATTGCCGTTTTGCACTTTTAATCTACTTAAACGAGAATGTAAATGGTAATGTATTCGTGAAACAGCAAAAACAAATGGAAGACTGGATATGTAGCTATACGCCTAAATGGGTACATTAGTATTATCCTGGTCAAACAAATATTCAATCCATACAATAGAAGCTAACCAGGTTACTCAAAATTGTTCTGCAAAGGGAGGAGAGTGACTAGCTTACTAGCAGCATTGGGACGATCATGGCAATTAATGCAGCCAGTAAGAATGAGCTATCGGGCGATATAGAACTACTATCACCTTTTTTGTGTTTTGCACTGGTGCAGTTGACAGAGCATTGAAATGCCATGGATGAATAGTTCATTAAAACGTCATCAGGTGGACAAGCGTCGAATGAATTTGGCTGCATGCTACAAAATCCCAAAGCTGCAGGAGCGACAACTGACGGAAATGTACCTGATAAGGCATTATAATTCAAGCTCAATATTTGCAGTTGACCACAAAGGCCAAGTTCAACTGGTACGTTGCCACTCAATGTGTTACGACTGAGGCGACTGTTCAGATAGAAGAAGCCTTAGTACATCATGTGTATGACCGCACTGTGTGAGATAAAGGGCTGACTTACAGATTGCGAAGGTGAACAAGGTTGCCCAGTTGAGGAGGTATGGTTCCAGAGAGGTTATTCCTTGACAGATCACTGGTGTAGAACAAAATCAGAATAAACATGATCGCAACACCGCCATAAGAGTGTACAATTGCACCAGATACTCACAGAACTTGCAAATTCGGTAGGTTCCCTAGACTTGCGGGAATACTACCAGTTAACGATTGCCCCTTTAAGTATCTAAGACAAGTTCAATAGCATCAGTCATTTCGTTGTTCCAGAAAGAAAAAAAAAAAAAAGGTACTGTGGTGTAAATTACATACATCGAGACAAGAGCAGTGATGTTTCCGAGTGAATCGGGAATGGAGCCCGTCAGTTGATTTTTCTGAACCCGCCTAGCAATACAATCATAATTTTAAATCGTTTAACATGACGACAATGTGGATATTTCAGTGTTTGAAACTTACAGTGACTTCAAAGATGGCATGATGCCTATGTTGCTAGGCAGAGATCCGGAAAATGCATTATAGTTCAGTGACCTAGTATTATCCAGAAAGAAGTGAGTATAGAGATAAATGAGAGTTGTTGTGGCTATCATCTTCGCTTACAGTGAAACCAGAGATCGATAATTTGCTATGGACGCTGGAAAGGGACCGGATAACATGTTATTACTCAAGTCCAATGTCTTAAGAAGCGGCAAATTGGCCCAGCTGTCAGGAATTGTTCCATTAAAGGTATTATTTGCTAAATGTCTTGGAGCGAACGGCGTCAAAAAATGTGGTGTCAAGGAAAAATCGTGCAATTTGTTTACTATTGATCATCTTACAGGTTCGCCAATACTGGCATACTTCCTAAAGCGGCTGGCAAAGCTCCACTCAAGCGATTTGAGTTGAAATTTCTGAGAATAATGATCGTTACCTAAGGAAACCAGGTATACCAAACTAAAATAAAATTAGGTGCATGTAACTTACAAAGTCTGGATGGCTGAGCCGGATGTTATAGAATCAGGAATACTGCCAGTCAAATTATTATAACTCATGTCTCTGAAAATACTAAGGTTAACCTGTAGCAGTGCCATTTTGCCGATATTTATAGTACGCAACTTACAAGTGTACCAAATGAGGTAAACTTTGCAAATTGGTTGGAATAGAGCCAACAAGATTGTTGCCTTGTAGTGTACTGTTGCGTACTAGGTGATCAGTTTTCTATCCAAGTAGGAGAAGAGCTAGCGATCTAGGTTGTATCTTACATGCGTATAACTCCTCCAACAGGATTACAGCGAACATTGGTCCATGAACAGCATGAAGTCATATCGGTACTGGACCATCCGGTTGAAACAAGCCATTGTTGACCACCAAGTGTAGTGTACCATTGCTGTAAAGCACCGCAAGATATTTTTAGCTGGTCTAGTTGTTGTTGATTCAGTGTTTGATTTGGCGCTAATCCAGGTACATTAGAAATTACTGGGGGACTGGCCGGCGTGGTGGGTGATGGATTATCTGTTGCCAAAGTTAGAGGCATAGAAGTTGCCGATGGAACATCCGAAATAGTCGCTGAAGGGCTATCAGTTGCTGTGTCTGTTGGAGTATCACTACTGATGGCTACGTCAGTAGAAGTATCTGATGCGGTAGTGGCATTGGAGCCATTTTCAGAGGTATCTGGAAAGTAAAAATATAAAATTGAATGCCGGGAAAATACAGGATAGACAGTATACTCTGTCTTTACCTTGAGCCTGTACTACTAGTAAAAGAATACTGAAAATTAGAAGCAGCAGGAAGCAATTGTTCATTCTAAGGAATAATTGGAGAGTATGCGAATGAGAAAAGGGGAATAAACCTATATCATAACACACAATCAAATGATGTACATCATATACTCGCGGTATAGTCGCCATAAGTTGTCCTCCGCGAGCCCTCCCATTCCCCTGAGTTTGTACGCACAGTTGCAAATGGCTGCTCAGCCATGTCCGTTCTTCTTCAGCGTAGTTAATGATTAAACTTTTGAAACATCTTTTTGCCACCTAGGATACGCGTCGTGTCTCATATAATTTTATCCATTTATTTTCCTGTTTGATTTTGATACCATTTTACTTTTTGATTGTGATTACTAGGATAATAAGAACTAGAGTCTGCCCAAGCCGCTGCATGTCCGTACTTATTCGTACTTATTTTGGGAGCCTTAGATCCATGAAAGTGTCCTATTTTTGATCCCAGTTGTATAAAAATTTCTTTCCATGCCAGCCAATCGCTATTCCGCGTGGCAGTGACGTTCCTAACCGTCAAGGTTTCTGCCAAGTCCATTCACCTCTCAACGCTTAAAAATGTCCAGCATTAAGTTCAGAATTGCTTTAATTTGCGGTCGAGATCTCGCTGCTGCGTAAGTCCATTTACCATTCCTCTTTTTGGGCTACCATTCTTTCAATGTACCTTTCAGGAGCACGGTCCTCACTTTATTACGGACCGCTTCCAAGATACCGGAGATTCAGTGTTCGACAGCGAACTGCAACTAGAGTACGAGCAAACAAACCGACAATTAATAGTTTTCTTTCTCATATAGTGACAAGACCGGGTTTTCAGATCCGTATGGCGTTATTCGTGTGAAGTAGGTACCTACAAAACTGGAACATAGGGGACGGAAATGTTTCATTGGGTTTATTCCCCCCCCCCCGCTTTTTCCTTCCAACCTTTCTAAATTTCTTTAATTGCGCATTACCTACCTAACCAGTGATAAGAAGTATACTACACAATATGTGAAGCAAACTCTGAATCCTGATTGGGACTTCCACTTTGATATCAATCTTTCACCGTCTCGAGCACCAAAGCATATTACTGTCACTCTTTGGGATAAAGATACATTTGGCCGAGATTTCATGGGTGAGATAATGATTCCCTTTCGAAACGTCTTCGATCGAAACCAAGGTGATGCAGCCGGTGGACTTCCAATGAACTACAAAGACCCTGCAAATCAGCCTATTTGGTTTATATTGCACAAGCGTAGTGAGAAAGATAATGTTAAAGGTCAAGTCATGATGAAGTTTGGCTTTGTAGAAGATGTCATTCGCAGTCCAACAGAGTATGTGTGACACTTTTTTTTGTCCTCACTTTGGTTACGATTTTCTCCTACGGTTAACAGTCTCCCTTGTTTATTTCGTTCTCAGATACGCAAGATATTGGGACGAAATCACCCGATAATTCTCTCGACAAATACAAGTATTTCCTTTTGACTCCAGAAAAACAAAAAGAAAGAAAAAAATCAAGCATTTCTTTTATATAGATAGATACCGCATCCAACAAACCACGTTACACGTGTTTCCAATTCATCCAATATCCCCCTCGTATTGAATAGACGTAAAGTTTACCCTATCCGTCTGTGTTTCCGGTTTATTAACGGAGCGGACTAAAATCGAGTGGGTTCAAGATGGACGATTGCATCTTGTTGATCAATCGAACTAGGATAGAAAACAAGTTAGCTTCTTGCATTTCAAATAATGCGATGGGTATATCCATAATAAGAGACTTACCGGTATTTGTGACAGTTTCAGCCCATCCATCAACTTGCCAAGCGTCTTCACGAGTGGTCTTGCGAGTTTGTAAATCAGGATATGTCCACATATGATGCACAACGTTCAAATCGCCCAACTGGCTGAACCAGGCTCCGACTGGTTCGCAGAACTGACGACGACACTCCAATCCTTTGCGCCAATGCATCTCCCACTCAAGCAAATTTCCAGGCTATATATTAGTGAATGCTAAAGGTTAATGACAGTCCCTAGAAACACACCAACGATAATATTTCATATACCCTCAATTCGTATCTGCGGAGTTCATAGATTCCGTTAGTTACCCGTGGCGGAGACGTTGCCCAGAAAGAGAATTCAAGCATCATCGTATTTTCACGAGATATCAATAGGGGGCGTATATCCCTCATGAACCGTTGATATTGCTGGTAGAATTCAATATAAGTGGTTATAAAAAGATAAATACATGTTCAAAATGATGTACTTACAGCATCCTGTCGCAGTCTTTCCATAGTTTCCTTATGGCCTGGGTATCCTTTGTATTCCCAAATATGCACTGAAGGAAGTCATGTATGTTAGGACCAGTTCCAGTAAATTAACACAAAACATACCAAGTCAATATTTACCAAATGTATCTTGCTGTCCAATCTCTGTTGACCAACTTCCACACAAATGGACGTTGTTGGCAGGATCATTCGCAATGCGTGGGAAGTGCTCTGCTCTGATAATCCAGAATCTGTATTAGAATAGCACATCCCATAAACGTGCTAGAACCAAATCCGATATCTTACATGAGAGCCGTGTACTCCTCCACTCGGTCAGGCTTCACTTTGTGTCCTATGTATCACGTCATAAGTAACCGTAGTCTATCGGATAGAGCATTCAATGGCCGCTCCTTCCCCACACTTCGCCGAAGAGAACTTACTTTGCAACTCATGGACGTATTTGCCTCGCGCTAGCACCTTGGAGTGAGTAGCTTTTTCTTCCTCGTGAGATTTCTTGGAACCGTAAAGAACGCTTTCAAGAATCCCCCCTGCTTTACTCTGTGCTGGTTGGTCGTGGTCGTTTCGAAGGAGCGGCGTTTGAGAGAGTGGTGCGAGCGAGGTGGAAGTAAAAGGCCGCTTTAAGGTAGAGCATACGGCTGCACGAGTAAGTAAAGAAGATGAGCGCGCCAGCATTACAAGTGTCAAAAAAATCACAAATCGACAAAAGGTATTAAGCTGTTAAACCAAGTGTTCTTCGGTTTGATCATCCACTGAATTCATATACTGTTTATTCAAACTCCGGAGTCACGAGACCCATCAGCGCCCAATTTCAACATCAAAGTGCTTCCATACATGCAATGCAACGCCTCCAAGGCAAAACCATAACTTAAAAATGTTATCATAACATATGGAGGGTAAGGAAAGGAACGATTGTACATTTTGATCATTAGGACTGGTGAAGCCAGTATTATTTTGTTCAATAATCTATTAACATCGTAATCCATTTGGGAAGTCAGTCGTCATGGAAAATTTACTCTAATACGTGTACGATAGGGAAAAGAATTTTAGCACCGTGTTATCTGAAAGGAATCTATATAATGCAGACTTGGTCACTACCAGTCAAAAAGATTTAATTCATGGAAAATTATATTTTAGTTACTGAAATAAGATACCAAGCGTGCATAGGTTGAGGAATATGCCTAGAAAACGTCTTTCTTGCCTCTCTATGATAAAACTTTCTATTTCCAAATGAGTCAGAGCGTATCGAGTACATTAGCGCGTTATTAGTTCTCAATTACAATTGTAATAATATATTTTTTTTATTTCCATCGGATGCAGTTCATTCATTCCTGACCAACAGCTTGGTCCATTTTGCTATTGACCATGCTGGCCATTACATCCAAGTCTTTCATATCTACATGGCACATTGATATTATATGGGCTAATCCATCATGCTGACTGCTCAATATCTGAATGCAGACATATGCGTAAATTTTCAATTAACACCAAAATAAATAAACAGAAGAAAAGATGTGCTTACTTCAGATATCGCCTGAACGTCCTTTTCATTTGTGAAGGCCCATTTTTCATTCAGCACGGCAGCCCTTTGATTATCTCGTATATCTTGAACTTGGTTCCATAAGTTATTCAAGCTCCCGTTCAACTGCGCTGATCTCTGTAATTCAATTTCCGCCTTTTCTAATTGGAGTCTCAGCTTGTCTTCGTCAACTTGGATAGGGAATCCTTTACTGCGCAAAAGTTGCGAATTTTTCATAAACTAGCAAGCAAAGGTGAGAGATGAACTTTCATTTTCACTGCCACACAGAAAATAATGTAATGCAATTCTACCTGTATCGTTCGTTGTGTAAGGTCTATGTGTCGTCGTTTATGCTCGGCCAATCGTGTCATTGTTTCCAGGATATGCTTCCGTTGGATTTGCTCAATTTTTTGATCAATCGCCTAAATACTTGTTTAGTTACCTATGGCATATGGTAGGACTAACCTTTACAGCTAATGTACTTACTTCAAGTCTTTCTTTGAAAACAGCGCACGTCCTATACTGTCCTTCCATTCTTTTGCGAACGTCATCAAAGCCAACAGCTAAAGTGGGAACCATGCTGAATGGAAAAGGCATTAGAATCCGTATATCCGCATGTCCCATGTATACCAAACCTAGCTCACCATGTTGGATCAGGGTTATTTCGCATTGCTTCGGCCCACAAATAAGGATCAATATCCGCTGGTTTAGCGTATCGGTGAACTTCATCAGGATGAACCATATTATAAAAGAAATGCTAGAAAACAATGTCAGCAAAAATGATGTCGTTTACACCACACAGACGCTGAAGTCCACTTACTTTGAAATGACAGAGGGGTGATTTGGTGTCCCACTTTGCCTTTATGAGGGCAAGTTGTTGCCAAGTTTGAAGTTCTTGTTGTTGATTGGGTATATTTGCACTTCCTCCAAATGTCGACTGATTTTGCTCTGTAGCATTAACATATAAGAATTAGAATTGCGCTGAATACCATAAATAGTCGGTGATTCATTTCATACGTGGTATAGCAAAAGAAGTTTGCAAAGTAGCAGGTGGGTTTGTGGCTGGCGCTGGTGCTCCAAACGAAAACGTCGGTTTCGATTGCGCTGCGCTTCCAAAGGCCAATGAATGAGCTGCTTGTGTCGTATTTCCAAATGAAAATGATGATGTTGGTTGCGCATTATTTCCAAATGACGATGAAGGTGTAGATTGTATCGTGCTTCCAAATGATAATGCCGGTGTCGTATGTTCCGTGGCTCCAAATGAAAATCCAGTGTTTGATGACGTTGACTGACTCACTGCTAACGGATATTGTTAGCATACTGCATTGCAAAGTCCATATTTTGTATTAATTTCCCACCTGATTGTCCAAAAGGTGTGCTTTGTGTTCCAAAGGCAGGTGTAGTAGTATTTACTGGCTGAGATGAGCCGAAGGAAAAGCTGGAGTTTGATGTATTGGCTGCTAGATGATGAAGGGTGGTGAATAAACAAAACAAAATGGTTAGATCTTTATATGACCACTAACCTTGGCCAAAAAGTGGCGCCTGCGCGCCAAAGGAGTTTGTAGAGGTAGATAAGTTACGTTGATGCATTACAACGGCAGTTGCGTACTAGATTAACTTTTAATTGGTGAAATGTCGAATGAAGCTAGTTTCTGTCACTGGCGATCACTATATTGCGCAATTTTCTCGACGAAAATTCTCTTTTTACACCGATCCAAACTACTGCAACGTGTAAAGTACTACTCTGATTCCAACCGGACGCTTGGTACCTGAAATGTACAGTTGAATGTAACATTGACATGGATGTCAGAGAGATGTAAGAATGCATTGAATCACAATACCAGGGACTTACTGAAACTTTCTTATTATCTTAAGCACCTATAGTGACTTCGTGCAATTTGTGGATGGTTTGATCCAACGAGAAATCAATGGCGTTTTTATACCGATCGCTATGGCTACTTCACTTTGTATAAAAAAAAATTAAATTGAACTGAATTGAAATCCCGAGAAGCAACTCAAGTCCAAACTGTAGAGTTTCTTTTCCTTCTCACCTGAGGGTTGACTCCAAATCTATAATAACGCGAAAGAATTCGCGTTCAAGTTAGCACAGGATGTGCCAGCTATAGTGAAATTATACCCTTGAAAATATATAATTGCTTCGCATGTAGAGTAAACTAAGCTTGCTAATAACTATGATTTTACTTTGGGAGAAGCAAGTCCTACATACAGCAACGACTGTGAATAGAATCTCATCCCATCCCATACCATTCTATATAATATATTCTATCGTATATAAACTCATTGGATGCTGATTAGTGGGTTTACAATACCATGAGTCAATACACACAATGCTAACTGGTGTTGAAAATCTAAATTTTGGCTATTGGGTCATAGAATTTGAAGCAGCGCGTCTCATGTCCTTCATTCCATATGCGCTTGCTTCAGGCGCATTCGCTGCATTAGCGTCTGTCTTTGCAAAACTATTTACTGATTCTAAAACAGCCTATTTTACACAAGTTATAATAGACCTATTATCAGTGAAACAGCAAGATGCCCTAACATCTTACGTAAGTGCTAATTTCAAGCTGGTTATACATACAGAGTGGAATGACTAATAATATGATATAGATCCTTATATTGGTGCGGTTAATTTGTTTCCTTCTGATTTTTGCATGCAACTCCCTCATGTGGACAATATTCACTAAGGCGCTTAATCGGGCACCATCGTCTACTTCGGTATCCGTTGTGAACAGCGCAGCCAATTTTGGCGTTTCGGCAAGTGTTGGAAAGAGTGAAATGGAATAACTGAAGTCTACATGAATTAATAATCTTCATATGCGAGTAGGCTCTCTCGGGTTACGCTGTCTTTGGTGAGCCTTTAGCCTACAGCTGGTGGCTAGGTGCAGCTTTGATCATAGCAGGCACGTTGATTCTTACAAGATCGCAGACCAATGCAACCAAAGACAAATCTAAAGTAGAATAATACGACTGGTGTATTGACGAACAGTGATGTAAATATATATTGTAAAATTGGCGATTGCTGATGAAAAGCTTTGCTTTGCTTTTTGGAGTCAACTTTATTCACGGCCATAATTTAGCCGATTCCCTCTCTCTATCCGCACTCTTAGTTACTACATATAAATGCATAGAATCAGATACGAGTTGACAACCCAAAGTCAGAGATTTGATAGGCTGTTCATAATTTGGTCTGCAAAGTTTCTAAAGTTAGCCATTATAAGCCTCATACAGAATCAGGGAAAAAACTAAGGGTTCGTAAAAGCCGCGACTTTGCTGCATGACCCTGGTTTTTCCAGTCACCTTTTCGGCCCGTCAAACTTCCATCTTGTACTATCACCGGTTCGGCAGCTCGCTCCTATGAACTCACGTTACTACCTCACCTTACCTTGGTTAAGTGCATGCATGAACTATTTTTCAAAGGAAATGTCATTTATAGTTGCAAACTTTCTATGTCCTATTTTTACCAATGTTTGTACAGTTTGCATTTAGGATATAAAAGTACGGGGAAGTTATGAGCTTCTGAAGTTTCGATATCAAATCAAACATGAAGTTCTCTATCATTTCCGCAATCTTGGCTCTCTCTGCTACCGCTGCTTCTGCTGCTACTGCTGATTTTTCAGGTACCATTTACGTCTACGTGAACAGCATTCCTCATCCCAAGACTACTTTCCTCAAGAAGGGTACTGGACAGGAATTGTTAACTGCTGGTGTTGCTTGCAATGGCGCAACAACGTTGCCAGGTAAAGGCCACAATGGTGTTCTCTCTGGCGATTTCATCCTTATGAATAACACATGGGGCTTTAATGGCCAACACGACAATGAAATCAGTATGGGTAGGTTGAAAACAGAATATCATTGTAAATAATTGATAGTATAGTTGACTTATTCATTTCGTTTACATAGGTTACATCAAACTCTCTAACAGCCAAAACTGCCTTAGTCTTACTAAGGGCAACGATTTGATGGCTTCTCCTTGTCCATCCTTTACTGAAGAAATCAAGGAGGGCAACATATTTGCCTGGTTCCATGACAAGCGTAGTAGCGCAATTTGGGCCTATGGTGGTGATGCAACTGCTGATGAGAGCCAGGGTCTCAATTTTGATGCCACTAATCTCCAAACCACCGGCCAACTATTGGTTGGCGTTCCTATGCACTCTGACACCCTCAGTAATGTTTTCCTTGGCCTTGGTCATGTTAATTTGGGTAATACTGGCAAATCCCCCACTGGATGCCAATAGATGGCTTTGCCAACTTCATATGTAAATTTCCATGAATAAACATTTCCAAGAATAAACATTTCCCAAATATGTATTAAGTAATTTCGCAAGTTTGTGGCGTTGGTAATTGTGTGCAATGTTGCAAGGATTTTTTGGACAGTTAATACATGCGTCCATCTCAGATAAGGGTTTCCGCAACAAATATTCATCCTAGGATTGTAACTCCTAACAGATAGTTATAATAGCGGAGAATCCCAAGCCCTGATTGAGAGGCACAAAGTAATGGTCCTCTGTGAGTTCAGTGTCAACTGAAATGGGTTCTACTCCATTGTAGGTTTCCAAAGGGTCGAATTGATGAGGAACTACTTGAGCTCAAGCAGGGATTGAGAATATTCAGAAGCTTGAAAGACAGCAGACATAGTAGTGAAACGAAACGGTAGAATACCATAGAGATCTTATCAAGATAAAAGAAGATAATGAACATTTATTGTATATCTTTATCCCAAATTTACAGTTTAATGTTTGCTTATTTTTCGAATAATGAATGATGATAAGCAACAAAATGACAGATTTTCTTCCAAATATTTAACACTTTCAAGGTGAAAATGCAATGGCTGAGTTGAAACTGATAACCAAAGGGGGTCCTCAGGTTTTGTGGTAAACGCGTTTGCAAACTTTGCCTGTTGATTCTGTGCACAAACCTTCGTGATAGCTGGTAAATATTGATGTCAGCAGTGAAATTTTGTCAAATTGTTAGCTTTTTCACCTATAGAATGACAGTTTCAATCAGCAACATGTTATATCGTGAAACGGTGTTCCATAGCTTGTGGGTGGCTTAGGGGAGTACGGATATTGTTTAGGTAAGCAGCCATGTTTTGTCAAGGTGCTCATTATTCTATTAACTCCACTGGATTCTCCTTTATGATTTGTCAAGTCGATTTATAATAAAGGTATAGAGACAAAGGTAAAGTGATGGGCCATAGCCACTGACAATTTACCTCTCAGATATTAAGGCAGTTTACATATGAAAATCCTCGGTAAAGATGAAAAAAGTTTCCAAAGTTAGTCATATCTAGCCCCATATAGTGGTAGAAGCTAAAGGGTTGGTAATGCCCTAACTTCCATACATGTCCATTGAGGCTGGTAATCCCATTTGATCAAGGCACGTTCTAAACCTTGTACAATCATCGATTTCCTTAACTCCTTCCCGTTCACGTTGCTCCCTCGCGTTACCTTGACTAGGCACAACATAAGAAAATTTTCCTGGAAATGTCATTTATAGTCGCAAAACTTTCAATGTCCTATTTTTACCCCCATCTGTACAACATGCATTAGGTATAAAGGTCCTCGGAAAAATGAGCTTGTTGAGCATCACCTCAATCAACAAGTATGAAGTTCTCTATCCTTTCCGCTCTTTTGGCTCTATCTGCTACCGCTGTTTCTGCTGCCGATGCTGAATTTTCAGGTACCATTTACGCCTACGTAAACAGCATTCCTCATCCCAAGACTACTTTCCTAAAGAAAGGTTCTCTCAATGGTTCTGGAGGCGAGTACCTGGTTACTGCTGGTGCTGCTTGCAATGGCGCAACAACTTTGCCAGGTAAAGGCCACAAAGGTGTTCTCTCTGGCGATTTCATCCTTATGAATAATACATGGGACTTTAATGGCCAACACGACAATGAAATCAGTTTGGGTAGGTTAAAAAAGAAAATCATTGTAAATAATTGATAGTATATATGACTTACTCATTTCGTTTACATAGGTTACATCAAACTCTCTAACTGCAAAAACTGCCTTAGCCTTACTGAGGGCAACGCATTGATTGCTGCTCCTTGCCCATCCTTTACCAAAGAAATCAAGAAGGGCAACAAATTTGCCTGGTTCCATGACAAGCGTAGTAGCGCAATTTGGGCCTATGGTGGTGATACAACTGCTGATGAGAGCAATGGCCTCAATTTTGATGCCACTCACCTCCAAACCACCGGCAAGAAGTTGACTGGCATTCCTATGCACTCTGACAGTCTCAATAATGTTTTCCTAGGTCTTGGTCATGTTAATTTGGGTAATACTGGTAAGACCCCTACCGGATGCCAATAGACGATTTGTGCCACTGTACGAATATGATTCCATAATAAAAATTCTTTGTGTCTGCATGATAATGTGGTACGTTACATTTGGTGGAGTAGATGCAGGAAGAAATTAATTCCGATGTCCAGGATTAACCGGGGATTTATGGTCTTCTCTGAGAAAGCTACTGGCGACGTTCTCAGACTTCGAGTTTATTCCTAGTGATGAATGTATATCTCCTAAAGAAATCAGCCAATATTGTAAGAAACATGACTGTCAAGTGACAAGTAATCTATCACCAACGTTGAAAGCGTGGGACATGATAGAGTATGATAAACTTGCTACAGTTAGGATATGCGAACTAGAAAGTACGCAAGATCCTCATAAAGTGCGCCAATACTTTTTGCAAGTATCAGCATCACTGTCAGTGATTGGGAATCTCTATGGCACAAGTCCTTTCGAAAGGTTGTTGTACGATAACAGCCCATGATATAGCTAAGATCACTGGAAATACTTATAGCTATTTACAAACCAGAATGCTCGTGTTCAATTTCTTCGTCACCGGAAACGAAAATCCGCAAATCTGGACAAAAGAACGACGAAGAGGTCGCGGTTACAAATATTAAGTAGCATTAAAAAACGGATCAGTGTCTATGACTCCACCATTACTTTAGCTACGTTAAAAATTTCATGAAGTGAGTTCCTGAGATTGTCTGCACGCACGCACCCTTTATTAATGCGCTGTCACCAGTATCTCTGTATGACTGGCAATGTCTATCGAGATATTTTTTGCCATGTGCTCAGCTTGTGTGGCGTAGGTTAAGGTTCGTGAAACAGTCCATTATGGAAATTGTCTGCTTTGATGGCTTCATTACGGTAAAAGATAAAAAAATTTTATTCTAGAGATTAAAGCCAAACCTGATGGTTCAGTTTGTATCAAAAACATCCTTTCCCTTCATCAATGCTACTCTTCTGGACTCTTACCGCTCTTTTTAACGTCGTTGTTGCACTTACGCAACAGGATAGCTGGAAAAGCGACATGCTCATACAAGGTATCGTCGAGTTCTACAAGCCCTCGTATTCAGTATTGGTACAGTGGTTTCTCTAGCAATCCTGGTGGCGATATCATAGTATTTAGTCCTGGTGCTGGACTGGATCACCATATTGTCGACGCACAGATTTACCCCCTCCTACTAGCTGGTTATCGCGTAGTGACATATGATGCTCGATGCCAGGGCTTGAGCCAAGTGTCCAATCCCACAGCGCGGGCAAACTGTACCATTACCTTTGATCTCATGCTTCAAGACATGATATCTATGATGAGGCAAGGATAGATTATTTAACAGCTTTGCAATAAAAAGCAACTTACTAACCATCAGTTTTATGCTCTTTTGCATTGATCTGCACATTCCAACTAATCAAGCTATCTTGCAGGCTGGTCTCTGGATGGGTGGTATGGTGGCGCAACAATTTTCAAAAGTATACCAAACAGAACTAAAGCTCTAATAGCAATGGACTGTGGACCGAACGAAGTTCTGCTCTCCTGGATGCAATATTACTTGACAACCCCGCTGGAAACGCTCATTGCAACGGATAACAATGCTTCATTCAATGCTATCTTGGCTACCTCAAACAATACCATTGCTCGTCAAGAAATTTATCCGGAGCTATCTGAATCTGGAGATGCTGAGATTGTGAAAGCTATGAAAACCTGTGCTGAAGTAGTGGAGGATGATCCAAGTTTCACTAGATTGAAAATACCGGAGTTGCTCATATATGGTCAATTGGATGGACTGACAAACGCTTCAATGATTCAATGGTACAATCGAGATATAGCCAACCCTCATATATCTATTGTTCCCATCCCTAATGCCGGACACGCCAGTTCGTTGGATAATCCTGAGGGCGTAACAAATGCTTTGATCAACTTTCTTAGCGCTACCAAGCAATAAAGAGGTCTGGCTATGGATGCAGCAAGCCCTCATCAGGATACAACATATCGTTTCACTGTAGTTTTGTTACATACATAATATTACTAACTATCATAATATTAATGTCTTCTAAATAATTATCAATAAATTGAGTTTTTTATGAGTGAAATTTTGGATTGCCCTAAGGATGGTTTATGGGAGTGGAGCTGTGGCAGTTTGATGAAACAAGTCACAATTTTTTCAGTATAAAGTTGCTGACTTTTTTTTCCTTGCAAGTTTTTCACAGTGATCTCCATGCCTTCGCTCGTCGAACATAGCACTAAAATGTCAAGCGAAGCGGCAAAATTCCCTCGACTAATGAAAGATCTCGAGTCAAAGATTGATGAGGTGCAAAATCAGCTGAAGCCTGTTTTACAAAAGTATGTTATCCTTCAACAATTCTAGTGGTATATGTTCACATTGCTAATGTAAATTGATGCTTCTTTTCCCCATGTAGAGTCTCTAATGGCGAAATCAAAACTTCGAAAGGAATATCATTTTTGGAAGTCAAATACCAATTATTGCTTCAGTACATTGCCAACTTGGCCTTCATAATTCAGCTCAAACTTTCTGGAAAGCAACTGGAGTCACATCCAGTGATTCAGTCGTTGATCGAGCTTCGAGTTATGCTAGAGAAGATGAAACCTGTTGAGCAGAAACTGAAATACCAAATAGACAAAGTTGTACGAACAGCATTGGTTGGCGAGCAGGATAACGAAATGGCGAATAGTGGCAGTGCATTTGCTACATCTGCAGGTACGAACTTTTTTGTGATCAGCGGTACTGAAACCTTACAAAAGGATTCTAACCAACATACCACCTGTACAGTGAGCGATCCTCTTTCCTTCAAACCAAACCCAATGGGTCTCGTCGGCAAGGGTGGGGATGATGAAGAAGGTACGTTTATTACTAGGCAGTCAATTAAATGCCCTTGCGCCTTTAACTTAAGCGCCTTTTCTTTTATTACAGATGAAAGTACAGATAAATCTGGTGTGTATAAACCACCTAAGCTTGCACCTGTTACATACGATGAAGATACCCGAAAATCTTCAAGACAAGAAAAGAATCAGAGCCGTCTCGTTGAGAAGGCATCACGCTCTCGTATTATGCGAGATTTGATGGCAGAGATGGATGATCGTCCAGAAGAAGTAGATGCTTTGGGTGGTGTCAATGAGGGTATGGGCTTCGGCGACAGTCTTGACCGACATATCCAAGAGAAGGACCAATACGAAGAGAATAATTATGTTCGTCTTGCCGTCACACGAAAGGAGAAGAAGCGACTACAGAATAACAACAGAATGCGCTTCGATAATGAATTTGACGTAAGAACATTACATCGTCGGATAAGTCTGTATTAGATCTTAAATACTAACATGTTATTGTTTATCAGAATCTTAATGATTTCAGCAATCTCGTTGGAATTCAAGATGTAGAGGAGCAGGACAACGAGCGAATGAGGAATGTCATGACCAGAAGAAAGCGAGATGAGGTATGTTTGTGTTTCATGGTGTTTTCGTCGACTCAGGTGATATGGGCTAATTGTCGTATCTGTTTTGTTTAAAGGGTGTGCGTGGTGAAAAGAGACCACGGGAAGATCAAGGGTTGTTTGATGGTATGGATGACGCTGGTGATATGAACCGATTCCAAAAGCAACGACGCCATATGAAATCAAAGTCCAAGAAGAAGGGACGTAAATAGACGCTATTATACTGTACATTTTTCTCCAATGCATAAATCCATTATATATTATTATCTCATTTACAATATTGATGCTAATGCGAGTACCGCGTTCCTGTTCACTTGTTTTTGGTTATTGAGCATAGAGATTTCGTTTTCGTTGTTATCAATTCAGATGCTTGAGTATGGGGTAATGTGTATACGAGTATGACAAGGCTATAAAGTATGCGAATGAATCCTTACAGTCCTGCTTGCAACACAACCAATTTTCCGCGGATCAAAGAAAATATTTGGTATTGTACAAGTAGTACAACAGCATTTATTGGATTCGTTTTTCATTCATTTGTCATTTTTTATATCACTAATATACTGTAATTCTTTATGGTTCTAAACGCCTGGGGTCGCGAGGGAACAAGCTGGATCGACGAATGTTACCCAATCCCATGTAAAGCATAACAACACGCTCGAGACCGATACCACCACCAGCGTGAGGAGGAGCAGCAATCTTGAAAGCGTCAATGTAAGGTTGGATGTGTTTCAGGTCGATACCGTGGACTTTGCATCGTTCTTCTAAGAACTTGGCATCGTGGATACGTTGGGCTCCGGAAAGAATTTCCTCTCCACGCATGAAGAAATCGTATGAGTTGGAATAGTTGGGATTCTCAGGGTCGGGCATGGTATAGAATGGACGCACAGCCAATGGGAACTTGTCAAGCATGTAAAAATCGGTGTGATACTTTTCTTTGACAAGCTTTCCTAGAAATCTCTCTTGTTCGGTGCTGCAAAATTATATCAATCAGGAGAGAGCTCTCTTCCAATAAAAACAAAATATTTCTCTACCAACCTCAAATCGTCATAGTCACCAAGCTCAACACCAGCTTCGCGGAGCATAGCGATACCATCAGCATACTTTAATCTGAGAGTCTTGGGCAAGAACTCAAAGTCCTCAAATGGCATCTGGCGCTTGACAGCTTCGAGTTCATTGTTGAACAATTCCTTCAAACCTGTGAAGATGCTGACAAAAAGTTCATCTAGGACATCCAAAACTTCATGGTAGTGCTCTTCGAAAGCCATTTCCATATCAAGACCAACAAATTCAGTCAAATGGCGATGGGTGTTGCTGTTTTCGGCACGGAAAACGGGACCAATTTCGAAAACGCGGTTGAAGTCACCGGCAATAGCCATCTGTTTGTATAACTGAGGAGATTGTGCAAGATAGGCCTCGGCTATTTCACATCAGTACATGTAATGTGACAAAATGGGATTGAGTGTGAATAAAAAACTTACTGTTGAAGTACTTGATGCTGAAGATGTTGGCACCACCTTCTGATGGAGTACCAATCATCTTGGGAGTGTGAATCTCGACGAACCCACGCTTGTACAAGAAGTCACGGAAGAGGTGGCAAACGCCAGATTGGATTTTGAAGATAGCGTTACCAGTGGTGGTCTGACGGAATGAAGAACAACATTAATATAACATTAGAGAATTTTATATTCGAGACTAGATAAACTTACTCTCAAATCAAGAACACGGTGGTTCAAGCGAGTCTCAAGGGCGACACGGGAGAATTGAGCATCCTCTTTCTCAAACTCAGATTCAGGACGAGATGCATCTTCCAAAGAGAAAGGAAGTCGAGGTTCAGCTTCAGATATGATATGGAGTTGCTTGATGATCAACTCTGCGTCACTGATGGTACAGCTCTTGATATCCTCAGCAGCCTTAACAATCTCAGCTTCAGCCAATACAATGGACTCGGCGGGGATGCTAAGGACAACGATTTAATATGGTATATACTTAGTCAAAGTTTGACTATTCGTAGTACTTACTTTGCGCTAAACTTGATCATTTGCTTGCTAGCCTTATTATCATCAGTGGTAAGAATACCCTGGATGGTGGAGACACCCTGACGGAAGACGAAGAAACACAGCTTGGAGCTCTTGGCACGAGAAGTTTGAATTCTTGCGCGGAATAAGATGGTTTCACCTGCACGAGATGCGTTGATCTTGGTGATATCTTCTCGATGACGACCTAGAGAAGGAATCAGGACCATTTTGATTGTGAAAGTATAAACAAGAGTGATATTTACCAGTACGCTCCTGTGACTGGTTCATAGGCAACTTGCCGTACTTTCCAGCAGAGAAATCCTATGTTTCATATTGTCAATACACCGCGATCATAATAGTCTGACAGCTCGAATATCAGCCAAACTTACAGGTCCTTCGTTTGCAGCTTGCTCTTGGGCAATTCTAGCAGCAATCTCAGCCTTTCTTGCAGCCTTTTCTCGCTCTTTCTCGAGCTTCTTCAAGGCCTTCTTTGACAGTGGCTTGCCATCCTCGCTGAAGATGAAATCAATACAAACATTCAAAGCAAACAGAATGTATCCATGATTCCTTACCCCAAGATAATTTCTTCGGTTTGCTGGGTAATCTCAGCAATTTGGGCTTGAGATTGTTCTTCAGCACTCATGATCTATTAATTATATGCTAAGAGAGAGAGAGTAATACGGCACAAAGCTTTCGTTTTATTTTAAAGTGTGTGGTTGCAAGCGGAGCAGTCACAACGTGACGTGATATGACTACAATAGGCTCAGCAAAAAACCCTTTCACATAGCCTTAGCAATGCTGTGCACCATTTCCTATGACAAAACCTTTTAGTCAAAAGTGATCATTTATGTGTCAAAACATTATTAAACACAATTACCTCTTTTGAAATCAAGTGGCATGTCTTTTCTATTAGTCCAAGTAATGAGTTGATATCGCTTGACCAATCATTCAGAATCTGGTTTGCACTCTTGTTGACCTGGAATGATATAATACCAGCTGGTCGATCAATTTTGGCGTGGATGGTCTTGGAAACAACCAATTTGGACAAAAATTCCTCCGCGTCCTATTGTTGATATCCATTATTAAGTCATCACAAAAGAATATATAGTCATCAAGAAAGAATGTACAACAACATACCTGTTCGTTCAAATCTAGCAATTGAGTTAATCGCTTGGTAGTGATGCGTGTGTAATATTTGGCAATAACTCGGATATTGTGTTCAATGACTCGCTTATGGAGTTCACTCCATCGCTTTTGGCCAGCTTCATCTTTAGGTGAAAACACGTCTGTCTCCTTCAGTGCTGATCCATATATCTCCTCAATCTTTGGCCAGCGCATCAACTCATTGGTAACAAAGCATTTTGCAAGTTCACTGTAACAAGACAGGGAAAATATGTTAGGGATAAGCTTATTTGTCAAATGAAACAAGGACAGATACTTACTTGAACAGTTGAATCTTGCTCACATTGGGATCACTGTATATGCGGTGCAACAGATCAGATTGCTCATTGTCGTATGGCGAAAGGACAATGAACAAAATAACATTCTTGAGTACTGCTGTCCATTTCTTTTCATCTTCTTGGATTGACTTGGTATCGTACACTGCTCGGTAAAATTTACAGACATTCAGGTATTGGTCTTCGTGCAAAGCGTGTTGTATCATCAAATCATAAAATCGAAGTTTCAAATCCTAAAAAAAAAAAAAAATGAATAAAGAAAGCTCGCATAACTACATTCAATATGTCCCTTTAAGCCGTACCTCGTTTTCTTCATCCTTGAAAAATCGAGTATTGATCTTTTTGGACATGATTTGAGTTCTGGTGTAGTCACGTTTGGCGAGGAGCAATCTCATCTGTTCCAATATAAAGTCGGTCTTTTCTCGCTTTTCCATCGATCCAAATGTCTCCACTTGCAATTCCTGCAATATATCTGCTGCCTCGTCGATCTTTCCTTCATCTTCCTTGATTTTAGAAAGCATTCTTGTCAATCTTGCTCGCTCAACCTCTACAAAGATCTTTCCTTCTGTGACTGTACGAAGTGTATCAATGAGTTCTAGTTTAGTTTCCATGTCAGGGGTGTCGTCAAGATGTGACATAGCTTCTTGCACCATTTTAGTTGTTGCCTATGAGAGAGGATAGCTCTAATAAGATGACAGGTACATCGGAGAGGAAAATACATCTATATGATAAACTTACACCCTTAAGCTGACCATGTTTCTTGGACAAGAGTATAACATTATCATTAAGCAATTTCCACTCGCGAGCTTCGTAGCATAGTTTGACTACTTGGACGAGGATTCGACCAGTAGATGACTGATCAGCAGCCTATAACACTGGTTTAATACAAACATGTCGGTGAATCTCTTGGCTATCCCAAAATTGCTTACCATACGAGCTTGCTTCTCGAGAACCAAGAGTTTCTCCAAGGCTTCCTGTAGCTTCCCTTGCTGAAATAGAAAATGTGCCTGTCAGTTATCATGATCACCTGCATTTCATAGTAACATTTCCATTCATACCTGTTGCAATCTCTCAGTCTCTGGAAGAAGCTGGTCTACCTGAGGACTAAAGTCCTTTTCCATTTTCTCTAATTTGCCGTCTGACATAGTTGTGTTCAGTAGTTATAAATCCACTCTCCAGGCAGACGCGGTCAAGCCATTAGAATTACGACGACAGGCGAACATGACATCACTGAACATGAAATTATTGAATTCACTCTTGAAAATACAATTATTGCACGTTGTGCGATTTGAAACTACGATATTCAGGTACCAAATTACGAAAATGGAAGTCAGTAATATGAATTTATGCCATTTCCCATATTTCGAATAAAACACATACGCTTTTCAAGTACTTGGAGAAATACAAAGAGTTATTCCCATTAATTCTATGTATCTACTGTTGGCTGAGTGGCTGAATGCTGGATGTTTCGGGGTTAGATAGGTAAACTCTTTGTACTCCGGTTACACGCACTTTTACCAAAAGCAGTTCAGAGCGTTTGTATATTTTAAACCATTTCATTCAACCATTCATCATTTATTGATGGGAAGCATTTGAATTCTGGAATCAAACACATGTCGTTGTTTTCCAAGTTTACAAAACAATCCGACAAGGTCGCCTATCCTTGGTCCCAGAAAAAGTCTTCTGGTCCGGCTCTCCCGAGATATGGGCACGTCGTCCAGCCCATATCCTCTGGTGACTCTTTCGTTGTCCTTGGTGGCATAGCAAAAGGGACTGGTAAAAAGGACATCTTCATGTTCGATCCAGGTATACTTTTTAAATTCATATTTGGGATTGTTACGGTGTAAACGTGCTTTTACTGAACTCAATTGCTGTGATCGTTAGCCACCGGGTCAACTTCCACCTTTAGTACATCGGGCGATCACCCTTCTGCTAGGTCATGTCATACTGCAGTCAGCTTTGCTAATCAAATTCTTGGTAAGTTACTATCGTACATTCGTTTACTCGAAGTGCATGAACTGATTTAATTAAAAATACATACCGTTTTCAATCAAATTAGTGTATGGCGGAGAACCTAAAAATGCAGAAGACACAGCTGATGAGAACCTGTACATCCTGAATCTTGGTGAGTCAATGCAACATAATAGTGAGCAAATCCAGAGAGTTAGAAAGCTTACATGTTACACTTAAAGGCACCAAGCAATGGTCTAACATACGCATGGATGGCCGGCTACCTCGCGGTAGAACTGGGCATTCAGCCATCTTGCACGGAATGAACATGTACGTCTGGGGAGGAGAATGTGATGGAGTATACTTTAATGAGCTACTACATTTCGACATCAATGCCCGTAAGTCTTCTTCTTTACTTTTGACAAAATACATACCCCTTTGACAGCGTAACTCAACGACGATTTTGTTACAGTTAACTCCGGACCAAGGTGGAGAGTACTCCAACCTCAAAACGATGGCCCATCCCCAAGAGCTAATCATGTTAGTGCTCTAGTGAATAACAGGCTGTATATGTAGGTTCTACTGCTTCATTTTTCTACGGTTACAAGGTTTGGCGACTCACTATCAGAATTACAGTTTTTCCGGAAACGATGGTAGATCAGTCCTCAACGACATATGGTGCTTTGACTTAAACACTGGATACTGGGAGCAAATTGCTGCTTTAGGATACATACCAGCACCTCGAGATGGAGCGTCTGCTGCAGTTGTGGATGATGTTATGTATGTCTTTGGTGGCCGGGGTTCAGAAGGCCAGTTGCTTGGAGACTTGTGTGCATTCAAAGTTACCAGTAAGTGGATAAACATATGAAATCAGGATATGAGAACCTATACGAACTCATGAATTATAGACAGACGTTGGTACATGTTCCAAAATATGGGTCCTGCTCCCACTCCCCGATCTGGTCACACACTGACAGCACTGAAAGAAAAGATTTATGTTATGGGTGGTGAACCGGCTAACGGTATGAAGTCAGAGGATGCCACTATGATGTATATCTTGGATACCAGTAAGTAATAATAGAATCGACTTGGATCTATGATCTACTTGCTAAATTTATATAACTACAGCCAAGATCAAGTATCCTGAGACAACGCAAGCTCCGCCTTCACCAACAACAGCCAGAAATCCAGAATTCAATAACAATGGAAGTAGTCCATCTCCTACTAGGGGCCTTCAGAATGAAGCCTCTTCTCCTACTACAGGATATCAACCATCAAATTTGGCGCATGCTCGACAATCAACCATGCCACCTCGCTCTGACTCCCCAATAACCCCACACAATCAAGGATTCCCTGACAGTCGCCCACCTCAAGCAGGAAGAGGAAATACACTCTCTGTTCATCCAGGCAATCCACCTTCAGGTCCAAACGTGAGTATGTAAAAAGTTGCTCAAGAATAATATATGATAACTCACACTTACATTTCATAGGGACGACCATTCCGCCATGCATCTATGATTCCAGACGCTGTACTTCGACGCAATAGACCAACGTCTCCAATGCCTTTCGTGGATAGTGAGCCAAGAAAGGAGGTTATGTCACCAGCTGGTACACTAGGTGGTGAATATTTTCCTAACGGACATCCCAACATTCAGCCTAATGGTCAGCCTAATGGTCAGCCTAATGGTCATCCCAATGGTCAGCTCAATAACAGAGAGGAGTTGGAAAGAAGACTTGAACGCTCTGATTCTATCACAATTGATACGGACGATTTATATGATGGGCTAACATCGTCTCCAGGACTACCACCTACGTCTGCCCCTAATCATCACGGACCTGGTGCCCCAGTGCAACATCCAGCAATGCAGCGACCTCCTAGCAGAGCGTCTCCAACAACAAATGGCTTTGGAAATCAAAATGCCCCACCAAGACCTTCACGTGAAGGTGTTGATATTGGCCAAAATTACAGAAACACCATTGCGATACCACAAGGCGGCGATATGCAACTCCCTCCTATGGGACATACCAATATTCCTGCAGAAAGACGTCCAAAGTCACATATTCCCACTCCAGATCAGCTACGTGATATTCATAGTGCATCCCCATCGCCGTCACCAAGGACGCCGATACCCATGAATTTGGATCACAGTAGATCTGAATCACCATTAACTGTTCGAAATGTAGTAGAAAGTCCAGTGAAACCAGCTCCGAGTCGATCTCAGACATTGAAGGACGAACAGTCCCTGGCACAAGCTAACGAGGAGCGAGCCAATTATATCCGAGAACTGAAGGCTAGGGATGCTGTCATTGCGGATATGAAGAAGAAGGAGCAATGGTGGAGAACTGAGGTATCATTGGCACGCAAGCTCAGGGCAAAATCGGATGATGAAGTTCCAGAAGACGTGGAAAATGATCTTTTGGACTTAGCTGACCCTAACTCTGACCAAGCCAAATTATTTGGCCAACTCGTGAAACTCAAGACAGAACTTCGCAAGGTCAAACAGAGCATTGGGAATCAATCTCAAGGCACATGTCAACGGGTGATCCAAGCCGAAAAAATGCGCACAGCAGCGTTACAAGAGGCAGCGTATTTCCGATCCAAATACACTGCTATTCAAAACCGACAAGCGGAAGAACTAGCAGGTATTGAAACCGCCCGTGCCAAAGAGCTTGAAAATAGGTTGGTGCATTCTTTGTCAGAGAATGAAACTCTACAAAAGAAGCTTCAGCAAATTCAAAAGAAAGTGAACCATGATCACCATGCAAGACAATCTGCAGAAGATCGAATAGCAGATGCTAATGCAAGAGCTGATGATGCCCAACAAGCTCATACTAGAGCAGTGGAGGAACTCTCTAATTTGCACACTCGTACTTTGCAAGCGGAAGCTCAAGTCCGTGATAGCACAGCTCGTATAGCCGATTTGACTACCCAATTGAACAGGGCTTTGGCCACTGAAGTGTCACCAACCGCATTGTCAGATGCTACCATCAAGATCACGCAGCTGGAGGCTTCATCCATCAAATTACGCGGTGAAGTAGCTTCGCTCAAGCAAAAGCTTGCTGATAGTGAGGATGAGAATGAGAAACTGAGAACTTCCATGATGGAGAAAGAGAGCAGTTTGATCGAAACCACACGAAGCTTAGAGGACGCAGAGATCAAGATTGGTATGATGAAAGAGGCTATGATCAAAAAGGTAAGGAAGAGTCTGTGCCAAATAAGTGTGAGTTAGACTTTGTCCTTAACATAATATGTTTATCTATCAATACAGGGCTTTGAAATTAGCGATGTTCCTTCGACACCTGGTCATTCTGAAACATCTTCTAAACTCAAGGAGCTACAGAAAGAACTTTCTGAATTAGATCAATCCAGTAGACGAACTATCCGAGAACTCAAGGAATCTGCTTCTATGTGGGAGTCAAGATACAACAATCTTGAAGGATCCGAACGCCAAGCAAGCGATAAGGCTAAACGTGCTGCAGCTGAGATCGCACGTCTACAGTCTGAATTGAATGCTCTAGCTGCATCAAAGGACGCCACTAATAATGCGGAACTCACAAGGAACAAAGCGACACTTACAGAATTGGAGCGTGCTGTTACAGAGGCGCGAAAGAACGAGTCAGAGGCCAGACTTGAACTACAAGAAGCTACCCAAATCTATGAAAGCAAGATTCGGCAACTTGAAAAAGACAATCTCATTGCAAACGAATTGGCACAGGTACGCAGGCTAATTGAAAATATATTTATGTATGCTGTAGGAATGTGTGTAAGGATGGATTTATTAAATCTTGAATTTTTAGACATCAGATGATGCATTAGAGACTGTTAAGAAGGAAGCTGCTGACACCGAAGCCAAGCTTAATCAGCTATCATCCACTCTAGTAGACCTTGAGGAAACAAATAGAAAGCTGACTCATCAGCTGAAGGACATGCAATCTAACCATGATATGAACTCTGCAACAAAAGGCAGACTGGAGGAAGCACAAGCCGAGGCAAGTATTGTTTATATTAGATCGAGTTTTCCTGCTTTCAATATACTAATATCGATCTCTAGTGGGAGGCTGAAAAGACTGCACTAGATACAAAGATAGAAGAATTGCATCAGAGTCTTGCAAATGTTCGGGATTCCGCTAATGGATCAGTCTCTAAGGCTGATTCTCTCACTCAACAACTTGAGGTCATTCAAGATGAGCGTGAGCAATTGATAGCAGAATGTAACCGACTGAAGAACAAGCATAGTGAGCACAAGAAAGAGACTCGTCGGGCGGCAAGAGAATTGAACGTGGAAATACAATCCTTAACCAAACGAGTTGAGCAAACGTCTGCTGAACTGGAACTGTCAACACAAATCAACACGAAGTTGAGGAAAGAATTGGATGTCGCTATGAAGAATCAGAAGTCTGAAGAAACCGAAAAATGGGCTGCAGAAAGACAGAAGTTGGAGCAGCAATTAAAAGAACATGAAGATGTTATCCAGTCCTTAAAATCAGAGCGTGATTTGCTCAAACGGCAATATCAAGATTCGCAACGCAAGATTGAGCTACTCTTGGATCAAATGAACGAATCAGAAGATGAAGACGGTCATCGTCACCATAATCATAAAGACATATCAAAGGATGAGGACACAGAATACAGCGCCATCGAATCTTCTGAAGGAGAAGCTAGTCGACCTTCTAGTCTCAAATTTATCCCAGAACCAGGCAACAGTTCTAGGGGACCAAACATCATGAAATCAATCAATAGCGAGCTCAGTAACCTTTCGAAGTGGCAGGATCGATCATTTGACAGCTCAGACGACAACGACAGTGACGAAGAGGTAATTCGTCGCATCGGGTCATCTTCTACTCTACGACAGAGTGAAAATACTCCTCCCCCTCCTTCTCGATCTCCAGCACGGTCGCAGGTTCGATCGCCCGCCCGAACTCCACCAGTACGAACACCTGTCCAAGCCAACAAAGCCTTGGATTCCTCTGATGAAGAAGGGTATGATTCGATGATCCACAGCCTTGAAGCAGTATCCATGAAGGCCCAATCAATTACAGAAAGTAAATAAGCAATATAACGCTAGATAATGCCAAAAGAAAACAAACAAACAAAAAAAAGTGTAATTTTCTGCAACGTTCTATGATTTCTTTTACTATTTAAACCTTTAAACATCGCAATATTCATGAATAATACAAACTATATTCTGGGCTGTTCTACATCAATGAAAGATGTTCAACAAAATGGATCAGACTTTGAATTGAATTGTTACATTGACACCTTTTTTTTGTTTTGTTTTGAGGGAGTTGTCGACTGGATTGACAAAGGTATAAAATTCTAAATGTACTGGTACACAATATGAGGTTGGCGGTATGGGAGATATTACGTTTAACCTTCCCTCCATTGATGTTGGCATTTGTCGTTAGTGCATTTATAAAAGATAGACATTGGTTCGTCCGCTGATCGAATCTGGATTTGCATGTAGTATGCTCGGCCATTTCCACACTTGTCACATTCAACTGCGATGGACAGTTAGTATATGGTCGTTTTCTAACCTAGCTAGCGAGAATATCAACATACCTTCAGTCGAATCAACATTTTCCCACGCAGCTGCACCTCCAAGCACATCATCGACTTCCTTGCGCTTTAGCTCTTTTCTTGCTGTATGCTGAAAGTGAGAGGTACTGTTGAGTTGGCGAGAAATGTGTAACTGTTTGGGAATGGAATAGGTCGATCACTTACTACATCACGAATCTGGAAGGTGTAGGGGCATGTCTGACAGTTGAAGGCCTGGCCACCGTCCTGGTCGACAAGGAGAATGTTTCCACAGGAGGGACAGAACAACATTTTTAGTCGTAAATGTTGCAACTGTTCGACCTGGCGCTATAGTCGAACGTTCAAAAAAAAAAAAAAAATTCAAGTCCGCAGTCGTGGCATCCATCAAATGATACCTTGTACACTGTCAATGACTGCGTTGGCATCAACTAAAACAAGTAGTTCACAAGATGATGATAGACTGACTACCCATACATTACAGATACATTATCTTTAGCAGGGATCTAGTCTTTGTAGTTTCCATACATACTAACAAGGCGTCTACCGCCAAATTCTCTGACAATGTTATAGGAGTATAACACTGAGTCTGGGGATTCAGTTTAACAAAGAGGAAAATTGAACCTGCACAAATGTATCCCTGTAATATGCTCGTCTGAGATCTGAGCGCACAAGTGAACCATCGTATTCCCAAGCACTCTATGTCATATGATATAAACCTACTCCTCAACCCAAACGGGAGATTTGTATTTGTCCTTATGTAGAGGCTGTCAGAAGCAGGTCAAATGAACAGGTGTACATCATGCTAATATATATTTATTATAAAAGCTTGAATTGATTAAACTCGCATATTCTATTACGAGGCACATTGTGTTGAAGCTAATGCTACCAATTGTTTGAAGAAGTTTCGTCTAATCATATTGGCAGGGCCTTGATGCAAGGGATCATTTCATTAATAGAAGCGTGCGTCAGATATTAGGCATCCTAAGAGAGAGGGAACCCTCCTCACCCCTTAGTATATTTTTCCACTTCTTGACAATTTCCTTAAAGTAATAACGTCTTTGTGAGAACGTGGTTTAATAATACCTTTTTCAATAACACCTGTGAGGAGTTATCCTCCATTACGGGTTGATATCTCCGCTTGGAGTCGGATAAACTCTTCAAATACGAATCTGACCCTTATCCCTTGATAGTGTTGTAAATTTGAAGGAGATAATCATACGAACTAGCATATTAATTTATTTATTACTGGCTCCATTATAACACCAAGTGAGGTAACACTTGATAAGTAGGTACATTGCACATAAATGTATATTAGAAAATTAACTAGAAGCCGTAGTGATAACCTAGAGCGGCAATAGCAATAGCAATTCCGTAGAAAACGAAAGCAAAGATAAAGCGAGCAATGTGATGCTCAATTGCTGCTTCAAAGACAGCCCAGAAGATAGCAAATCCAAAGTAACTGAAATGAGAAAAAAGTTTGTTATTAGCCATTGGGAGTCATATTATCTATTTCAGTCGCTTTGATGTTGTTCTCTATAACTTACATCCAGCTTAGAATCATGACAGCTCGACTGATGCCTCCGGCAAATGTGTTCAAAGCCAATGATGCAAGAAGAAGCAAGACTAAGTCTCTCAACATTTCACTAGATCTGTTGATACGGTGCTGTGGACATGATTGTATGTGAGAACTTGCAGGAGAAGCATAACATAACATAACGGAGCATAACATTGTGCTTACATGATGGGAACCTCCAAAGTGCCACCTTCCCTTCTGAGCTGCTTCTGTATCAGTAGCTTCAGCAGCAGGCTGAGTGCCATCACCAAAGGCATGTCTCAGGAACCAGAAGAGTCCCCAGAGTAGCCACAGAGCGAAGAAGGCCTTGATGTAGAGGAAGAAAATTATAAGATATTAGCTGAAATACGTTCAATATTTATAGTTCATCCACAAATGCAGCTTACACTCCAAGCCAACTTGAAGTCACGTAGTAGTTGAAAATATTCGTTGGGGTTATTGAGAAAGCCGTAAGCACTGTATGATGGGTAAGCACCGTTTGATGGGTAAGCACCGTATGATGGGAATTCCATGTTTGCAACTTGATATGAGATATAATTACAGGGATCACAATCTGATCTTCGTCTTTATATACATACAACTTGACAGTTATTTGCGACTGACGTCTATTACCTAATTAGAGGTTTATTCGTTCCAAAATCATTGGCCACAGGACTCAATTGTTTTCAAAGGAGGTAAAATTTGAAAAGCCAGTTTAACGACAAGGTAGCCGCACGACGCCAGTATGACTATACATTTCTCAAATCAAGTATCATTCAAAAATCGTTGGTCACGACATTATGCACTCATATGTAAGTCTGTTTTATGATCATGAACAAAAGGAAACATTAATAGCTGAACCATAAGGCAGATACTGATTAGATCACGTTTGCCATGATAACGATATTCTAGATCAAGTTGCATTAAGTAATCAAAGGTTGTATAACAATTGTTTATCCAACACCTCCTCTGTCAGAAAAAAAAAAATGAGATATAGGTACTTTTCGTATTTTTTGTTTACGTTGGCTTTGTCATAAAGAGAAAGGTCCTCCTTAATAATGATACCACCTCAGATGCATATGTGGGCAATGACACTATCCACACTAGTTTCAGCCATTATACCGGCGGGATACCGGCCTTATTTTATTTTTATTTTTTTCGCAGGAGTTGCCAGCTAGGGTTTTGTTACTTGTACAAATCGTATGTTCCATTTCAGGTTGGGTTGGGGTGTATAAGTGCATGGTAAATGGAGTTAAAATATCCGTTCCTCACAACATATCTGATGGCGTTCTGATAGCCTGTCTTTTAGCAGGGAACAGTAGGCACCCTATGCGGTTGAATATCGTTTACAGTATTCGTAGCACTGCTTTGAGAATTACATTTGGCAAGCGCCTCTCCTATAGTCACGATGCATTGAAAAATATCTAATAACTGCTCATATCTGTTAATGCGCTAATGTAACATGTCAATGAACATGACAGGAAACTGGAGCCCATCGTAGGATATCAAAAGAAGTAGTTTGAACAGCCTCCGCATAGGAGCCTTGGTGAACTTTTGTGCGGGTATAGGGAAGGTAAAGTTTTGGCAAATCAGGAGAACGTGAAGGAGAAGGTAAAAATTTCTTCTCTAGTACAATAGAAAAAACCACGGGAGTACTCATAAGGAGTGATCGAGACCGCACGTCACAAGGAGAAAGCACAAGCATTCGGGATAAGCAAGCACAATAAAAAGCACAGTAATTGCCGACTCTCATCAATGTTGTTAGCATAAGATCTATTGTTTGACGACTGACATGGTTGACATCCTAAACAATATTTTATATGGAGCAACCGGTGTTGCGCACTGGTGGACGGTAAGCGAACAACACCATGAAGCTCATGATACCTGATCTTTTTCTTACAGTTCCATATTGTAGCTACCTTTAATCGCTGCCCTCATTCATCTAAGGTATACATTTTGAAACGTCAGATAATGATAAATCAAGCATCAAGATTATGAATTTTTGTTTACTGATCTTGTGGTCCAACAGTCTGCAAAGAGAACGCCTCTTGTCAAAACATCTTTTCGATTCATACGCGGATTCCGATGCCAAACCACCTAAAGCAGGCCCTTGTGGAGAGGCGGAAAGGCGAGCTAGAACGTTAAAGTAGTGTATACTCTAGTTGGTCGCAATTATAGATCAACAAAAAAACACCCTTGCTAACACCTTATTGTAGCGGAATGTGTAACAATCTGGAACAACCCAGTATGGGCATGGTTGGTTACCGATTTAGTAGAAATGTAGCTCCTGAATGGGTTGAAGATCCGTCTCGGCTATTAGAACCTAATCCAAGAGAAGTTGCCAGCAAGTTGATGGCTAGAGATGTATTCAAACCAGCAGAAACACTCAATTTGATGGCCACAGCATGGATCCATTTCCAAGTACATGACTGGTATGTGCTCGGTTTTTTTCTTTTTTTTTTTTTTTTTGGTTGATTGCCTGTGAGAGTGATCTATATATATCTATTTTCCTGTGGTTAATTAGACAATAATATAGGATGAGCCATAAAAGAGGGGTTGGTGCCGGAGATTATATCCATATCCCACTCCCAGAGGACGACCCATGGAGACCCGATCACACGGAGATGACTATTCCTCGATCAGTCAATGATTCTCAGAGAGGTGACAATCCCGAGCGCCATGTGTCGTTCGCTAACGAACAAACTCACTGGTGGGATCTCAGTCAAATATACGGAACAAATACTCAAGATAGTGAAAGAATACGGTCATTTGTGGATGGTAAACTAAAGCTGGATGAAAACGGACTTCTCTACACTGACAAGGATGGCATGGAAATCACAGGAATGAAACAGAATTGGTGGCTAGGTAGACATAGTTTCTATTGGATATTATATATCTGTCGCTTTTATCCATTTATCAAGAATCTTTCCTAATCATATTTTACAGGCTTATCAATGCTCCACAACCTATTTTCAAAGGAGCATAATTCTATATGCGATTTCTTGAAAGAATATCACCCTGATATGGACGATCAGGAACTGTACGACAAAGCCCGTTTGATAAATTCCGCTGTTAATGCCAAAATTCACACCGTCGAATGGACTCCTGCTATTTTGGCTGATGAAGCCGGTTATATCGCCTTACAATCGAACTGGTTTGGATTGGAGAATGTCTTCCCTGATCAAAAATTCATGATTGAGATCCTTCGAACTACTGGTATTCTTTCTCATCCTTCTACTTACGGTATTGTAGGAAACCCAGCCGTTTTCTATGGTGTACCTTACAGCCTCACTGAGGAATTTACAGCTGTGTACCGATTCCATCCCTTCCTTCCTGATAACCTTACAGTTGTGGACACCGCCACTGGTGACGCTGCGGATGGTGACGTATATCGTCTGATTGACGTTACTTTCCGCAGGGGAACAGCCATAATGCACAAGTACAATTTCAAGGTATGTCATTTCTCGTAATATGAGATTCTCCTTTCACCGACGGCTGACAATGTTATGGCCACGTAAAATAGGATATTCTGGCTACTTTTGGCACCAAATATATGGGTGCTTTGGTCCTAAACAACTTCCCCAAGGACTTGTTGGATTTCACCTTGCCCTACGATCACCCACCAACTCGCATAGATCTTGCTACAGTTGACATTGTTCGTGATAGAGAGCGCGGTGTTCCTCGTATCAACAACCTTCGACGAGGTGTAGGCTTGCCCGCTTTCAAAAATTGGGAGGATCTGAATCCCGATCCGCAAGTTATTGCTAAACTGAAGTCTGTATACAAATCTATTGAAGATGTCGATTGCCTTGTTGGAATGGCAGCAGAAATGGTAAGCATGTTGCATACATTAAATACCCACTTTAACCCAGGCAAGCAAGCCGATCACTTACTCCTTTTATTCCTATTCCTTATTAGCCTCGTCCTCCTGGTTGGGCATTCGGAGATACCACCTTTACGGTCTTTGTCGCCATGGCTTCCCGTAGATTGATGACTGATCGATTCCTTACCGATGACTTTACGGCAGAATATTACTCTCAAGAAGGTATTGATTGGGTCCGCAATGCCACATTCAAGGACGTTCTCCTTAGACACGCACCTGAACTTAAGGATCTCCTCGATACCGTCTCTAACCCATTCGCTCCTTGGACTTTCAAATAATTATTCTAAGCTCTTCTATGTTACCAACGTTAAAAATAATAATAGTGATTGTAATAAATTCGTCTTTTTAATTTTTTTTTTTCCAAAAAACAAGTTCCCTGGACCGATAGTTTCAAGCAGGTGCTGCTATTTGCATGTCAACTATCAAGTGGTCCGTGCGTTTTGTGATGTGACTCTCAACAGCCAAGCTTGTGAAAAAGGGTTCCGCGAAAGGGGACTGAAACTATCCATCGTTTAATAATCAGCCTAATCAACCTTCCACAAGTTTAATATTCATAGAAGACAAGGAATATGACACCAAGTGAAGGAGCTATACATTTACCGAGTCATTCAGATGCAGTCGTGCCAAATAGTGATGTTTCATCTTCACCAGTGAATGGAAGCAACGACAATTTGCCCAGCTCAAATGATTGGCAAATGGTAGACGATAATGTTGGACTATTGGAAGAAAACTCAATACCACTGGCAGAAAGAACGACAAGAGACCGCAATAGAGGATGGAGAGAATTTTTACAAGATATAATAGGTTCCTTTAGAGCAAGTTTAACGCCATACGTCACTGGAGAGCGCTCTGTTCGAGACACCCTGTACCAATATCGCTATATCATTGGTTTCTTCGCAATATCATGGACAATTGGTATCATCCTATGGCACTTTAAACGACAAGTCTTTGAAGGATTGGAAAACTTAAGTCATGCAGTAGAAGGAATGGGAGCAGGGTGACTACCTTCAAATTCATTTCGTCCCAAGTACTGAAATATTCACTAACATTCAAACTCATGCCCAACCTATTTGCAGTGGCTACGCTTTAATAGGCTCCTTAATCTTCCTTAGCGCATTTCCTCCCATGATTGGTTATGGTACTTACCAGACACTGTCAGGGTTTACATTTGGCTTCTGGCGAGGATTCCCATTATCATATTTTGGAGCTCTTGCTGGAAGTGTCACTTGCTTCTACCTCAGTCGTCGGTGGCTGAAGAAAAGAGTTGTTAGAATGATGGCTAAATACCCCAGACTGGAAGCAGTTGTACATGCAGTGGAGAAGAAAGGTTTCAAGGCAAGTATATGAAAAGCATGCAATTAGCTTGAAGTGATGCTAATACGTCTAATGTCGTTTGCAGCTCTTTGTGCTTATTAGATTGGTAATTACTGAAAATATTCTATGTGACGAATTATTATAAGGTATATATGTTACTAATGGTATATTTTTTCCATATGATAGGCACCATATCCTTTCAATATAATGGTGAGCTGGTAGAAATAAGTTATAATGGTGCATAAACTGGATATTAATCATCGGACCATTCCATAGAATGTGTTGTTCTCCGCCACCGATATCTCTTTGCCTTCTTACGCATTAGGTACAGCAATATCCCTTTTTAAGATTGCTATTCATGTTTACATTGGTGCCACTCTACCATCATTTGCAAAACATATCTTGGGAGAGGATGATGATGAGCCAACTGATACCGCTACTGAAGTGTTCCGGTACTCGGCAATGGCGCTTGGTAGTATTCTGGCATTTGGAGTCATGATATATGTCTACTTTGTTGCCAAACGGGCTGTGGAAGAAGTTATACAGGAAGATAGCTTAGAATCGACAGGCTTCCTAAATCCCAATCCTAGACCGTCATCGGAAGATTGGATGGAGTGGATAGACAGTGACGATGAAGAGGCAGCGCATGTCGGAGATCACCCCGACCATATCCGATTGACAACGGCAAATGCATAATCGTTATGCGCTTTAATGGAATCCATCATCATGATAGAATTGATCAGTGTAATAATTAGCCTTGTGTTTCTTCAAACATCTTTAACCTGTCTGAATCTACTTTTTCTGGAGATATCCTTTATTAGCATTTGGTGATAAATACAACTATGATATATTATTCATTTTGATGAAGCAGTGATTGTTACTGTGTACTCGGTGAAGTGTGTTTAGCTGAGCGCGAAAATGAACTGGAAAGATACTGGGTCTTCGCTATAATGAATGTTCGCTTTTGTAGCTCCGGTCGTTAATACCCTTCTTATGCGGTGACTGTCAAAGCTGGGAATTCAACGTTCTTTTGCAGACTGTCAAAACTGTCGATGATAACAGTCAAGTAATATGCCAGCTATATTGAGAATAAACGTTTAATTTCGCTAGCGTCCTATGTAGTTTCTTTCAGTTAATCGTCAATGATCGTTGCCTTGAAGGAACTTTCTATCAAGTTGGGATTCAAAATTAGCAGGTATAAAAAGGTTTTTTCGGGGATTGGTCTTTCAATTTTTTTTTTTATTGCACGTTTACTCAACTCTTTTCATTCGCCTTCGTATAATGGCCGAGCAAACGCAGGACGACAGCTCGACCATACGTTCGGAAATGCCCGAGATCAGCAAATCCAATTACGCCTTTGATCCAAGCGAAGTTGGCATTCCATTGACATGGAGGCAACTGATCCTAACGTTTATTGGGTATTTTATAGCATTTGATTCAACACAGCTATCCATCGGTTCACTTACGCCTTGTATCCTCTCTACTAGAATTGCTATCTGCCTATTTCTAGCCGCTCTGGACACGTAAGTGATCTAATGCAATCATACTTATCATCGTGGATATATACCTGACGTCAATATTAGCACCATTGTATCAACAGCTATACCTCGCATCTCGTCAGACTTTCACGCCCTTGAACAAGGATCATGGATAGCAACGGTAATTTTCAACAGACTGATGCAATTGTAGACAAGAAGCGTAACTAATCCGTTGGAATAGGCATACATGCTGTCGTTCGATGCCCTTCAGGTGAGAACTTTTTCTTCACACGTTACCTAGAAAGCCGGGAAGTTCGGATGTCCAAAAGAAGGTTTTTTTTTATACTGATACAATTGGAAAACGACTTAATAGCCATTGCATGGAAAGCTTAGTGACATTTTTGGTCGAAGAAACGTACTGCTTGCATCCGTTGCAATCTTTCTTCTCGGCTCCATATTATGTGCTGTGAGCAAAAGCATGATCATGCTGATCGTCATGCGCGCACTACAAGGTAAATGTTATGAATCAAATGTAATGGTGTTTGGCACTTACTCATGTTGTACCCTCGTCATAAGGTGCTGGAGGTAGTGGATGCTTCTGCATTGTCATGATTGTGGTAAGTGGCAGAAAGCACTTCAGCAATTACAGGAAAAACTCGGAGTTTTAACCTCTTGATCCACAGATTGCAGACGTTGTGCCACTAAGAGCACGAGGTAAAATGTGCAGCTTCACCTAAACTTTTGAAAAAACCCATAGTAACACCTATGTTAGGAAAATATCAGTCCATTGCAAATGCTGTCTTTGCAATGGCTTCTGTATTAGGACCGCTTCTTGGTAAGAACACGTTTTCTGGATGGGAAATGTCGGTTTCCTTTTTGAATAACAATGTCTTTTACTAGGCGTAAGTCGATGAACAGCAATCATAATCAGAAACTTTCAAGATGTCTTTTAATACTAACTTTACACATTATATTATCTTTCCATTTTAACTTTCAGGGGTAAGATCTCTTGAACTGCTGACACATATATATTTTCTGTCATTAACATATCCTTCAGAGCTTTTACCGACCGTCTGTCATGGAGATATTGCTTCTACATAAAGTAAGTATACGGAACGATATAATTTCTGACAAATTAGAATTCTATTAATCAAATATATAGTATACCTTTTGGTGTTGTTGGAGCGTTTCTGATAGCGATTGCGCTCAAAGAACCCAAGAAGAATGCATCGATCCAAGCACAATTGCAGCGCATTGATTATGCAGGTATGCTATATCGAAAATAACGAGTAGTTATACGGAATGATAATATATCTTATAAACTTGTTTTAGGCACTGTGGTTATCTTGATCTTGGCAACCTTGATATTACTGGGATTGAACATGGGTGGCGTTCAGTACCCGTGGGACAGTGCGCCAGTACTTGTTTGCTTGATTGTTGGATTTGCAGCCATTGGACTATTTGTTTTCGTTGAGTACAAATTCGCCAAAGAGCCTATTGTGCCTCTCCGATTGTTTCGCAAGCGCACGGTGATCTTTGTCTGTATAATGCAATTCTTCTTTGGCCTTGCCTTTAATGCTGTTGTGATCGAGCTGCCGTTGTTCTTGCAGGTACGTACCATTTCTATTTTTCCCAAAGTCAAATATATTTATAGTAATGGTAACAATTTTGTAGGCTGCTAGAGCAGATTCAGCTATGATGTCTGGTGTTCGCCTTATTGTCAGTCAAGCATCTATTAGTTCAATCGCTACATTGATGGGCTGGGCTATGGGTCACTTCAATACATATAAGCCCATGTAAGTACGAATGAATAGAGTTGGTGTTTTGTTTGTGATGGAAAACTAACATCTTACTTTCTCTAGTCTCATGTGCGGAACGGCATTACTTGCCACTGGTGTTGGTCTTCTTGCCTTGCTCACCGATTCAACTCCTGATGGCATGCTTTATGGCTTCCTGATTATATTCGGTGCTGGAGCTGGCATGGTGTTCGCTTGTGGTAACGTCGCCATTCAGTCCGCATGCGATGCAAAGGATTTAGGTAGGTTATCTCGACAATTTATGCTATGACCTTCGATTTGATAAATAACTCATCTCCATCTTGTAGCCTCGGTTACCGCCTTGGGCATGTTTATCCAAAATTTGGGAAGCGCAATTGGAATTGCAGTATGCTCTACTGTGATCAATAATAGTCTTACAACTTGTCTGCTGACAGTTCTGAATCCTGAATTAACAGCAGATGTTACAGAGAGTACCACCTTTATCCGATCTGGGGTACTCACATTGCAACAGGAGGCGGCCACAATACAATGCTATGTGTCCAGCTTCCACACGGCATGGTATGTGGTAGGTGCATTAGCTTCAATCAGCTTTGTAGCTACCCTTTTCATCAAGCAGTATTCCCTATACCGAACTCCCGAAATTGAGCAACCCGCAATGACAGAAACCGTTATTGAAAACCATGATAAGGAACCCTCAGAACATCTTAAAAATTGTTAATCAACATTGTCAAATTTCAAGTTCGATCCATTCATATGCTGTAATATTACACACAATGCATAAAGTTCACAATAAAATGACATATAAAAAGTTTACATCATATTATAACCAAAAAAAAAAGGGAAGATCTGCTGCTAGCGACAGAAGATAAGAAATTCCAATGATTCATTAACACAAGATATAATTGTGCCATTTATTCGAACAAAAGTGTATGACGTTCGTCCCGGTTTTCCAAACTGGGTAAAATTATTTATTTCTGTACAATTGCAATGAAACACAATTTAGATCTTCATCCACTTGGCATTCCACTTGTCAACAATAGCCTTGGCTTCGTCAACATGGCCGTGTTCAACGAGAAGCATGACAACACCACGAATAGCGGATTCCAAAGCAGCGGAGATCCAGGCATGCTTGACATCAGTATGCTCACCAACGAAAGCAATGTTGTGCTCCAAGTTGAAATAAGAAGGCATGAACAATTTATGTTGACCAGAGGTTGGTGCAGCCCAAGAACCAGATTGGAACTCATCTAGAATCCAGCATCTGCGATTGTAGTTTCCGGTATATTGCTCTCTGGCAATTTCTCCATGCATTTCTACAATGTTTTCCAAAATAAGGGCAACGTGCTCCTTTTCCTCCATGGATGCCAGACGCAAGCCCATGTCTCCTGAAGCATAATTGGAGAGCATAACACCCTTACCCTTAGCACCGATCTTATAGGATGGGTAGCAAACACTCTTTGCAGGAAGATCAGTCGAAGAGCAACCACCCTTGATAGGACGGTCCCCATGTTCCCAGAATCTAGTCTTGAATTCAAGTGCAACCTTGCAGGCCTGACTGTATCCAAGCTCGCTGATAGCTTTGCCAAGAGTGTAAGAGAATTCTATAATGATGTTACGGTCAGTGAATGAGTAATTTGATGTTATTCTTCAGCACTAGTAGTGAAGTTACTCACTAGGCAAGTGCCAAGTACGAACGACTGAGAAGGGAACGGCAACGATGACATTCTCAAACTCCTTGGATTCATACTTTGTGTCGAAGGCCTTCTTCTTCCATTGCAGGAAAACTTTCTCGCCGTCATAAGTAATCTTAGTAACCTTCGTGTTGAAGATAACTTTGTCACCAAGGACAGGTCCAAATGCTTGGGGCAAGCGATTCAAGCCACCGTCGATAGTTCTCCACTTGGTAGAAGCAAATGTGAAATCGTCATACATAGTTCCAAAAATTTGGCCACCACCATCACCACCTGTTTGGATCTATTAATATATTGAACGAGTTCTTGCATAGATGCACTAAATCATACTTACCAGTGTAATACTCAGTGGCGTTGAGACTAGCCCCCATCTTATTGTGAATGTAACCCCATTCAGACCAGTCATCAAGACCTTCTTTGAGGGCATGCTAATGACAATCAATTGATTTAATAAATACAGAATAGGGAAATTGGTAACTTGAACTCTTTACATACATCGTGCGCCTTGTAAATATCATCCCCAATCTCCTTCATCCACTTCTCGGAAAGATAGGGGGATGTAGCCTTATCACTTTCAGCAGAGAGATCAGAAGGATCGCCAGTAAGACTGGGATTGGCAGCTACATCAGAGACGGTAGGAACAAGGCCATTTGGAAGACGCTCGCCGTTGAAATAACGCAAGTTGCTGTAACAAAGAAACAGATTAATAAGACGACCTTCAATAATGGCGCTGGAAACAATCAAAAACGTACTTGGGGTTGGACTGGAACCACTCGATGAACTCGACTGCATAACTCTTCTTGTTTACTTTGTTAAGCTCACCAGCTAGTTGGAATACAATTTGATGATCTTTGACAGGAAGAGTCTTGTTTTCGTAAACCCATTCAATGGGGAAACGCATGGGACCCATTTCCTGGTATGTGTAATCGCTAGGCTTGCCAAAGTATGCAGTATGTACACGGCTAAACGGATTAAACAATTAGAGAGGTCTGTCAAAAAGTCAAAATACGTTGAAAGTATCCGTACCCTCCCAGGCGGTCGTTGGCTTCAATAATTTCGTAGTTGTGAAAGCCGGCAGAGTCCAAAAGAAAACCACTGAAGAGACCAGACATACCAGCTCCGACGATGCCAATCTCTATTGTGTAGTAAAAACAAAAAGGAAGGGATCAGTATCTTGAAAACCTGAGTTTTGCTCTCCAAATACAATCACTTCTAACGTACTGAGATCTTTCTTGTCTTTGGCAGCCACAGTTTTGCGCTTAGCAAGATTCTTCTTGTGGTAGTCAACGGCATCGAAGTACATCCCGGCCATTTCAGGATGACCTCTCTTGGATATTTTCTTGTTACCGGTGAGTGGCTCGCTCTGGCCAACAAGTTCAGAGCCGGACCAAGCCTGGAAGCAAACTTCAGAACCGTGCACATCGGCAGGGACGTGCCAAATCAATTTCTTTGGCTGATAGTCTGCAGTAACATTGATCGTTCCAACCTCATGAGTAGTGGCATTGCTGTCGCATGTAGCAAGGCTGATAGTGAGATCCTCAACGGTGGTATTGGGAGCATAATCCAAGTGAATATTGAGCAAAGAATCAGCCTGAAGTGGTGTATTGATCCTGAGTTGAACAAGAGAGCCTCCTGCAGGATAAGAATATGCTTGCAGAGCAGATGCAGCTAAAAGAAACAGGGATATAGCCTTGTGGACCATATAAGATGTACTTGCTATTCTATAGTTCGTTGAGCTCCTATAAACCCTTGAACATTGTCCTCGTTTTATAGCATCAGCTTATCTTGCAAGGGCATATCAGAAGATAGTTGTATCTTTGATAATTTGTGGGGATTCTGTACAATGTCAATCATGCCTATCTTCCGGCATTTTTCTTAATTGACAATCAATAATACCAGTTCACCGCCACAGTGAAGTCAGGTTACGAGATAATTCAGCCCTATCTTCTGGTGTTATTAATCAAATTATTGTAGATAATAGGCGAACATTTACGGAATATGACAATCAACTGTTATCTGGTATCAGCCCGAGAAATTATGTTATGTAATATGACATTTGGATCGAAAATCTTAGTAACAAAATGCTTTTTACATACATATCCAAAAAAATATATATAGTTCATTGCCACTCTTCAAATAGAAGTGTCATTTATTTGTTAGGATGATCATCCCAACATATGTATTTTTGCGCAAAAAGCTCAATTTCTATAGCTGTTGCTGAGACTAAATTTAATGAAGCATCCATGGAAGCTCAATTTTGGGAAAAGGTTGATGTTCCAAAGGATTAGTGTTACACCGGGTATGCGTTTGGCGAACACAAACAAAATATCCGGGCTTCGGCTATTCTTTAGCTAAATTTTCGTGGTATGGTAGATAGGCTACGCCAGGCTGGTATGCTCCAGGCTTATCTTGTAACAGCTATCGTGGACCTCATGAGAATCACTCTGTGAAATCACTTCAAGTTAATGCAGTTGGGTTATCTTTCGCCTTGTACCGGGAAAGCATAAGCCACTGTCTTTCTACGCTGTAGCAATTTCACGCCTCTCATTACTCTAACATTAGATATATCCAAACAAGCTAAAGTTAGTATCCACAATATCCTGTTTTTGGTATTCACGTCTTTACCAGGAAATGGTCAAACCTGTTTCATACTGATGTAAGGTCAACTCTTACCACGACGATTATACAGTTGCTTCCGCGGTTGAGACTCCGGTAGAAAACTGGCACTAGCAGATAAGGCCATATCACACCTGGTTGCACATATTATCAAAATCGTGGGGGTTAGGATAAGGATACTGACAAACATGTATATTATCAGTAATTAGGGGTGGTACAATGCGGATGAGCGATTCGCCGATAGTTAGGTCGAGTTCAGCATCCAGCCTCATTGCAAGATACCGGGATAGATGCCTATGAAGGAGATACCCGGCTGACGGTTAGTTTGAGAACGGCAGTAAACATATGCATTTGGAAATAATATCATTAGAATCATAAGCGAGAATAAGTCGTACATGCGATTGCAAGCATAGTCTATGGATATTGAAGTTTTCCAAAATATACATTATAGATGCCAGGTACTAATGCAAGGAACGGTTAAGATAGAATCAGGGACGCTATTTTTACCTGCTACTGCTGTACTCAAATCTGCCAAATACAAAGTTATTCAGGCACGGCAATTAAGAAAACATAACCGTTATGTCCAAAAAAATTTCAGCGACTACCCCTTGATAATCCCTGTTACCAAACTCTCAAGCAAGCAATGGAAACTCCTCACTCCTTACCAGCCTTTCATAACATTATTGACAAAATCTGTTTCATACTCGCCAACACGTCATCGCTATATCTGTTAATATAAGCGACCAAATTTATTATCCGTGCACACCGTTCTACTCAATCCATTGGCCAAATGGTCATGGGCTTCCAGGTTCCTAAGAGTCCTTCTACTTTCCACGCTGATCTGATCCGTCATAACCCAGCCATCATTGTTGTTGAAGGGACAATCCGCATAGTCCTCCTTTCGTATCCGTGAAACATAGGGAGATCCCTCAATTTTTATTTTATTTGGTGAATGAAAAAAAAAACTGGTATTTCTACCTGGAATTGTTAATTTGCATATTAGCCTCATAATTAGAAAGTTGTGAACACGAGCTGTCTACCACCTTATTCGCTAGAGGTCTTCCTTGTTCACACTCCTTATACCATAGTCGATGGCAGATGGCATTATCAGTTCACAGCTGTCACAAGATAATACAACTATTGTTAGTCTAACAGTCAATCACACAACTGAAATTCGACCTGTGGATACAGCTGGGAAAGTCGAGCTAAAGATAGGTGTGTTGTTACCCTTTCAGCAAGTTGACGATGAGTGGACAAAGACCATTACTGTGAGGTAAAGATGAAAGAAATCCTGCATACTGCCAGCGTTCGAAGATGAGACCAACTTGATCTATTTATTGTGTGCTGTCTTATCAAAAACCATTCCTTACTGCTTCATATTAAGAAAATTTTTTCCGTTTCCCCACCTCTAGCGGAATGTCTGCCATTCGAATGGCCGCCGCTGAAATAAACTCACAGCAACTTATACCTGGAGCATATATCACCTTAGTCGAAAAAGACTCTTACCCTTCCAATGCGACAGGTCAAACCGCTATAACTGAAGCAGTATACTCTGCAGTTACATTGATACAGCAAGGGGTTATCGGTGTTATAGGGGACATATCGTCTTCGTGGACATCACTATCTGGTTTGATGACAAGTACTCTTCAGATTCCACAATGCTCTTTCTCAGCTGGAGCAAGTAGGTGGCTATCCACTGCGCCACATATAGCCCATAGCTGTACTGATGATCTTTGTTTGCAGCCTCTCTATCCGACAAGAGTCAATACAAATATTTTTTTCGAACAATTCCGACCGATTTAGTTTATGTTGATGTCATATTATCATTTATCGCCAGCCAGGATTGGGGCAGGGTTGGCATATTATTTTCAGACGATGCGTTTGGTCAACAGTGTTAGTACCTTTCCAACAATATGCGGAGCAAACCTTTATGTAGAACTTATCCCTTCAACAGTATCAGAACATGCTATCATGAAATCAAGGACAAGCAATATACGAGTTCTCACCTATCAAGCATTCCGGTCTGGAGGAGGTCATTCCAATATTATGACCGTGCTACAACAATTTGTTGAAACTGGTGCACGCATTGTCATTGTTGCCGCGGACCTACCAGATCAAATCTCTTTGTTGACCATTGCAGCCAACATGGGATATGTCAATAACGACTTTGTTTGGCTCACTATTGGTTCGTTGAGCGATGAGTTATACCTAGCTACACAAAGATTTAATAACTTGATAGCTCTTCGACAAAACGGTACAATATCTCCAGCCCCTCAAAACGCTAGCGCCATATCATTAGCTGCTCGCCTTACCAACAATGTAACACCCATAGACTTTAACACCACCTTCAATGGAATGATCTCATTCGACATATGGCTAGATCTAGATGGCTATCCACCGTATGAAGCTTTTCTTGACAAGTGGAGTCGACTGGATTCGACGGAGTAAGATTTGAACTTTTTATTTCAACTACATGAAATTAGCGGAAACTAAATTTTTATATACTGTAGCTATCCACTGGCTGGAGTTCATAATACCACTGGCAACGAAGGGTTAGTGCTATTTAACGAATTAAGCAAGGTTTACTACTTCGTATTGACCGTTTTATTAATCCAGGTTAGCATACTCGTGCATGATGATGATGGCTATGGGATTTAACAATACCATACACAATACCTCTACTCCAATCAACCAATCTTTGATCGATCTGGCGCATGGACGATTAGGACAGTATCTGACTCCGCTAACTTTCAATACTTCCTTCGTTGGTCCACAGGGGCCCATGCAAATTGATTCCAATGGTGACGTGCTTTCCGGGTAAGTCGGTGGTTGGTCACTGATCTGTGTTGCATATATCTTTTAGCATTTGAAGTTAACTCATCGATTGCAGCAACTTTTTGATTTACAACATGCAAAATGGTCGACAGACCGTGGTAGGATCAAGCTCGAGTAGTGGTCTAAATATAACGGCACCAATCTTATTTCATGACGGAACACCAAATGTAAATATGAATGCTATGTCAGTTAGTGCAGCCCTAGAAAATTAAAAGCCTCACTTTTTATAGGCACCGATGGATGCCCCACCAAGAACCTCAATTAATCCCAAGAGCACATCGCCGATATCCATTGTCGTAATGACAGTGTCGGGTATTGGTATACTGTTTTCGCTAGCAACCGTGTTACTTGTAAACTTGTTTCGTAACAGACAAATCTTTAAGGCATCAAGGTACGTCCTTCTAGTTGATCGGTACCTTTCGAATATCCAATTAGTAAGCAATGTGTCAACCAAATGTTTCCACTGACAGCCCTATGTTCTGTACATTGGAGCTTCTGGGTTTCCTTCTCTCTTATACGGCACTAGTCCTAATGGTTCAAGAGCCATCTGTTACCAGTTGTTATGTCATGCCAACCACTTTTCACCTGGGTTACTGCTTAATAATGGGGTAAGATAAACTATCTTGATCTACAGCGTCTGAACTTACTTACCTGGTTCTTTACTAGAAATATGGTGACCAAAAATTATCGTATCTTTCGCATTTTCAATAATATCTTCATCACTCGAACAATTGTAACAGACACTCAACTTCTGAAAGCTTCTGCTGTTATCATTGTGGTTCAAGCTGTAAGATTAATACATAAGTTCAGCTATCAGTATTTGGTCCACATGTCCTGTTACTCACGTGTTTATAGGCAATGTTAGCGTTCTGGCTTGGGATGTCCACTGTAACACCAATTAATGTCAACCTAGAACGATCAAATTACTATGTCACATGCGCATATCATCATCCAGCAAAAACAGCTTTCATGGCTTTGATAGCCACATACTCTATTGGTCTACTGGCCTTTGCCATTTTCTTGGCCATCAAAACACGACGTGTTGGTGCATCCTACTCTAAGTATAGTGAAACAAAACAAATAGGGATGTGTGTATAGTACGTATAATTCTGGTGTGCACCGTTGATCAAGAAAGTAGCTTCTTACATTGCCTTCATAGCAACATATTGTTTGCGGGACTCATTGGTTTTATCGTATTCTTCCTGCCTACAGCTGAATACATCACTCGCTACTATGTAACTGTGATAACCATTCTTTGGGGAACCACCGTCTCTTTGTACATTTTATTCTTGCCAAAAGTGTTGGCGTTTTTTAGAGATCGTGAAGACCTTAATTCTGGTAGCCAAACAAATAGCTCAGGAAGCAGTTCACGGCGAAAAGAGTTCTACTCAGAAGACGAATGGAAGCGAACGCAAGCAAACTTGTCAGCATTCCAATCAGATCATTCTCTGCAGCCTACAGTAGAGGAGTGCGAGCTGATTAGCTTAGAGCAGATACTGGCATGCGATCCTGTCAGTCTAGAGCTCCCAAAACCAAGTATAGGAAGCACTCACTTTGATACCAACGGAAACACTATACAAGGCTTTATCGAGGTGCATGAAGGAACGTTACCTTTGAGGCGTGTGAACAAGTATTTACCATTCCTTGCTCATTGGGAAATGCAAAATATTATGGTGTTTCCGTCTAGCAGATACTTTTCGCATTTTTCGGTGAGTTGTTAGTGTATGAAGACAAGAGAAAAAGAATCAGTCAAACAATTTGCATGTAAGAAATCCGCTTGTTCAACTGACTTTTTTACTTTTATTTCTTGATAATTTCAGCATTTGACAAATCGAGGACACGTATTTGCATATTCTCAAGTCTCGATCTTTTCATCCCAACCGGAAGCATACATCCTAAAAATTCACGGTAACGGATCCACAGACATACATATTCAAGTGAGAGATTTGGATTCACTTGAAGTATGGCGACGCTATTTTTGGCATGACAACGATGGTGATAATGTGCTCTTGACAACTGATAGTCAACGGAAGGCAAGCTTGGAAATGCTGAAACACCACATGATTCGTAACAACAGTAGTCAGTCAGACTCACATATGTCGCAACAGCGGTTACTGGATCCCCAAAACAGTGAGGCAACTATATGCAGTGGGAGAACGATGGTGTCACTGGATTTGGAAGTTACAGAAGCTCACGCAAGCAGTTATTTACAGCTGCCGTAGCGCTATGACGATCCTGATGGTACTGTGCCTGCTACCACACGAAGAAGACGAAGTACTAGCTTAGAAATGTTGCAACTTCAAAACTGTGATCTGTCACTTGAGCGCTTCCCAGATACAAACGAACTTAATCCTACCGGAAGTCCCTGAATGACACTGGTCAAAACATATAGAGACAATTGCAGAAAAATTGCAAATAGGTCAACTGGAACGACCACGGGGTCATGATGGGTGCCTAAACAGAAAAATGTTATATACTTTATACTGGACTGTAAACCATAATAAAAATTGTAGAATCAAAGCAAAAGTAGCCAATTTGTTACAGAGGTCGCTAAGTATATCAAAATTGTAGGAATTACTATCAACAGATGTGAAAAATAAAAACAAGGTAATTGCTTCATTACAATTCTATTTGCAATGGTAAGCCGACGTTGAGTTCCTCCTTCTCCAAAGGTTTCTCAGCCAGATCTTAACCCTCTGAAGTTTCCACAACTTCATTGATTTTCTTTCCTTCCTTCTCTCTTGTATCGAAATCTTTCTCCAGCTTGTGATATCCAGATAGCCTGTAGATTACAGCACTGACTATCCAAGCTAGTACGAATGCACCAATGATAACATAGCCAATGATACCAAAGTTGTCGCTCAAAGTGGCAATGAAAGTCCAAAATCCTCCTTGAAGGTCTAGTCTCTCACCAATGAGAGCAAACATTTCGATGAGAGCGACAACGAATGCAACCGTCACACTGATCGAAGTAATGACGATATTATAGTATAACTTGCGGATTGGATTGATATAGGACCAGCTATAAGCAAACAACATCAACATGCCATCTAGAGTATCGATGAGCGACATACCTAACAAGAAAAGGGTTAACCAGACAATTAGATGGGCGTGCGTTCACAACGTATCATGAACTTACCGGCAGTAAAAACAAATGGAAGAATAACAATATGCCAAATGGGCATCCCGTTCGCTCCTTGTATGGCCGTGATACTGAGTAATGCAATTTCTGTTGAAGTGTCGAATCCAAGACCAAAGAGCAGGCCTAATGGATACATCTTCCAACCTCGATTGATAAACTTGAAGATTGGCCAAAAGAATCTTCCCAACAAACCCTTCTTTGATAGGTATGCTTCAATATCTAGCTCGGTATAGACTCCTTCACGTTTCACACGACGCAGAGCACGGCAGATACCGATGAGAACAATCAAATTGAGTACACCGATAAGAAACAAGAATGAAAGAGACACAGATGTTCCGATCAGTGATCCAATTTCACTAAAGTTTTGAACTCCTTTTGCCACTGCGTTTGCTGTTGCAGCAACCACGATACAAGTCATAATAACAATGGTCGAATGGCCAAGTGAGAAGAAAAATCCAACTGATACTGGCCGCTGTCCATCACCAAGAAGCTTCCGAGTGACATTATCAATAGCAGAGATATGATCTGAGATTACAGAGGATAGAACGATTAGATTTTTCCATACCTTGTCAAATGCCAAAAAATCTTTTTCATACAGCGATAAGACAAAAATTTTACCTGCGTCCACGGCGTGCCGAAGTCCGAGCGTATATGCTAAAGCAGCTATCCCAATCAAGCCAGGATATGAACGAAAAATGATAGCAGAAGCTACCCAAACGGCTACATTAAATAGAACTACAATTGAAGTCATAATGCAGATTTTTTTGCGCACCTTGAGTGGATCTGGTCCTAGAAACAACCGATAGAGCACAGACGTCCTTGGTGCGAGTTTAAGGAGCCAGTTTGGGTATTGTGGTTGTAGTTCACTTTGTTCTATATGCTCATCAGATTCTCGTACCATGGTAATGGCAGTTGAATTCGAGTCATTCTTCTCTGTTCTAGACATTACTTTGACGAATGAATATTGAAATCAACAAAAACCCGCGGGAGGCGCGGAGAGCCAGTATGAGAGCAGATAAACTCCAGGAAGTCGGAGATTCTCCATCAAGTCATTATACCCTGGTACATCGGTAAGTACAATTTGTAATTGGCAAATCAGATATTGAATGTACCCTATCGGACAAGCAAATCTGGTTATCGTACTGACTGATGCATTATTTTTATATTTTGCTTCATTACCAGGTATTGCGGCAGAAGGTTTGCAGAGCTGTACAAATGGCAAAAATTTTCTACAATAGTATATAAATTTTTTATATTGATCAACAGACAAGAAAGTACCATTTGTTATGATCTGCTGGTGTCCAAACACAACTTACAAAGCCACCTAATGGGCAATATACTCTACAGTATAGGGGATAGCTGTAGAAATATCGGAATCCACAGGTGGCTTGGAATACTACTTGGGCTTAGCAAATTGACTGAGATGATATGCATTCCACTGATAATGTGTGTGGATTGGCTCACGTTAAGTTGTCCCTGTATTATGTTAACAGGGTTTCAAATGCAACTCTGTCCGACCCAAGGCAACCATTCAGAATATCAACATTCATAATAATGCAGTCTAATCTAGCGTCAAGGGAATGTTATATCAGTGGCCAAGCTTCATTATAGCCTTGTGGAAAATACCGTAGCTTGTGTGAGGATTGAATTCCGCATCATTTAGTCAAACACAAAAGTTAGTCAAACCATACATCAATTCTGAGACGGACCGTAATATTTCTACAATAATAGGCTTACGAGACCCAGTGCTTAGTGCCTAATGTGATGATTTTATTCAGGTCGCCAATGGGTGATATTTTTTAGATAATTCCCTTCATCACGTCTTCTCGATTCCAGTACCAAATGTAATTAATAATAGAAGATGGGATTATCGAAAATTATGATATAATCAAAGGCTTGGCCATATCCAATCGGTAGTCGCTTTTGCCACTCATAAGCTAAGCACCTTACCAGCTGGCCAAGCGCAGTAGCTGTCTTTCAATACAGCTTACCTCATTTAGGCATACCAAGCATGCTCGATGACTTCGATGTCCTATCATAAAATAGGAGCCACGTACCTGACGTCCTGAAATCATAAATGACTTCAATTAACCCATTCCATCAAATAAGGACCCATCTTGCAAAAGGTGCAGGCAATCTCTTACAGGAGGATAAGCACTTCTACGTGTTCTTGCAAGAGGAAAAGAATGGCTTGGAGCTTTTCAAACAGATAGCTGGGCAAAGGCGACATGCAGCACACGGAATGATAACATATGGCCGAGCACTTGGAGACGATTTGACTGTAAGTTTATCAAGCTGGAGTTGGATTAGATGAATAATATACTCAATACCCTACCATTGCAGGACGTGACGGAGAAAGTAGGTCAGTTGATGAATTACTGGAGCGACGTATTGTTAGAGTTTTCTAGTAAGTGCTACGACGCGCCGTCTTTGATAATAACGTAAACAAAGTAACTGACAGGAACAAAAACAAAATAAAAATAAAAATAAAAGGCAGCTTTGAACAATATAGAAATACATTCAAGACAATCGCAGAAAGAGAGAAAGTCCTTCTATCGGACCGGGAAAAGAAGAGATTGTTGGAGGACAAGATTCATTCTACACAGCGCAATCAACCTGAAGCTGTTCATCGTATCAACGATTTTAAAACACAGTTGGCAGATTTAGAACAGAAAATGCTTCCTGCTGAAACCGAGATTGGCAACTACAAACGAATGGCTACCAAGGAAGCGCTGTACCTTCTACTAAATGGTATGCACGAGCTGGCGAGCAAGACTGATATTATTGCCACTACTGCAAAATACTGTGCTGACCAAGTAAATGTCCATGCCATCCAACCTGGGGAACAACGAGAACCTTATCGAGGTTGTTATTTCAGACTGAATTATTGATATGTGTTGGTTAAGAGGGGGTCACTAATTCATCTTTATACATTCAGGTACCTCACAAACGACCACAATGGTAACGGATGCTAAGAGAGCGCTAGATAGTTGGTCACCAGACCAGAACAAAGTTCGTCGAACATTGACGTCAGCTAATCGAGGACGCAACCCTCTCATTAGTCACAGACGACCAAGCGACGTTGACAAGGAATTACCTGAGATACCCGCACCATCCCGCTCTGAAGATATGTTAGCTGCACCTAATCCAGTAGCATCATTGAGTACACCAACTTCGCAACGTGATCGAGCACGGCACAGAACAACTTCATTGACGAATGCCAACAATCAAGGCTACGATAGTCGACAATCTCACCGTCTTTCTTCGCCAAATCCAGGCGATGTATATGATCCATACAAGCCAGACGATTATGGGTCGACATCTCCTTGGGATTATCATTCACCCTCACCGACCTCTCGCGTTCCGTCTCCGTCGTATCCCCCTGGGTCTCATTACCTCACACCGCCAGATTATCAACAATACTATCAGTTCTATGAACAATATACACCTCCACAACCTTGGGAAGAAGCAGCTGGTCAGTTGATTAGATCACCAGCTGTGTTCCATCCCACTTCACATCAAATGGAAACCCGACGAGATGCTGGTGGATTTGTCTTACCGGGAAGTGTACCATCAGAACATGAGTACGAGTTCCGTAGCCCTACACCGACGTCCAATCCTCTGACCTCGGAGTTGAATGTAGCGGTCAAACAGCAACGGGATCAAAAGGAGACCGCGTCAAAGGAAGATGAAAAACACACTGCCGATCATATGCCCGGGGACTTTCCAAACGATAACGCGACCAAACCGTCAGCCTCAGAAACCAAAATTGATAAGCCGACGAAACCGCTGTCATCACACACTAAACCTGAGACTAGCAAGGTCTCTACAGGAAACACGGGATCTGGAGGGCCCAAGGTATCGGCACTGTTAGCCAAGTTCCAAAATCTTGGTAACAAGTGACGGGATGTAGATCACTAAACGCAGTGCATTGTCCTGTACGTTAGGATTGGGAACTCTTAATGTTCATTATTTACCATGATACGTTTACAACATGCATTCCTCCATGATGAAAGCCGTCATAGGCATATAACTCTAAATTCAAACAGGAAATGGGGAATAATGCCATATATTTAGTTTATATATTTATTTTTCAATTTATATCTGCCATTTGGAATCTTGTAATGAAAATGCTTTTTTTTTCAAGGAGGTTTTAACTTAGATGATAATGTGGTGGAAGAATTGACGGTAGGCATATCATTTCTAGTGAATGACGGAGGATTTGGTTGAAAGACGTGACTGCAGTTGGTGGGTGTATGAAGGAGAAACATGCTTGATATATTGTTTATAAGATGGTTTGGCGCAGATACGTAGCGAATCGTTGTTGTCGTTCTCGAGACCGTCGCTCATGCTCTTCTGTGAAGGCACAGTTGGTGCAGTGACTGTAGACATTGCAATGTTCACAGTACGCCAGCTGCCACCGTTTGCAACTTGGACATCCATGGTATATGGGTAGAACAATATCAACAGAGCAGGCATAGCATTTTGGCGTCATATTGATGGGGTAATTTTGAGAGTGAGTAAGAGAGGGACGGATAGAGAGATGAAGAAGTATAATGGCCGAGAGGGTAAAGAAATATAATGCTGAATAAATAAAGTACTTTGTGAGATTGTGTCTTATATATTTTTACGGCTGGAGAACTGGCTGGTATGACATTAGTGAACTATCTGTTTGCGTGAGTCCATCTCCTGCACAACTTGACTATTAGTACTTGTGGCGTGCATTTTTTTTTTTTGGACCATGTCTTTCAAATCGTTGCCGATATGCAAGCCGCTGAGAGGCGTACTTTGCCAGCCTGAAGAAAAAGGGAATGTGTGTATCTTTATTGCAGTTTGCAGATCAATCTAGCCAATAGCAGCCGATGGTACAATGCAAACTCTGATTTGTGTCGGGCCTGGTCTTTCATTCTATGGCTAAGACTTATCAGTTACTTTCATGGGTCGATCGCTGGACTTGGCTCTAGCGTTTCAGAGCCCATGCGTGATGACGTGATGACCATTAAGGTACTGCACAGTAGAAATTGTTGTCTCCATAAAAAATTTTTAAGGTACGGTAGGAGACGACGGTAATGGTCATATTGATAACGAGACGTTTATTGGACAATAGATTAAGATCTTTACCATAAGTTGGCTGGAATGAGAACTATCAAGTAAGCATGCGATAAAGGTGTGTTTGACCTGGCGCTTTCAGTGCGAACGACGCACTTACCATGCTCCCAACATGGGCGCTTGCAGAATGGATTATGCAATGATCAAAGAGCATGGCGCGAGTGGCCATGAGAAAAAAAAGGTAGGGATAAATCTCCTGACTATCACCTCCTACTATCCTATATCCATATGCAACCCTCAGATGTCTGAGTGTTTTGCGTTCTCAAGGGAAGCTTCCGTGCACCATTATTTGCATAGTTTTGACTGTGAAGACGGCGTTGGGATCTGCCAATTTTGTCATTGCACATTTTGCTTCAGACGCTAAACGGTGAATCGCCAATAGAAAGGTAAGCTTGCAAATTATTACATGCCATGTCATGTACAGTCCAGAACGTATGAATACCTCAGTAAAACGTTGATGAGAAAACTGCACCCAACCAAAGGTGGAGTACTGATGTTTATTTTTAACATTCTCGCCAAGGCGTCGATTAGACATCATAGAGAAACGGACATCATTGATTATTGGGTCAAGATCTCCGAAGCCCAAGTTATAAAGTCTTCTGGCATAACGATATTATCTTTACCGATTTCCTTTAACAGGTTGAGCGAGCCTCCTTGTTCAACCCATAGTTTCAAAATACTTTCGGCTTCGGTCAACTTTTCCATATGATCTGTCCACTTTGCTAAGGCCCAGGCACTCATTGCCCAAGGCAACCAGCCGCCTTCCAAATCTCCAGTTTCGAGATCCACAGCATGCTTGTACCAGTATTCAGCACTCTTCAGAAGTTGAGTCTTCTGTTTCCGTGCTACGGCAAAAGGGAGCTGTGCCCTGGTGAAGTGGATATCTCCTAATTTGAATAACGTGGTTAAATTATCAGGTTCATAATCCAAAGCCGTTTGAAAACACCTTGTGGCTTCTGTGTAAAGCTCCCATATAGTTTTCTCCTGCGATGATATGTCTTGATCTGTACAAGTTCGTATTTTTGCTTGTGCATATCCTCCAAACAAGTCACCGAGGTCACAATGGGCTTCAACGTTGTCTTGGTCTAAAATAACAACTTTGGCTAATGTTTCAATAGCTGTTTTGTATGATTTTTCGTCCAGTTCCCCAGTATCTGTATATGTTCTATCTGCGAGTGCTGCTAATAAGCTGGCATGACTTTGGTAGAGTTGAATAATTGCAGGTGTGTTTTCTTCCGCCTCGGTATTCTCGGCCAAAATTCCATATGCCAAAGAAATCTTGCTTAGAGCCGCTCTGTACAGAAGCCGTACATCTTCAAATTGATCCAGCATTTCTCCTAGACTTCTGGTTGCATCGACCAGCGATGTGAGAGTTTCAATCAAAGTGAATGCTGTGACGGGAGCTTTCGAAATAGCTATAAGTGTAGTAGAGCCGCTAGTACTACCACCTCCATGAGTGTTCTGTTGGTGTAAATTTTCTTGTAATTCGTATACTGACTCATAGAGACTAACGGCCTCTTGTAATGCTTGTGCTGCCTCGCCATGCGCATCAACAATATCATCCACGTCCTCGACTAAATCCGCTCGAACCGTCAGACCTTGTGCAAGATTGAACATGGCATCGGCATTATTATGTTGCATTTCAAGTACTTTTCGAAATCTACTGATAGATTTGTCAAGGAGATTGAGCCTTTCTTCTGCTCCAGCATGCTGTGGTACATAGTCCATGAGCAAGAACAGTACCCTAGCCCTTTTGTGCCACATGTCAGCCAACAAGCGTAAAAATAATGCGGGGAAGCAATGTATGATCACCCGATGAAGGAGTCAAAATTTACCAATTGTAAAGTGAATCTACATCGCTCTCGTCGAGTTCATGTGCTCTAGAGTACATTTCGCCAGCTTTCTCGTAGTACTCCCGAGCTTGCTCGGAGCTTTCTTGCTGTTCTCCTTTTTCTTCGTACTGTACAGCCTCTGTGACATTGTCAATAAGTTATATGAATGGAATCTCGCATTATAATAAGTAGATGCTGTCATCGAACCTTCGAATATTTCTTCGTTTGATTTCATTAATTAGTAGAGTGTTTAGTTTAGGATCGCTGTCTTTCATTCTATTTTTCGTGCGTCGCTCGCCCAAAACGTCACAGGCAGGCAGCTGGCGCGTTTTGTCAAAAATTTCTCTTTTCGCCTTCGCGTCGTATTGCGCGTGCCATCACAACAAATCATGATGACCTCGTACACAGACGAACAGCTCAATGCAGAGCTAGAAAAATTACAACAAAACATCACACTGACATTACAATCCATTGATCAGAATTTTGCCAAATGTCACCAAACCATTGCAACGAGAATTATACCTCAGGTTGAAAAATACGCAGATGCTAGCCAAGGAGTTTGGAATGGTAGTAAGGTAGGGACTACTACATTTGCCCAAATTACGTCTTAGTAACCGGACTATGCTCTAACTCAACTTTACAATGTTAATTCTTGGCTATCATAGTTCTGGTTATACTTTTTTCAGTCACTGGATAGTAGTCGTACCTCATTACAAGTGAGTGATGTTATGGAGGGATCTAATCGACCACCGCTGGGCACAAAGGAAAGTGCGAAAGGATCTCCATCAGCAGCACAATGGAGTGATCATGATGACTTACAATCACCGTGGGAGCGATTAAGGCGTGAAATGAATCTTGAAGCAATGAGCGATACTACTTCAGCCGGTCACACTACACCACAAAAGCGAGATGGAATACATCAAAACACTCCATCTCAAAGCGCACAGTCAAATAGATTGCTTGGAAAGGTTTTAAATAAGCACTTCAAATCATCTACGGGACTTCCACGACCAGATGTGTCTTCAGTCAGTTCATCTGTCCCTAAACCCACCATTCTCATGTCCGATACAACTTCCTCCAAAGGCTCACCCGATGTTAGTTTATCAAGGATTGAACATATGTCTGCTGACGATGGGGACGATGAGACACACAAAAGTCGATATTCCCCACCTCGTACAATTCAGTTTGCGGTTCCTCGCTCACAGCTAGTCAAAACACCGGCGAAAGAAGCTGCTAAAATGATTGTAGATGACATTATGCTAACTTCTGGAGCAAGTCCTCCTGCCAAGGTGTGGAGAGGACAAGATAAGAAGGATGACGATGATAGACCACCCAGCGTCATATATACTCAGGAACCATCGAGTTCATTGGCTGATGGAGATGAGCAACACAGCCAGTATTCTACTACGGACAGTTGGGCTGCTCGACCTGAAAAGCAGACGGATCATAGGCAAGAGAACGTTATGATGGAAGGATTTGGCGAAAGTACACAACAAGGGCTGGACCCTGCCGAGCAATTTGAGACCATGCTTGGAAGACGGAAAACGAAGAATACTCCATCTGCTACTGGTCGTGTCTCCTCACCATGCCCGCCGGGTCTTTGGCTGGATGGTAATCAAGCCAAATCACCTGGTCATAGTCGATTCCAACTACCTGGTAGCCCTAATCTACAACGTGTGTATGACGGCTCACAAACAAAAAAACCAACGCCATATAAACTGCCCAAAACTAGCCACTCTGATGCATTTGATGATGGCAACGATATGCTTCGAAAGACTGGTAAACTGGTGGATGAAGATACACTTGAAAACTACACACAAGGAATGGATTCAGATTTCCCTTTTCGTGCGGGTTCCTCTGAAGATAACGAAACAGCAAGATTTGTTAGCCACATACCTTCGCATACGGTCATGGACGCATCCTCTCTAGCAGGTAGTGATCTTGGCGTTGGCTATGAGATTTCTGGTGTTCTTCCCCTTAAGGCCTCCTCCCAGCCTAGTCCTGAACCATCTGAAGCAAGTATGACTATGACGACAGGCTTCACTGGTCAGATACCTGCCCGGTTCAGTCTTGAATATTTTCCTAGTCTATTCCAGGTAAAAACTTACTTCAAGTTTGATCGACAAGACCTATTTTAACTGAACAATGGAATAACATTTTCTTCGTCTTCATTTCTAGTCACCTCCAGGATCTACACAATTGACAAGGGTATATACAACGTTTACCGAAGCCAATGGCCGTGTGTTGGATGTGGATGATATTCTCAAGGAAATTAATGACCATACAGATTTTTACAATCGTACCAATGTAGAGCTGTTGGTAGATTTACTTGTACGTAAACGTTTCATCAAACGAGATAGAAACGGATGGAGGTTAAGGGTGTAAACCCATTCGTATAAACCCAATACCCTAACTTTTAATGTGTAGCCGTAATCTATTGTTTGTCTTTTCCCATTAAAATCCAAGTTTATTTTTTGTTGCTTTATCATATAAATTTAATTTTTTTTTACATTCTATTATCATTTTTTTGAAACTTTCATAATAGTGTTTGCTCCATCTCCTTTACCTTTATTTCCACCGTTTTCCAACCAATATCCGCCAACTAGTTTAAACCGCGGGAAAAGTAAAAAGAAGCCCGTCAAGATCCGATTCTACTGCAAAAAAAAATTGCCCCAAAATTGAATTAGCCAATCAAATGAATTCCGGACCATCAGAATTTTTGGCTCTCACCCAACAGTCTCAATTTTTTTTTTTTTTGTTTTCTGCCCACGACGGTCTTTAACGTTCCTCTTCTTTATAACTCATCTTCCATTTTCCAAATGACCTTCTTGGCCACTTCAATCCGTAACGCTGCTCCTTTGGTAGCTAGACGTGCCGCCGTCAAGCAAGCCCCTATCGCTTTGTCTGCCATTGCTCAAAAGAGATGGAATTCCAACACTGTTGAGGTAAATTTCTGTCTGTTTATTTACCCGCCCGCGGGAACCCGCCCATTTCCCGTCATTTACATTGATGACTTTTTTCACATTAGATGACTGTTCGTGATGCTTTGAACCAAGCATTGGAAGAGGAATTGACAGCTGACGAAAAGGTTTTCATTTTGGGTGAAGAGGTTGCTCAATATAACGGTGCTTACAAGGTCACCCGTGGACTTCTGGATAAGTTTGGACCCAAGCGAGTTATCGATACCCCTATCACTGAAGCTGGTTTTGCTGGTCTTGCTACTGGTGCTGCTCTCAGTGGATTGAAGCCCATTTGCGAATTCATGACCTTCAACTTTGCTATGCAAGCCATTGATCATGTTGTCAACTCTGCTGCAAAGACCCATTACATGTCTGGTGGAGCTGTCAAGTGCCCTATTGTTTTCCGTGGTCCTAACGGTGCTGCTGCTGGTGTCGCTGCTCAACACTCCCAGTGCTTCGCTGCCTGGTATGGTTCAGTCCCTGGTCTCAAGGTTGTCTCCCCATGGAACTCTGAAGACGCAAAGGGTTTGTTGAAGGCTGCTATCCGTGACCCCAACCCTGTTGTTGTCTTGGAAAACGAACTTCAATATGGTTTGTCTTATCCTATGTCTGAAGAGGCTCAATCTTCTGACTTTGTTATCCCTATTGGTAAGGCTAAGGTTGAACGCGAGGGTAAGGACATCACTGTTGTCTCCCACTCTCGATCAGTTGGTTTCTGTATGGAAGCTGCTGAACAACTCGCAAAGGACGGTGTCTCTGTTGAGGTTGTCAACTTGAGATCCATTCGCCCTCTTGATGTTGATACTATTGTTAAGTCTGTCAAGAAGACCAACCGTATCATCACCGTTGAAGGTGGCTGGGCTTCCTATGGTGTTGGTTCTGAGATTGCTGCTCAGATCATGGAATGTAAGTTTGTCGAAGCCTGAAATGTCGCGTTTTAGCATCTTTCTGAACCCATTTTTTTTTTCTCTCTCTAGCCGATGCTTTCGACTATCTCGATGCCCCCTTGACCCGTGTCGCTGGTGCTGATGTTCCCACCCCATATGCACAGAACTTGGAAGAATTTGCCTTCCCTGACACTCGCATCATTGCCAAGGTTATCCGTGACACCCTCGACAAGAAGATTGGTGCTTAAACCTGAACGTTTTTGGAATTCTATCAATCATTGAACCACTCATCTTTAAAAAATGTGGAACTCTAAAACTCCCCCCACGCCCTTGTTATCATAGTTTACTTTTTCTCTCTCTCTCTCGCTCTCCCTTTTCTACATCTCCAATTTGCCATAGAAAGAAACGCAATTGAAAAATATACTTTTTTCAACAAAAAGCCAATCATACTACTACTAGAAGAGCATTTTATATGACCGTTGCAGCACACGTCTTTGGATGGCTTAAAAAACCTTTGGCCATGTTGATAAAAAATTTTCTACAGCTTCATTACGGAAGGTTGCCTTAAACGGTACACCTCTTCCGAACACTTATTTTGCTCAGTAAATCTAGTTTTAGTAACTTCTTGACATCATTGAGTTGTACCAAAACTTGGCTCATCGCTGTTTGATTTTCCACGAACGAACCCAAAAAACCGTTCAAAAAGAACACCCTGAGTCCGAATACCTTCATAGATTTCTTTTCTCCAATCCACCCATTACCACGACAATGCCCGTCTTGGACACTCTTAAAAACTTTATAAGACAGGGAAAGAATGCTGTATCTGTGCAGCAAGACACTTCACCAAAAGGCAGAACTGCGAATGACACTGAAGAGCGGTCATTCAACAATACTGAGGCTGCCGTTCGCATCGTTGAGGAGGAAAAGTTAGCCAAAGCTGACAAGAAGCTTCCCTCGTATCCTAATCTTGAACGTTATACATTAATCTGCGAGATGGGAGAGTAAGTTAATTGCAGGTGTTGCATATGCGCTAAGAAATAGGTTGGGTACTAAATCTTATTCCCATGTTGTCAGTGGCGCTTTTTCCAAGGTATACAAGGCGTATGATAACCAAACTGGTGATTATGTTGCTGTCAAGGTCGTTACTAAACCTGACAAAAATGCTGAAGAGGTAGAGTGAAGAAAAGATCAAACGCTCGCGTTACTGTACAAGGCACTAATTATGAGTATGGCAATGTGTTTTTTTTTTTTTTAGTCACAACGACACTTACATCCCAGAATGAAGAAACGCCCCAAAGCAACTGAGGTATGTTTCATGATTTGTCTACCAAACTTAATAAAAGAATTGGACGTAGCATTCACAACTGTTATAGCGTGCAAATATCCTTAAAGAAGTCCAGATCATGAGAAGTATCAACCATGAAAATGTCATTCGCTTGATTAGCTTCTCCGAATCTGATGATTACTACTATTTGGTACTCGAACTTTGTGACGGAGGAGAACTGTTCCATCAAATCGTCAAGTTGACTTACTTCAGTGAAGATCTCACCCGCCATGTAATAACACAACTAGCTAATGCTATCCAGCATCTTCATGAGGAGTGTGGTGTTGTCCATCGGTAAGTGTCATTTGATCGATAACTTTTGACACTGCATACATTCTCTAATGTTCTTTACCCTATATCTCTCTTTCCATTTACGACCTATAAACATTGCGCGCATCAAATCCGTTCTCTCAGTGACATCAAGCCAGAAAATATCTTGTTCAATCCTATACCACTTGTACCTTCCAAAGTCTCTAAAAAATTACAGCCTTCCCACCCAGACGATGCACCGAAATTAGATGAAGGAGAATTTCAACCTGGAATCGGAGGAGGAGGTATAGGAACTGTCAAGTTGGCTGATTTCGGTCTGTCCAAAGTCATTTGGGATGCTTCTACCATGACTCCTTGCGGAACAGTTGGCTATACTGCGCCTGAAATCGTCCGTGATCAGAAATACTCAAAAGCCGTTGATATGTGGGCTATGGGATGTGTCCTCTACACATTACTTTGCGGTTTCCCACCCTTCTATGACGAAAGTATCAAGACCCTGACAGAGAAAGTTGCAAGAGGCGAATATTCATTTTTGAGCCCTTGGTGGGATGGTATCAGCGACTCTGCCAAAGACCTCATAACGCACTTGTTGTGCGTTAATCCTGACGAACGTTATACTATTGATGAGTTCTTACAACACCCCTGGATCAAGAAGTGGCAAGAAAATCTACCAAAGGAAACACAGCCAGTCCCTGTACAAGTAGAGGCAACACCAGCCAGTAACGCCGAAGCTCGCAAGGATCTCCTCTCCCCTGGTGTGTCTATGAAGGAAGTATTTGACGTCACATATGCCGTTCAGCGAATGGGAGAGGAAAAGAAGCGACGTAAAGCGTTATATGAACGTATCGGTAACATGAAGGGAGCTGATGAGACTAACGAAAGTACCGGCATTTTGAAAGATAACCAAAACCTGGTTGACTCTGGAGATGAATCTAGCTCTACTCTAGGAGACAGCGATGCTGATGAAGAAATTGACAAGTTGCTTCCTTCTGAAATTACCGCCGCACTCACTGGAAATGCTGCGGGTGACGAACTCACCCGACGATTACAAGCTGCTCAACAAAGGAAAATGGCTAGAAAATTAGCTGAGCAGAAGCAGCATCAAGCTGCTGCGATAGCTAACACAAATACTCAAACAACTGCTAACTCCAGACGATCTAGACGTGCTCCATTTGATCTCAATATGAATAATGCCACTCTCCTTATGAAGCGCAACGTAGCTCCTCCTAAAGCATAGCCATTCCTTCTGTTTTTATAACAACATTCATTTCCTCCCACATTCACTTCTATCTTTCTATTTCTTCAAATAGAAATTGTAATAAATGCTTTTTGTATATCTTTTGATACTTGAGCCAGTTTGGCACGTTTCCTGGATTCGCAATTGCCTGACACAAATCAAGTTTAATTAGCGACGCGTACTCAGTGCCCACTCAAAAATTCGGATAGAGTCCATTGCGTATCAAACTATTGGCATTCGTTACTGTACCAACATGTCTATTAAACACATTCACAATGCAGCTCAATTTCGAGAGCTTTTGTCTTCTGCTCCGGCTACAAAGCTGGTAGTGGTTGACTTTACTGCCAGTTGGTGGTAAGTAGATCATTGTCTATACTTCACTCACCCCCCTTTACCACTCTGACAAATCTCAACTTGGACAATGTCGTTGCAGCGCACCTTGCCAGACTATTGCTCCATTTTTTACCAACCTTTCACAGAAATATCGCCACGTTACATTTGCAAAGGTATGCTTCAGTTTATTTTGTTCTCTGCCCTCTCTGGTCGTTTCTTATGAAAGGTTATTGACCTTATTTGCACCAGGTGGATGTTGATCAAGTAAAGGTATAGCTTTCTACTTATATGAAAACAGGCAATAGTATTTGCGAGATTCTAAATATATAAATATAGGATGTTGCTTCCGAACGTGGAGTCACTTCGATGTAAGCCTACTTTGACTTGTTTATTAGTTTCGATCTGTGTTTAATGTCCATTTGAACAGGCCAACTTTCCAATTCTATCAGGGTGGAAACAAAATTGCAGAATTGAAGGGAGCAAACCCCAAAGGACTTGAAGATCTTGTTAGACAACATCAAGGTGATCCTAACCAGGACCCTGTGTCCAGTGTCGGTGTCAGCGGACATGTAAGTGGTGGCAATTGCTGTGGAAATTTGCAAGACGATGACCACTGACACGATTGCCCAAATAGTCGGATCTCAAGGAATTCATCACATTAAATCAAATTGATATTCGAAATGAGCAGGAAGAGCACAATGTCCGCAATATCTTCAACGATAGTGAAAGTTACCTTGAGAGTGATGTGGATGAACAGCTCATGATCGGTATTCCATTCAACCAGAGTGAGTTGGCTCCCATCCACTGTCCTCTACATTGCTTTTGCTTATTTTTCTGACACGTTACGCACTTAGCTGTTCGAATTCATTCTCTCAAGATCAAGGCTCCAAGCCGTAAGCACTTGTAAACTCACGAACCATGTATGTATCTGTATCGGTTATTGACAATGACATTCTTTACAGCGTCGCACGGACCCAAAACCATCAAACTATATGCTAACAAACAAAACATGGATTTCGACGATGCTGATTCCGTACAGGAAACTCAGACTTTGCAACTTTCAGAAAGTGATTTGGACGGCAAGGCCATCATTAATTTGAGATTTGTGAAGTTCCAAAACATTTCCAGTATCGTGGTAAGAATTTTGCTTGGGCTGAGGTGGCACAATGCTAACTGACCGATTCTCACAACGTGTGCCTGATATACTTTTTTTGCACATAGCTCTTTGTCATTGACAATCAAGGCGACGAGGAAACTACTCAAATCCAACAATTAACATTTATTGGGTAAGTTTATCGAGTACCTCTATGGCTACTGTACCAGTGATCTCATTCATTCTATCCCTCTCCATACACATACATTGCTTAATTCTCCTGATAATAGATCCCCAGTAGAGGTAAGTTAGACTTCTAATAGTTTTGTTCTGGTTATTTCTTTCAAGATTTTAACTCTCAATATTACTTTAGACAACCAAGATGGGCGATTTGAAGAAGGCAGGAGATGATGAGCATTAAATTTGACAATAATAAAAAATTGCACATGAAAAAGTCGGTGGTGCACTCTTTTATTTTTGACTTTTTGATTTTCAATCATCAAGTCTGGACCCCCTCTTTAACCCGTTTATTGATTTTCTCGCTCACTTTTAATCTTTCATCAATCCTTTCGACATGTCTTGGCCCAACGTTCGTCATCGGTGGCGAATACCTATTTTACTTGCTGTGGTAGTCCTTGTTGTTCTACAATACCTTACCTTCTCCATTCACGAATCCTCCAACTCCGGTACCCCATTCGACCATGATCTGAGTGATGTCTATGAACATGATGCAAAAGAGTCTACCGTAGTCGATGAGATCGGTGTTGAAGACGAGGAAAAGGATTTGAAGCCACATTCTGTTCTCCAAGGTGTTAAAGGATTCAATCCACGTTTGCCAAAAATACAGCGACCTCACGTAGAGGAGACTGCCCATGCAAAAGTCGTGAGGGAGTATCGTCAGCAGGCTGTGAAAGATGCTTTCAATCATACGTGGACAGGTTACAGTAAGCTTTGTTCTAATTGGATCCACAATCAATGTTCTTGCCTCGTCTCGTATCCTCATTTTATCGTCTCATGACTTTTTCTTTAAATAGGGAAGTACGCTTTCAAACATGATGAAGTCAAGCCCAATTCAAACGGTACCGTCGACGGATTTGGCGGATGGGGTGCAACGCTAGTGGATTCATTATCAACAATGTTTATCATGGGATTTCATGAAGAGTTTAATGTGGCCGTTACAGCCGTTGCCGACATCAATTACAATCGTACCCTTAATTCAATCCCCATCAGTGTGTTCGAAACTAACATTCGTCATCTTGGTGGACTCCTCAGTGCTTACGAACTATCTGGAAATGATATTTTATTGACTAAAGCTGAAGAATTGGGTCAAGTTCTCATGCCTGCGTTCGACACCCCTTTTGATCTGCCGCACCATTGGTGGTATTTAGAGAGGTAAGCCTCCATGCAGTGAAGCAACAACCTTGCATACACACGTAATTTATTTTGTTTGTGTTCCCGTCCCGCCTCCCTTTTTTTTTTTTACTTTAGCCGAATGGCCAGAGATAATTTCAGCTTGATTGCGGAAGTAGGCACAGTACAATTGGAGTTCATGACCTTGTCACATTATACTGGGGATCCACAGTATGCTAGAAAGGTTAGAAAATACTTTTGTGCCAGGAATCCGTCACGATTTGTGGGCACCTTTTTCATTTTCATACCCTTCATTGTTTCTCACCTCTCCTTTGTACGCACGTTGCATGCTTCTATATTCTATATATAGGCTCAACGGATTATGAACTATGTTGAAAGCATGGGTATCAAGCAGAACATGCATATTCCCGGACTTTATCCAACTACTATGGATGTTGGTCGAGGAGAATTCACAAATAGTGAGTAGCACAAAGAAGGTGAAAGGAAAATATGGGAAATGATGAATGGAGGAAAATTCTGAGTAACGTTTTCCCGGTATTCGTTACAGCTATTTCGAGTTTTGGTGGAGCGGGTGACAGTGCGTTTGAGGTAGGTTACACTCAATAATATCCTTGGAATGGCAAAGTGGAGCGTACCTGCTGCACTTAATCCCAATTAATTTGAATTTCATATCAATGAATTGGTACTCATGCAATGTCTACCGGTTTCCAGTATTTTCTCAAGCAGTATCTGCTTGTGGATGGAACTGTTCCACAATATAAGCGCATGTGTAAGTTTTAAGCTCCACTTCATGGGAAAAGTTTAACCGCTCCCTAACATTCCCTTACAGACATAGAGTCGATGGAAGGCATGCGTCGATACCTGTTGCGACAACTACCACAATCCGATCTCCTATACCTCACCCCTTACAATACTGTATCTCGGACACCCGAGTTTACTATGGACCACTTGGTAAGCCAATCCATTTTATTCAGGACAGAATTTTTTTTGATTCTTGACCACTCCATTAACTCCGTTATTCACAAACCTACCGCCTTTTCATTTAGTCATGCTTCGTACCTGGTATGCTAGCCATAGGTTCAAAGGTGTTTGATCGAGAAGAAGATCTGTTGATTGCAAAGGGGATACTGGAGACTTGCGTGTATATGTACCAGAGTTCGTCTACTGGTTTATGCCCGGAACGCTGGACATACTATGAACTCAAGACAGAAGTGTTTAACGGAAAAACATACAACAAGACCTTGAAGGAAATACGTCGAGATCGGTATCTATTATTCAATCCCAACGCGAATGAAGAGCAAATCTCTGCAAATGAGGCAAAGGCAGCTGCTAGGGATGAGATTTATCAAAATCCAACTGCTGGACAAAACACGACTGTGGAGGACATGGCTACATTTATTGGCAGGCGACCACCTTTGTCCAGTTATAGACGTGGAGGTGATATGATGTACTTACTTCGACCTGGTAAGTCCATAGTACATTGAATGAAAATGAACTGAGACCCATATTAAGCCTGTGTATCTTTCTTTGTCATATAGAAACCGTTGAAAGTTTGTTTGTCCTATATAGAATTACTGGCGATCCAAAGTATCAGGAGTATGGATGGGAGATCTTCGAGGCTATTGAGAAATATTGTAAAACCCCTACGGCGTATACATCAATACGTAGCGTCGATTTTATTCCTACTGAGGATGTTGGTGTTGACGATAATCAGATGGATTCCATGGAGAGGTAAGATCATAAAATACAAAAACAACACGAATAAGCAAAAAGGTTGCCGTTCTGATGCTCCTCATACATTTTACTAGCTTTTTCACCGCCGAAACTCTCAAATACTTATATCTACTCTTCTCAGAAGACGACGTTATTTCGTTAGACAAATTTGTGTTCAATACTGAAGCGCATCCTCTCATGCGACGGCCATGGACAAGTGACTCGGCGGCGTCGATTGATTACGTACGCCCAGTTCAACAGGCAGTTTTCAATCCCACAGCTACTTCAAGTGCAGTGGACACCGCTGATGTAAAATAAAACTCTTTTGCCTCCATAGGATCTCTTTCAGAACAGTACATTAAAAATAGTTGAAAATAAAACGCATGTAAGACTGCGTAAATATACCATCAAAGTAGAGCAAATAACGGTTGGGGGTGTCATATAGTGATTTTATCTCATATATTTTTCATTGTCGTAGTAAAGGTGCTCCAGTTGTACAAAAAACGTTATGAGATACGGAGATTATGATCCATCCATATAGCAGTATGGGACGCGTAGAAGGGGGAGGGGGAAATGGAATATAAAAGAGCTGTTAATATTTGAATGTATGGCGAAGCAAAGCAGGAGAAAAAGGGGATAAGGAAAGAAATCGAAAGAGAATACAAATGTATAAAGAAAAGAAGAATATGTTTAACAAGCGCAGCTGGAGCCGCCATCACCGGGAGCGCGTAAACCATTAGCGCCTTCTCGCATCAAGTCGATGCGAGGATTATTGGATCCACCTTGTCGAGAACCACGGCTGGATGCTAAAATGTGTTCGAGAGGAATACTCTTGGCGATGTCTGAGAATACTTGATCTACACCATCACCTGTTCGCGCACTGGTCTCAAAGAACAAGAGGCCAGATTCTTGCGCATAGGCAGCAGCTTCTTCTTGAGGTACTTGTCTGACAGTGCTAGTACCCTCTTCAGCATCTTCATCTTCCTCCTCTGCTTGTTGCACCAAGTCGAGCTTATTACCGACCAAGGCGATAACAATATTGGGGTTGGCCTGGCGTTGAAGTTCCTTCACCCACGACTTTGCCTTATCCAAAGATGCCTATTGAATGGGTTAACGAAGGGTTCAAAATAGGGTTCAAATAAAAAAGGTCTTGAAATGTCGACTTACGGCTTTGGTAACGTCATATACAACTACGGCAGCTTGAGCATTTCGATAATACATAGGTGCCAAGCTATGGAATCTCTCTTGACCAGCGGTATCCCAGATTTCGAATTTGATAGAACGATCATCAACGTTACACTTTTGAGTTAAAAATGCAGCTATAGATAGATGAAACGAGGGCAGTGTTAATGGAGAATGGGATCACCTTAATGGGGGGATGACGACATTAACGTCTAATGTAGATAACATTTTTACCTCCAATGGTGGGCTCTCTGTTTTCTTGGAAATCACGATTGACAAAGCGAATCACCAGACTGGATTTACCAACAGCAGCTTCACCTATAGTAAATTATTAAGAAGGCGTTAGATCATTGAGGTTTCATATGCAAATGGATTATGGCTATTAATATTGGAACATCCACTTTGTCATACAAAGTGGTGGTTGATAACTTACCAAGTAGAACAAGTTTAACTTGAACTGCCTTGGTTGGAGCAGCAGCTGTGGAGGGAGCAGCTTGGGAAGGTGTAGACGTAGCTTCACGTTGTGAATCAGTCGACTGAGTTGACATGACGAAATGAAAGAGAGGAAATAAAATGCGAATCGGTATGCCACCGAAAATTAGAAAAAAAAATGGGAGAGTACCTCTGCCAATTACAGCAATACAGCCATTTACTAATTTAAAAAAAGCACACCTTTAAATTTCAGGAACTTTTGGTCCTTTTATTGCTAGTTTTCACTTGTAAACACATGGAACATACAAGATGTAAAGGTTCATTAATATATGTACAATACTCGCACACCCACGAAGTATCATCTTCAGTTTCTAAGCATCGTTTAGTTGATGTTGAACCGCTAGCCGATACATAATCTTCCGGTTTCGGCTCTTGTGCTATGGCTTCTTGCCCACCACACCAAACGTTATCACGACGCCGTCGTTCAGCTGCTTGAGCGGCCAGTTCTTGCGGGGTGAATTGAGCTTCTCTTTCAGCCGCCGATTCATCTCCACCTAGCCTTCGTCCACCAGCTGGAAGCATTAAGTTGCCAAGTCTTTGTCGTCTTTCGGCTGCTTCTAACGCCTTTCTTCGTGCTTCATTCTTAGACACTTGGAGACTGGATCCCAGCTGTTTACCTTGGCTGTAAAATCCTTCCCCAGTATATCCGGTGCTGATCAGTTCATCCAATTCAGTGTTTAGTTCGCTGAGTAACTTGTAAAATTGCACATCATGTGGTCGCCGGACTAAAGCGAGTAATTATTTCAGTTTTTTGTCTCTACCAAGTAGACTAACTTTTTATCAATATCTCACCTATGTGAGTCAATCTTTTAATTGAAAGAAAGAAAACGTCAAAACTGTGAGTCATGGCATGGCTGTAGAATGTTGAAATCGATCACTTACTCATGTAAGAGGGTGCCTAATAAGTCGTCATACGGGAGAAATGTCGACTCATCCGCAGGAGAACGGAGTCGTATGTCTATACGTTGGCCATTGTTGACATTGAGACCTACAAAAATGAGTTGTAGTTTATGTATGTCTTTGTTTGTCGAGAGCGTTTGAACGTTTATATACCAACCTAGCAGGCTTTGATTACTTGGATAAAACTCTGCAAGTTGTTTGACCTTCCATCCTCTCTTCTTCATTAATGGTAAAACCTAATTGTTGCATATTAAAAATGGTACGAAGCCAATAAGTCAGTTTTGCTTAGCAGTTGGTGTGTGCTTTGTTTCCTGAGCCAATCCTGGCAACGCTGTCCAACTTGCCTGTGACGCCAACTTTTTAAGAAGATCGAGCGCAATGTCAAACTTGGGCTTTTTCTTCAAAGCCTTATATTCTTCAATGGTCATGAACTAAGGTTACTGATCATACGAGTGCTTGTAGTTGTGCGTTTGGTTCAAAGTTTCGAGGTCTGAGCGAGTCTACTGAGAAACTTACTTGTAAGCTCGCACGTGACCCCCTTTTTTTTTTGGTCTGACCACTGCTCTTCACCAAATGACGACACTTTTCAGTGAAGAAAGTGCCTCAGCTTTAGAACATCACATAGCATGAGTGAAAACATGGCAAGTAATTCAAATCACAGTTAGTCATAGCTGTTCCTTGATACATCAATTAACTGATTTTCTCTTTTGATTAGCACACATGGGACTGGGTGGCTCCCGAGGTCGATGCCTTGAGGGTGAACAGAAGTTTCAGCAATGTAAAGCTCACAAAGATGGAACGCAGCTCTTTAGATTTAGTTAATCAAATGACAAAGCAAGAAGCCGAACGCTTAGTGGTTCCACATAACGAACAAGAGGTATACGTCAACAATACCTTCATATTTAAGCATTTCAAAAGCGGAACAGATTCACTGATGCCGCGATTCGGATTCAATTATATTATGCAGGTCCTGGTGGCAGCTTTTGGAGACGACAAAGTCGGATCATTTGCTATACGACTTCAAAGGAATTGCATGCTTGATTGCACTTGTATGAATGGGTCTGTGCCCAATTCTCGTGGCAGAAAAAAGACGTGTCGGCATATGTTCCTTGTAAATCGCGTGCTGAACAAATCATTCGAATGGGAACAACACGTTAAAAGACGACGGCTTCAGATCGATCAAGTCATTTTAGGATCCGAGCCACGAAAAAGATTTTACGATGCTTATGATATCTCATGGGAGAAGGCACAGTTGTTGATTGCAGGCAATCACAAGGATATGGTATGGCATATTTGGCGGCATAGTTGATGTAATGATCTCTACTGTTACACTGACCAATCCAAAAAATATATATTTATATTTTATGTAGATCCAAGTTCACTCGTTCACAGACTATAGCAAGATATATGACATAGCGCTTGAAGACGAGGTCATGGTGTCATGCACATGTGAAGACGATATGTCGATTTGCAAACACATGTATGTTGGTCAACGGGTACTGAATAAGCTGGTGACTTATGAACGAAGCTTTCAAAACGAACGACACCTTACCCTTAAAGATATCCTGAGGATGAAGGAAGATAAAGAACTAGATAAAAAACGAGAGGCTTTTCAAATCTGGCAACAAGAAGCAGAGAGTTTAGTCAAACTTGTTCGACAGCGATGGGGAGAAGCGACGGAATTATTATCATCTCAAGAGAACGCCAATGGCCAAGCGTCCACCAAGCACACTGCAGAAGACAAGGAAATATCTGAAGAAGATAAAGAACAGCCTTCTGCAAAAAAACGAAAACTCAGTAGCAGTAGCGATAGCGATACCGGCCAAGTAAAAGATATAACCGACACATCTACGTCAACAAACGGCAGTGAAGATAAAACAGCGTCTGAAAAACGTGCGGCTTTAGAGAGCTTTCGACAACAAGCCGAAATGCTCGGTAACCTTGCACGAGGGCAAAAAATTGATGATATTGTTCAAACATGGGGATTACAACAGATCAATGCTATCATTGGTGACCTTCGTAAAATGAAACAAATGCTAGGAGCATTATAATCTGTATGTCCTTAATTAATCTTTCACCGCTATTGGACTTTTTCCCGTCGACCAGTCCAGTTCATTGTTTTAATACCCATTTACGACTTGCTTAACAACGGTCCCACAAGCTTCCTGTTTTTGCTTACCACCTCAAGCAATAAAAAAATCAACCGCGAAAGTCATCAGCATTTATATTAACATGTTGATTGAAAAAATTGTTGTTGAGTGTATTTTTTTAAGAAAATAATTTTTCGACTGCTCTTAATTTGAAACGATGATACGAAAAATATGCTATAATTTTCTTTTTTTTTTTGGTCTGGTTTTTTTGTTCTATTGTGAATAAAAAAAACCGGTTGAATACATTGTGTGTGTGGGAGACAAGGGAGGGAAGCGGAGGGGAGAAGGCGGATGATGTTATTTCTAATGTTTCTGTTGCATCTATTGCTTATTAGCACGGCGTGCTTTAACAGATGCGGCAAGTTCATCCAACATGTCAGTGGTGGTTTTCCAGTTGACACAGGCGTCAGTGATCGAAACTCCGTACTTGAGGGCTGCAGGACCCTCAGCTGGTACACTTTGCTTGCCTTCGTTGATGTGAGATTCGATCATCAAACCAACAATGCTGTTATCGCCATCAGCGATCTGAGCAGAAAGACACTTAGAAACCTTTGGCTGGTTAGCATGGTTCTTTTCAGAGTTACCATGGGAGCAGTCGACCATAATGTTGGTAGGCAATTTAGCCTTTTCAAGGTCACTTCGTGACTTGTCAATGTGTGCTTTTGAGTAGTTGGGACCATCGTTTCCTCCTCTGAGAATAACATGGCAATCGGGGTTCCCTTTGGTATTGGTAATAGTGGTCATACCGTGCTTGGTGACACCCAAGAAATGGTGTGGGGAAGAGGCAGCACGAATAGCATCAACTGCAATAGCCACGTTGCCGTCTGTACCATTCTTAAATCCAACAGGGAAAGATACACCTGAAGCAAGTTCACGATGAAGTTGTGACTCCGTGGTACGAGCGCCAATGGCTCCCCAAGAGATAAGATCGGCAAGGTATTGTGGAGAGATAGTATCGAGCAATTCAACAGCTACTGGCATACCAGCATCAGTGAGTTCACCCAAGAGTTTTCTGGCGATTCTCAAACCTTTGTTGATATTGTAGCTATAATGTGGAATATTAACATTAGAACGACCGTAGTTGACTTGCGTTTGCAACTGTAGATGGCTAACATCTAGATATTGGATTGTGTCACCAACACATACCTTCCATTAATATCTGGATCATTGATCAAACCCTTCCAACCAACAGTTGTACGGGGCTTCTCAAAGTAAGAGCGCATAATAATAAGCAATTCTCCCTTATGCTTTTCCTTGGCTTCAAGAAGTAATTGGCCTATAGTGTACAAGGTGGTATTTGATGAGATGAGAAAACGCCATAGGGCAACGCCAATATAAAAAAACTCCTCTTCCAACTTACAGTATTCCTTGGCAGCCTGAGTGTCATGAATAGAGCATGGGCCAACAATAATAATAAGACGGTCGTCTTCGTGTCTCAAAATACTGGCAGCTTCCTGGCGTGCTTGACGGACAGTGGCTTTTGACTTTTCGCTCTACAAAGACACAAACACGAATATAAGTATTGGTTGGGTTTGATTTGTTTTGATACTTTGGGCTAAATAGACTCACAGAAGGGAACTCTTCTTGGATGAAAGAAGGGGTTAGGAGGGCATTGTAGCCGGTTACTCGAAGATCTTCCATGAATTCAGACAATTGTGTTGTAAAGTAGAAAAAAAAAATGGTGTCGCTTGTCTACTAATTCAAGAAAAGTAGAGTTACAATTTTTTCAGCAGTCACACCCTGACTCATTTTGAGAAAACGTGCATTCAACCACATCCATAATCCTATATTACGGTTTTCGCTTTGAACGAAACACGGGTACAAGTAAATAGAAACCTATTGTTTCTTGAAGATAGATAAAGAAAACTTAGGAAAGGGTTAACTATACTAAACGTCATAACCTCGCGCTTAACCGAGGAGAGGAGCAGTCTCTCCAGATTCGGTGGAGCGGCCCAACAACTTGAAGATGTAAGGGCGAGCGGGGTAGAGGACAGTGATGATAGCAGCGGCAAGAGCAGTCCAGTGGATGATAGTATCTTGTTGCTATATTGTAAAAATGAAATATAATAATAATAAAAATTAATAAGGGTGGCAACCAATTTAAGGGTTAAATTTCTACCAACAGCAAGAAGCAAAACGTGTATGGTAACAGCACGTACCTGAGCAAAGACACCAAAAAGTCCGATGGCAATAACAAGAGCACCAGTAACATCGCCTTTAGCACTCTTGTATTCAACGTAACCAATAGCGGTACTGGTCAAGAACACGAGGCCAAAGATGACCAAGGTGATGTGAAGAGTATCAGGACCCTCCTCTTGAGTGGTGGTGAAGGCAGCAAAAGCGTTCAAGACAGCAACAAAAACGATGAAACCGTGCCACAAGGAGAAAGGAGCATGAATAAAGAGACGATCCCACCAGTTGGTGGCAGGATGATTCTTCTCCAAGTTGTCTAAACGTTTACCACGGAGGGCAAATCAAAGGGGAAGGGAAAAAGAAGACAGGTGTAACATGTTAGCGGAGAGTCAATAATGCCGCAGGTTTTGGGATGCATTGTGTAGCAACGCCCTAAACTTACAAAATACGAAGGAGACTGAAGAAGCAGTGAAGAGAATGGCAATAAGCGCCAAAACCAGATGACCTTTTTGCTAAATGACAAGGAAATTCGTCAATGTTTTGTCTGGTTTCTGATATTGAGAAAGTGCTACCCCGACTGACTCACCCACAAAGAGAGCCAAACAGCATTCAAAACGCTAGAAATAACAAAGTGCCAGCCAACGCCATGGACAGCAGCATCTTGAGCAGGCTCAAACCATTGGTAGATAACGAATCCTCCCAAAAGAAGATGGATGACAGACCAGACATAAAATACCCAGGAAGCTAATGGAGAGATTTACATGTTAGGGGAGACTCATTCAGAACAGTTAAATATGATAAGATATGCCAAGAAGGTCAGCATGGTTAAAATCTTACCAGGAGTGATATAAGTCTCGTGTTCCAAGATGACCTTAGGGTCAGGCTTAGGACCAACGACGGAGTAGACAGTAGCTCCCAAGAAGAACAGGTAAACGACAACGTTTGAGACCTTTTGCAAAAGGTGAAGACGAGACATCAGGATAAAGTGTAAAGAGAGGTAATCTGAGAAAAAAGGAAAAAAGTAATTTTGCAATGAACATTTTATAGTACGGCGATGGTGTGTAATACTGGAAAGTGAGATCACAATGTCACGTTACCGACAGAAGCATAAGTTAGAACGCCTGTCCTGCATCACTGCTACTCGCCACGCCAGGCCAGGCCAGGCCAGGTCGTGAAAGGCACGTGAGCAAATCAACTACATTTTTTATCCATCTACCTTTTTTTCATCAACCCTCCATTTCTTGTCTCTCCTCCTTTGTCATTAACGTTACATTGCCAGTCTGCCAATGGCAACCACTCTACTAGATACGTTGAGGAAAGCTGATCTCGACCAGGTAAGATTGTCTCTTGTAGAACTCGTCCCCATGACCTCGTCTCATTTATCCGCCGCCCGCCTTGATACTTTATAGTACTATTCGAGGTTGGTACAGCCTTTAGCTTGATATCCCGCACTTCCATTCCTAATATAATTAAATTGACCCACCCTACCCTCATATAGCTTCTCTTCCAATGGCATCTCTCACTTAGAAAGCTTGGCTCAGGTATATTATTTCGTTATAATCATGCAATGTATTTTCCTCTCTGGCAAAACGTCAAAAATTTTAACATACCGTATTTCCATTCCTCCCGCCAAAATAGATATCCATGCAGGACTATAGCCGTCTAGGTGTGACAACTATGAAAGACCGACGGAAGCTGTTTCAAGTAAGTCAACTTATATGTCCTACTTCCCCCACCCAAATACTTGGTTAACACCGTTATAGTTGGTACAGGGATTACGTCAGGAACTTCCCAGTTACGAGAACGGTCTTTTGGCTACTAGTCATTCAACCGCTCCTTCTACTCTCCGACGACCATCTGAAATCTACCAGAAGCGACCTGACTCTAGTTCTCCAACGCGATCGCCTATTCAGTCACCAAGCATTCCCAGCCCTCCACCGCTTACAACTCGATCTAGATCACGAACGCTCCCTGGTCAATTCTCAAGACCTGAAATACAGACCAAGCAACTTGATACGTATCATGAAGATGTTTCTGATGAGGAGGACGATCCCGTACCAGTTCGAAGAGGTTCTGGCCCTTCCAACCCTTACGGAATGCCTCTTCACGCCGCCCGTGTTCGCAACTCTCGTCGACCAGCCTCCACTTCGTCAGCATCGAGCACTCCTATCGTCACTGCTTTGCCTATCACTAAACCGGGTCAAAGCGACTTAAATCAGAAAATTCGCGTGTGTGTTAGGAAGCGACCTTTGAGTCGAAAGGAAATAGAAAAGGCTGAAAAGGACATTGCTCCTACCGTCGGAATTCGAAGTATCAATATCAATGAGCCAAAGTAAGCAAAATTAATGGCATTTAGGACAGGAGGATTCGATATCTAATAACCTTTATCCATGTTTTTACAGAGTAAAAGTCGATCTCACCAAATACGTTGAGCAGCATAGCTTTACTTTTGATGAAGTATTTGATATTGATGCTGACAATCAAGAGGTAAGGCAACTTTTGGATGTTAATACCTTGGAAAGGCTCCAGTGCTGATGTCGCTACAATCTTGTTTAGCTTTATCAACGCACCGCATTACCACTAGTAAAATATATATTTGGTGGTGGTAAGGCAACCTGTTTTGCATAGTAAGTATCCACCACCTGTTGATGGGGCCCGAGACAGCGTGTTTACTGAATGTTGCATTTTTATAGTGGACAGACAGGTTCTGGTAAGACGTATACCATGTTGGATCCAGACCATGGCTTATATGTCCTTGCTGCTCGGGATATTTTCGCATTGCTGAAACTGCCTCAGTATGAGCATTTATCAGCTTGGATTGGCTTCTATGAAATCTATCAAGGCCAATTATACGATTTGTTAAATGAACGAAAGAAACTATTTGCTCGCGAAGATGGAAAGCAAAATGTCGTCATTTCTGGCCTCCAGGAGTTCCCTATTGATAATGTCAATAACCTTATGCAAGTCTTTGAATACGGTAGTCAAGCTCGCAGTACAGGCAAGTAACTACTAGTGCATTTCATCTTATACATTATTCAAATCCTGCTTACCGCTGTTTTTCGTCTTTATTAGGAAGCACGGGTGCTAATGCTGATTCTTCTCGCTCTCATGCCATTTTGCAAGTGCTGCTCAAGCCCAAGAAGAACCGAAAACAGATTACTGGAAAACTAAGTTTTATTGATTTGGCTGGTAGTGAACGTGGTGCCGATAGAGGAGATGCTGACACCAAGACGAGGTAAGATCATATAAATTGCCCTTGTATGCCCCATTGAATTGATTGATTGCTCACCTAATATTTACAGAATGGAAGGTGCTGAAATTAACAAAAGCTTGTTGGCCCTTAAAGAATGCATCCGAGCTTTAGACCAAGACAAACGCCATACCCCTTTCCGTCAAAGTAAATTAACTCAGGTTCTGAAGGATTCGTTTGTTGGTAAATCACGTACATGCATGATTGCTACCATCTCTCCCAATCAAAGCAATAGCGAACATACCCTTAATACCCTTCGCTATGCCGACAGGTGAGTATATATAATTGACAAATAGCTTGCATCCTCCAAACTGAACCTGTTACGCCTTCAGAGTGAAAGAGCTTAAAGGAGAACGTAGCCGTCCTTATAGTGAAAACTTGTCGGATGAAAATTATATGACATCTGGATACAATGATATTGGCATGGATGAAATTTCCGGTGATGATGACGAAGAACAATTTCTTGATGATGACTTTGTGGAATCGGATGATCCGGATTTGTACAAAGAGGAAGATGATACTTTCTTGGATGATGAAGACTTCCCAGATGCCAATGTTAATATATTGGACGAAGAGTTTATGCTTGATGGCAACGATCGTTTATTGGCCGATCCACCGGCTGCATTACCTCCTCAGAACACCTATTCGGCACAACGTCAGAAAAGTCCAACAGGTATCGCTCGCTATGGTGGTCTATCGTCCACTCCGCAAAACTCCAATACGAGTCGAACCAATCAAGAAACTACTCACAAGTCCAACACATCGCCCAATCTACAATATGAAAGATCCCGCTCCAGCTTTGAAGATCAACACAAAGGATTATCACTTAGTCCTGTCTCATTACATGATCCGGATGGAGTGGAGAGTAGTCAAACCGTCAAACAGGCGCGCGATCAAAATATGAAGCGAACCCATTCGTCAGGTGGTGATAGTTTCCAGTCTAAACAAGCAGATATTGATAGTGTCATGTTTGATGCTGATACCATCGACGATTTCATCAAACTGCATCGAGCCGAAGTAAGAGAAGTGTCCGATTATACCAAAAAAGAAACCAAGCTTCTTGCCAATTTCTCTCTTGGTTTGTCCAGCCGGCGTAATCTGCAGGAAGGAGAAACGCCAAGCGTCAAGGACGACATCAAAACTTCTAGCGAATTCATAGATTATCTTGGCAATTTGGATGAAGTTTTGGATATGAAGATGGCCGCTATTGAGGCGCTCAGAGATCGAATTCGATTGGCATTAGGCGAGGATGCATTTTAAGCACCATGTTCAGTGTTTCTATTTTATTTTTCTTAATCAATTTTTTTTTATTATCGTTTTGGATACCCGAGAGATAGCGAAGCTGTTTCAAATAGAATCATTTACTGTTTCATTATCAACTGTAAATCCACGATCATTATAGAACATCTCATATCCAAACTGTTGCCGTGATGTCGATATGATGTCGAGCTGGATAAACAGATATTATCATAACCGAGTCAATCAGAGCTTAATCTATGTTATGCTATGTCAGTCTCAGTACATGGTACCAGGTATATGATATCGGCACCAGCCTGATCGGATAAACTCCCAGGACACACTGGCTCAAATCAACAAACATACCTTGACGCTCATATGTCCCAATGTACAACGTTATGTCAAATTTAAACACCGCAAACTGCTTAGTGTCTGTGTCACAACGCTGACATGAATTTCCCACTGCCTTATCAAATACTGCTTCACAGTAAAGGAACAGGCATTCAATTGTACTGCCAACTCACCAAGCAATCAATTGCTTACTCCCAGACTTTGGTGAATGTAGCAGCATGGGAATGAACACCTGACTTTTCACTAGAGCAACTAAATAGTAAACTGGCACTTCTGTTAACCACCGCAACAATGCGGAGGAGAGATTGACGAATCGTCAAATGTCACCATGTATTCTTCACCTTACATTAAGCACTCTGTTGGTATCAACAATTCCGCAGTCATGATTTACGCAAAATGACCTGTACATGAAGTATAACCTACAGCGGTAATATTCGTGGTGAGAGAACCGAAAATACATCATCACGAGGAGCAACAATACCCGTAACTCGTACAATTATATATCAATAATTGGCAAGGCTGGCCCCCCCCCAGTCAACATTTCGTGACTGCCTATCACATAGAAAAGCTAGAAATGACTGCAAACCTACCATTAACCGTTGCGAATTGCATGATAGGAACGAGGTGAAGGACACTTGAGACCATGTTCGCCGATTAACGGACAACAAACCACATTGGACGATGTAACTACATCGCGTTATTTCTCCCAGTATACCATATCCTTCAGCATATGATGGATCATGGTTATAATTTGTCGCAGACTGTCATTGATGTATGGTCATCAAATGAAGGAGACCTTGTGTTAATGACGGATAGCTCATAGCACGTCATTAGCATGACTATTACTGCCGTAGTATGTGCTACTTCCTAGTCAAGCACATACAAGACACATCAGGACCAAGCGATGCAAGTAGTCATGCGATTTATCGTCATTCTCTCCTATTTGGTGGACAGACCAACAATTTCCGCAAACGCGAAAGTGACTAGATATAACATCGGACACTTCGCATATGCACAAGATATATTAAACAATTCTATTGAATGTTATTTGTGGATATATCCTTAACTTGAATTCAATAAAAGGCAATTCATTCTGCGCACACAAGTCCTTCGACTCTGTTCTTTATCGGAGACTCATCTTAATCCGCTTTATTATTAAAACGTCAATTGTACTATAATTCACATAGTAAAGGAAAGGAGAATTACAATTGAGAATAACGCGTTCCTTGTAGAGCGTAAAATCACACTGTCGGTCTCATCCGTCAACTAGCAGTGATGAGGACTAGAATGAAAGCAATTACCAAAAGTATTTGAAATGCATATTTTCTATGCTGTTGAGTTCACCTTCAACTACTGGTTTTTTGCAGTCAAATTATATGTTACGAACAAAATAAATTATAAGTGCTCTCCTAACAATCTCTTTTCATACGAGATTGGATGTCCAGACTACAAGTGTCCTACAGAACTTGGAGTGTATGTCTCAGTCTTCGTCGTCGAGATTGATGTTGTAAGAAGGGTCACGTGACCTTGTTCATAAAATCACCAAAAATGGCCCCGCCAAATTTTTGAATCTCACGACGAGACGTGTACGAGTCAACATGACGATAGAGAATGTTGACCAGAACGGATATTGGTCTGCGCCAACTGTCAATGAGCTAAAGAGGTTAAATACACAAGCTCTCTGCTCTGTCAAAGATTTCCGAGCTGGAAGAAATAATGTAGGCAGCATACACTTCACACAAACAGTCGATCTGACGGGTCTTGATCTTGATTCGCTCCTGGGTGGCCTCATTATTTTTGAACACGGAAGCTGTACGGTATATCCAGTAGAGTCAGACACTCCACCAATGGGTAAGGGCCTTAACGTATCGGCAACTATCGAACTTTGCAATCTTCAGTGCCGAGTACCAACCGCCATGCCTTTGCAAAGACTGATTCGAAAACTGCAGTCTGTCAAATATACCCACTTCATGGACTACAATAGACTTCTTCACCGCTGGACATTTTGTGTACAACATTTTACACGTTACGAGTTCCCAACAATAGAAGATGAGGATGAAACTATGCTAGATGTTGTAGAAAACACCATTGAAAAGATTGTCGAAAGTCCGTCGATTCTAGCTGCCACTGCTACGGCTGCCATCGCCATCTTGGATCACTTGGATGATGAACAGCAAGAGAACGAAAAAGAAGACGACTCTCATGATCATAATATGATAGCTGACCCTGAGTCTTCAACAAAGGCTTCTGGCCCCAAGCGAACGTTACAGGACATGTCTGAATCTTTGACGACAGATTCTGCTATGAACGAAGGCAACGAAGACACTCTAGAATTGCAAGTGAGTTAAATTGACAATATGCATTTTTCTATAACAGCTTTTTTCTAAGTCAGATATATGTATAGACACGGTCATCTTTTGAAAATCATGCTGAGCCAGTCGACGAAGTACAACCACGCGCAAACAAGTATTTCAAAGTCGAATACTCTGAATCAGTGGCATATAAATACAGTAATATGTTGGTTGATGCTGGACTTACGATGGGAAGATCTTTTCGACCAGGATGGAGTACAGGGGACCTCCTTGCTAACAGTGGCAAAATAGTTGGTTTACGCGGTTTGAGGTAAATCTTGTATTTTCGTCGTTGTCAGCAGCCCTTTACGAGGAGAATATCAATATAACCAACGTTTTGAAATCGAATTCTGCTTTACATCCTACAGTGACTCCAGAGTAAAGCCTCATTTGGAGACCATGTCAGCAAATGTATCCATACAAAACGTTCATTATACCTCTCCCACAAGTGTAGGTTATCAAAATGTCATTCATCATGTTATACCACCCTTTAACGCTGCCTGTATTATTAGTTTGACGCGACACCTTGCAAAGAACTATTAGAAAACATGCTCGAGCAGACTGACATCATCATCGAGAATGGGAATGTCCCATACGCAAAGCTGAGCCCTGGTGCGACGTTTGGTAATTTATTGGGTGGAAGGTGGTCCTTTATTCCAACGCACGAACTACTTCTTCTCAAATTATGTCAGGGACTTTACGACCCATTCGATGAACCTACTGCAGCTGTAGCCGATGTAGAAGCAGCACGAAAGAGGAGGTTTACCAAATGGCTAGAAGATGCAGTTACTCAGGATATGGAACGTGATTTAGAGCAACACACCGCCGATGGTAACATTGCAGCTACCGTATTCACATACCTTACTGGCCATCGCATAAAGGAAGCATGCAATGCTGCCATTGAAAATCGTGATCATAGACTATCTACGCTATTACCACAAGTCATTACTGGCTCTGAAACCTTTCGCAACTACATCAAGGCTCAGTTACGTTTATGGAAAGATTATCAGTACGAAGGAATGATTAGTAAAGACTACCGCAAGGTGTACGAACTCATGAGTGGCAACGTTGGACTTACGCAAGGCATGAACGGCGTTGTTGGAGATAGCGACAGAGTGCTAGTTAGCGAAGGATTGGACTGGAAGAGAACTTTGGGTCTTTATATTTGGTATCACAGCTCGCCAGATACGACTTTGGAAGATGGTTTGAACAAGTACTTGGAAGCCACCACACATCGGGAACTTGCATTGAGAGTTGCTGAACCTACACCTTGGTATCTTGGACCACATGCTGTCTCACCAAGACGAGATATGCTATTTAAAATCATCAAGATGTATGCGCAGCAATCAACTGATATACGCTCTGCGTTGGATCCACTGGGAATTACAAGCGATCCGCTGGACTACCGGATGACATGGTGTCTATCTTTGATGCTATCCAAAGCATTGAATGTTTCAGTTACCGTTGACGACATCACAGTGAGTCTTTCATCACAATTGGAAGCCATGGGCTTATGGGAGTGGGCCATATATGTTCAAATGTTTTTGAGAGAAACGTCTTGGTAGGTGTTTATCTCATTTACATGGAGTTTATTAGATATTCTGATTGCTAACTGAAGTCAAACAGCCGTCAGATCGCGATACAGAGTGTATTAGCTCGTCATGTGGATCTCAATACCACAAATGAGCAGGAGACGTTTTTACGAAAAACACTTCGAATCCCGTCGACGTGGATTGAAGAGGCAAAGGTAATAATAACTATTAAGCACAGGATGTAGGCGTGTGTGTTTGTATGGAGTTCTAACTACTTGAGATCTACTGAAGGCGTTACGAGCAGCACATATGGGAGACTTGCATGCACAGGTGGATGCTCTTATCAAAGCCGATAAACATGCTGATGCACATCATTTAGTGGTAGAAAAGCTTGCTCCTGAAGCAGTAAAGTCAGGTATATTTCAAAACAACGGTTGTGCTTGCTATACATATTTTGAACAATTTGACTCTGCGCACAGATGACCTGTCAGGCATAGAAGATATCTTGAAACGAATCGACTCTACCAAGGTTCTAGACTGGCAACAATGTGGTCAATTATTTTTGTCATACATTATGTTGACAAAACAGCCAGAAGATCAAGATGGTGGCATTTTGTCTGAAATGAAAGATGCAATATTACGAGACCTTCGCAACTTGAAGGTTCAGAATGATTCAAGAAGACATCGTAATATTCCCTTGGCTGAATGTATCTCACAGATGGCGGTCCGATGTGCTCTGCATCCTCAACGATGGCACGATTAAAAGTAATCAGAGATAATATGTATAGAAGAATGAAATTGCCGAGCGTTAATACTGGAGGAACACATAAAAAGTTGATGCCAATTATTGGTTCGTTTTATTGATTTCGTTTGGCTAAATTATATTCAAATCTGGCAATAACATTGGACATAAAGACTGTTGAACAAGGCTTTGTCGGGTGAGTGACTTTAAGCAAGGGCCTTCTTAATTGCAACTGCCGCGCCATCTTGATATTGAACAATTGAAGGTAGAACTCTGTTGTTAGCATTGATGAAACCGTGCTCCAATTCTTTAGCAATTACTACTTCAGCAGGTACACCTTTGCTTTTCAGTTTTTCAGCATAGTCACGGCATTCATGTGTAAGAACATCGTATTCAGCAAGCAACAACGATGCTGGTGGAAGTCCAGTAAAATCTCCATATATGGGAGACAAACGGAAGTCCTTACGGTCTTCGAAGTCTCGAATATAGCTCTTCTGGAAACTGGAATAAGAGGTTTCATTTTTAGTGGCATGGCATGGGGCATTAAGGAAGGATTGTGCTTACAAATTGATAGTTGCTGGTTGCAAGAATGTACCATCGGTGAAAGAGTTATTTTGGTGATTTCTGGTAACGTCTACAACTGGGTAGATGAGATATTGGTGCTTGATGGAACGGCCATTATTGTTTCGTGCCAGCATAGCTACAACAGTCGCGAGATTGCCACCAGCACTACAATAACCAGTTAAAATTTTCGAGTCCCTATTCTTAATATTTTCATACTGTAAGGTCAGTACTCACCTGTCACCGGCAACGCAAATTTTACTGCTATCGATGTTCAAAGCATCCGCATATTGATGCACATACCTATGTATTTATAAGTTAGCTTCTCAACACCACAGTATACTAGATTAATATTCACGATACTTACTCTAATGCTGCATAACTATCGTTTACTGCAGCAGGGAATGGGTGCTCAGGTGCTAATCTATAGTCCACTGATACAATTACAGCTCCTGACTTTACACATAGTCTTCGGCAAAATGGATCAAAACTGTCCAGATCACCAAAGACGAAGCCTCCACCATGGAAATACACAACACCAGGTAATTTGCTATTGCCATCACCTAAAGAAATGATTATAAGATTAACCAGTCAGTTATCATGTTAGAAAGAATCTGTTTACTTACTTTCAGGTGTATAGATGCGGATTGGAATATCTGATTCTGGTCCTTTGAAACTGGAGTTGGTAATAATTGCTGGTTCCAACACCTCTTCAGGCTCTACATTCGGATGCTCGTTCCGGAATCCATCAGACACTCCCTTTCGAAAACCATCTCCATCAAGTTTGCATATGGCCTCCAGGTATTCTTTAGTCCAGGACATGGCAATATGGAGTACACAATTGATGTTGACGACCAGTCTGTTTTCCCTTTTATACATTAATTGACATTCCATATATAGGAAAAATACGGCTAAATCGGGCCGTTAGGTGCCAACGTTGGCCCGTATTAAGATGCTCACAGAGTGTATTCTACCGGCTCGTATTAATCTGAGTTAGATGTATAAGCAGTAGGAATACATAGGATGACACAAGACTATAATTCAGTAGCTGTATGTTAAAATAATGGAGTATGAGTATAGAGAGGATCAGATTAGTGAAGTCCAGACATTCATCTCAGTTGAATGCTACTCCACTAGTTGCATCTGAGGCAGAAAGGCTAAATTATCTCTCGATTGAATATTATACTATTGGATGCCTTTAGTTATTAGCCATCTGCTGCAAAAGACTCGTTTTACTCGCTCTTATTATTAAGTGAGATCTTGCAGGTGTTGAAAAGATGAAAACTATCCCTTTATTGTGCATGACAAAGTGACGTTTACGCACTTCAAAGCATAGCTTTCTGGAATGCAACAAACACAGTCAGGATTTTTGGTCAGGGAGCAACAATGAGACATGAACATGGTTCTTCAAGTATTCTCACGATACTGCGACTGGAACCTTTCTATTGGCATAACTAGTCCCTGATCATATCAATTATGTATCTCCGAAAGTTAAAATGTATGGATAGCACGTCAAAGCTGACCTCAGTCGTTAAACCGCGGAATACCTCTAAACATTTGTGAAACACGATTGCGGCCTGTAAATATCCATTAACGGTAGATATGTACTAGTTTATTTAGCAAACACTTAAAATGTCTGATTTGATGTAGCAATTTTTCGCGAAAGTTGAATGTATTATGAACCCAATTATTGGCAACTGGGTATTCCAGATTCTGTAGTTTCCTTTTTGAAGTCATGGCGATCTCTGATCTTAAATTTTGCTACAGCCGAGCCACCTTTGTCTGAATTTTTTTCTTCAGGGTAAACTGCAAAAAGGACTCACGGGCCGGTTCGGCACGGCGGGTAATATCATAACTGAATGTTTAGCCAGTATGTGTACTCGTAATTCACGAGCAATAAGGAGGTTGGCTCTTGGCGTACGCATTTTCTATTCGTAATTCATCAGTTGCATCACTACGCCATACTTATTATGTCGTCTTCTGCATATTCTGACAGATTTTAATCATTTATTATGAAACCTGCTGAACTCTTTACAGTATGCGAACGACTGCTATGGCTATAGGAGACGTGGTAGTTGCATTATAAAGTGTGTACAAGTAAGAATGCAGACATATCAATTTTCCGTACCTTTCTAGGAAGTATATGCCCAAAATAACAATTGCTGCATGTGCGAGCAATGACTCATTATATGATATTATAGTCATTGATTTGTCATACTGAGTTTATCCAACGATTGCACTGTAAAATAGACAGGTTGAATAATGGCCTAAACCATTTATCAGAAGACTAGTTACAAAACCACGGAAGCAACATTTATTATATGAAGCACTTCTCATTACCATTACTCTAGCTCAAATTCTGTTTAAGGATTATTGATCAATTGTCTAGTAAAGATCATTCGACTGTGAAATGTCATATTGAATATGCTGTTGATTGCAAAAGCTTTCTTCAACGCAGCAAAAACGAAATAGTTGAGATTTCGCATACTGTCATTATGCCTCCGTCAACTAGAACCAGAAATTGTGATCAGAGACACTCGATATTTCAGCATTAGGTCCTCTGCTTGAGTTTCTCCGTAAAGTGCGCCAACCACCAACATCAGCATAGATGGCGGTTCGATGTGCTCTGAATCCTCAACCGTAGCATTGAAAGTTATCAGAGATAATATATGGAGGAATGCTATTGTCCAGTATGAATACGGAAACATACAAAAGTTGACGCCAATTATTGGTTTTTTTATTGCTTTTCTGTGACTGAAATTATATTCAAACATGCCAACAACGCACATCATGAAAATTGTTGAATAAGACATTGTCGGGTGACTTAAGCAAGTCCCTTCTGAATTGCCGCTGCTGCTGCATCTTGATACGGAACAACGGAAGGCAAACTTTTGATGTTTGTGCCGAAGAAACCGTGGTCTAATTCTTTAGCCATCACTACTTCAGTGGATACACCATTTCTTTTCAGCTTTTCAGCATAGTCAAGACCTTCAGGTGTAAGAGGATCATACTCAGCAAGCAACAGCCATACAGGTGGAAGTCCAGTTACATCTCCAAATAGTGGAGATATACGGAAGTCCTTACGATCATTGGGGTCCTGAATATAGGCCTTCATGAAACTGAAATAAAGGATTTTCATTAGTGTCATGTCATGGAACCTTACGGGAAGCATTAAGCTCACTAATTGATTATTGGTGCTTGCAAGAATGCACCTTGGTGGACAGGGTGGTTATCATAATTTCTGGTAGCATCTACACAAGGGTAGATGAGAAATTGGTGCTTGATGGTAGGGCCATTATTGTCTCTTGCCAACATGGATACAACGGTACTGAGATTTCCTCCAGCACTGCGGTAATTAGTTAAACTTTTGGAGTTCCCTATTCCGTAGTATTTTCACTGTGAGATCGACAGTTACCTGTCACCAGCAACACCAATTCTATTGGCATCAATATTTAGAGCATCCGCATTTTGATACACATACCTACGTATTATAAGTTAGCTTCGCGACACCACAGTATATTATGCGCATATTCACGATCCTTACTCTAATGCTGCATAACTATCGTTTACTGCAGCAGGGAATGGGTGCTCAGGTGCTAATCTATAGTCCACTGATACAATTACAGCTCCTGATTTTACACAAAGTCTTCGGCAAACAGCATCGTGACGGTCCAGACCGCCAAAGACAAAACCTCCACCGTGAAAATACACAATACCAGGCAATTTGCCGCTATCATCACCTAGAGATATGATTATGAGTTTAATCAGTCAGACATTACATAAGGAAGAAGCTTGTTACTTACTTTGCGGTGTATAAACTCGGATTGCAACATTTGATTCTGGTCCTTTGAAACTGGAGTTGGCAATATTTGCTGGTTCCAATACCTCTTCAAACTCTACGGTTCGAAGAGTAGTTTGGAATTCATTAAATACTGTCTTTCGGAAACTGTTTGCATCAAGTTTGCATATAGCCTCTAATTTTTCTTTAGTGAAAGACATGGCAATGAGAAGCAAATGAATGTACTGGAAGATACTCAACATTGTACTGTTTTATACAGTAATCATCATTCCATATATGGAGAAAATCAGCTTACGACGGCAGTAGGTTGACAATGCTTGCGCGTATTAGGATTTTCACAGAGTGAATTTTACTGGCTTGTATTAACCTGAGGTAGACGTATGAAGGATGGGAATATTTAGGGTGATACAAGGATATAATTCAATATTTATGTAGAAATGATGGAGTATGAATATAAGGAGGAGTAGATTAGTGAAGTGCAAGACTTCGTCTCAGTTGAAGCCATTGCACTCGTTGTACATGAGGAAGAAGATTATTTACCTCTCGATTGAATAGTATGCTATTGAATGCACTTTTAGTTATTCATCATCTGTTGCAGGAGCTTCGTTTTACTCACTCTTATTTAAGCACGGTTACACTCATAAAATCAAAGTTTCCTGGCACGCAATAAACAGTCAGGATTTTTGTCCCGACGAAACGTTTAGCCAGTATGTTGCATCTACACTTCATGGGCAGTAAGAAAATTTGGCTGTTGACGTTATGCATTTTCTGTTCGAAATATATGACACGCTGTTCATGATGATTATAAATGTAGCCTAAATTCTGTTTAAGTATTATTGATCAAATTTTTCCAGTAAAAGAAACATTCAACTGAAAGCGTTATATTGACTTTATGCCCAAATCTCCAAAGCTTTCTTCAAGCAGCAAGACTAAAAGAAGTTGAGATTTCGCATTGCTATTATTATGCCTCCGTCAACTAGAACCAGAAATTGTGATAGGGTAGCTTAATATATTAGCATTGGGGTCCTCAGCATGAGTTTCTGCGTAAAGGCGCGCCAACTACCAATAGCACCATAGATGGCAGTCCGATGTGCTCTGGACCCTCAACGATAGTAGGTTTAAAGGTAATCAGAGATAATATGCATAGAAGAATGGTATTTTCGAGTGTGAAACAGGACCATATAACGGTTGATTCGAATTTTAGCTTTGCTTTTATTGCTTTCGTGAAGCTTTAAATATAGTCAAACATGCACCAAGAAAATCGTTGAACAAGAGCTTTGTCGGGTGACTTAAGCAAGTCCTTTCTTAATTGCTGCTGCAGTTGCATCTTGATATTGAGCAATTGAAGGCATAACTCTGTTGTTAGTATTGAAGAAACCGTGATCCAATTCTTTAGCCATCACTACTTCAGTTGGTACACCATTGCTTTTCAGCTTCTCAGCATAATCAAGGCCTTCAGGGGTCAAAGGATCATATTCAGCAAACAGCAACCATGCAGGTGGAAGTCCAGTTACATCTCCAAATAGTGGAGATATACGGAAGTCCTTACGATCTTTGAAGTCGTTAATATAGGTATTCAAGAAACTGGAGTAAATTTTCAGTTAGTGTCGGGACATGTAGTCCTATAGGCCAATATAGAGCTTACTGATTGATAATTGGAGGTTGCAAGAATGGTTGTCCGTGGAAATGGTGGTTATCATAATTTCTGGTAGTGTCTACATTGGGGTAGATTAGAAATTGGTGCTTGATGGAAGGGCCATTATTGTCTCGTGCGAGCATGGATACAACGGTGCTGAGATTGCCACCAGAACTACAGTAACCAGTTAAAGTTTGGAGTTCCCTATTCCATAATATTTTCACACTGTAAGATCGACACGCACCTGTCGCCAGCAACACCAATTCTACTGGTATCAATATTTAGAGCATCCGCATTTTGATACACATACCTACATATTATAAGTTATTTTCGCAACACCACAGTATATCAGACCCATATTCACGATACTTACTCTAGTGCTGCATAACTATCGTTTACTGCAGCAGGGAATGGGTGCTCAGGTGCTACTCTATAATCCACTGATACAATCACAGCTCCTGATTTTACACAAAGTCTTCGACAAACAGGTTCATGACTGTCCAAACCGTTAAAGAAGTAGCCTCCACCATGGAAAAACACAATACCAGGTAATTTGCTGCTACCGTCGCCTAGAGAAATTATAACATTAAATGGTCAGATGTCATTTAAGAAAGAAGCTTGTTTACTTACTTTGCGGTGTATAGATGCGGATTGGAACATCTGATTCTGGTCCTTTGAAACTGGAGTTGGTAATGTTTGCTGGTTCCAACATCTCTTCAGGCTCAATGGTTTGAGACCCCGTCAGTAATTTAACAAGCACTGTCTTTCGAAAAGTGGCTGCATCAAGTTTGCAAAAATCGTCTAATTCTTCTCTAGTGAAGGACATGGTAATACGAAGTAAACGACTGAACAGGGACGATACTCAACTCGTACCCCATTTTATAAAGTATTCATCATTCCATATACAGAAAAAATAAGGTTAGAACGAACACGTAAGTTACTAATGCTCTCGCGTATTGGAATTTCGCATTGTCTATTTTTACTAATTCACATTAATCTGAGGTGCATATTTGCAGGATGTGAGTGTCTAGGATGATAAAAAGCTATAATGCAATAGCTATATGTTAAAATGATGGAGTTGAATAGAAGCAGGAACACGTTAGTGAAGTCCAAGCTTTCGGCTTAGTTGAAGCTATTCCACAGGTTGAACCTACGGCAGAATGGCTATTTATCTCTTGATTGATAATATGTTATTGAAAGCATTTTTTATTTATTAATCACCTGCTGTACGAGCTTCGTTTTATTAACTCTTATCCTGAAATTCGGTCTTGCAGGCGTTATACAAAGGAAATGCCGGAATGAAATATATTACTAAGTGACCGGTACACTCATTAAATCAAAGTCTCTTGGAACGTAACAAACACTCAGGATTTTTGGCCATGCCCCACAATGAGAGTATAATCGCAGTCGTTCAAATATATTCATTGGACAGTGGCTTGAATCTTTCTACTTTTTAACTAGAGCCTTAATCATATCAATTCTGTACATCCGAAAGTTAAATCTATATGTGGAAGGTCGACTCGCCACAGCATGCCTCAACGGTAGTTGCACAGACTTCCCATAAACATTTGTGAAACTATTTTCCCTTTTAAAGGTATACTGTCTTTCTCTAATGGGTTTGCGCAGATCCACTGATTTGTATACGCAAACTTGACCTATATTTTTGCCTAAGTAGCCTTAAACGCAAACTCAGATTTTCATAGAAAATTGAATATACGGACTATGAGCCCTTACATAGTGAGGATATAACATGGAAAATAATAATATCGCATTTATCGAAGGCGAAAACTTGATCTTGTGTGAAAGTGATAACTCTACCTCTACAGATTCCAACATGCAAAATGAGAAGACTATGATGGAAAAACTAAGTCAACCGATGGATATCGAGGAAGAGAACGAAAATGACGATACCATTCTGGTACCGTTGAGAACTCTGATGGATGTTGATATGGTGGGACCAGACCACACGCTATCCACAGACACGGCTTCACCCATAACAATAGCCGAAAGCTCAACAGACAGGCACCAATCACGAAAGGCAAGAGGGCCATATAGGCGATACACAGGACATCAGATTGAACAATTATTTGATTACGTGATTGAGCAGGGTAAAACTGCCAAGGAGGCTGCGCTCTTGACTGGAATTAACATTAGGACAGCGCAACACTACATCAAAGCATACAATGACGATGAAGAACGACGATTACCGATAAGCGGTAGAAAGCCAGGAGCTGGTCGTAAGCCTAAGTTGACTGACGCCCATTCGCAATTTCTGATATGCTATGCCGATGAGCATCCTACAGCTATATTGTTGGATATTAGAAAAGCTCTCTGTGAGGCATTTCCAGAAGTATCTATATCAATATCCGCGTTGCATAGACACTTGGTTGAAAAATGTAAGTTACCTCTAAAAAAACTGGAAAAAATACCAGCTGCAAGAAATAGTCAGCGTGTACTCAAATTACGAAAGGAAAAAATTGAGGAGTGGGAGGCCAATTCAGAGCTGGATTTTACCAAGAACTGCGTGTTCATCGATGAGTCTGGATTCAATCTCTATACTCAACGAAATTATGGGCGTTCTCGAAAAGGCACACCCGCCAAGGGGATAGTGCCGACAGCCAAAGGTGTGACAATCACGATCTTGGGAGCGATATCGCAAGCTGGTGTGATAGATATATCTCTAAAGAAACCACAAGCCGTGTCAGCTTCGAAGAAGAGAAAAGCGAATGATTCAACGGCAAAAGTGATTAGTGGTCGCATTGGAACTAGAACCGAGCATTTTCTTGCGTATATATCTAACGCGATGGATGTACTTGATAGAAACGCTATGAAGGGACAGTATCTAGTGGTGGACAATGCGCCTATACATACTCCAGGCAGGGTACGCGAGTTAGTGGAGGGTCGAGGCTACAAGTGCTTATATCTTCCACCGTATTCACCTTTCTTGAACCCGATAGAAGAATTTTGGTCAAAAGTGAAGGCTGGTGTCAGACGAAATGCCTTGACTGCTGATGATCGGCTGAGTGATCGTATCTGTGAGTCTGTTCAGATGGTAAGTCGAGCTGACTGCCAAGCGTGGATTCGCCATGCCTTGTCATTCTTTGCAAGATGTAAACAAGAAGATATCAACCTGTGAGAAGAGACAAAGGGCGATTTAAGGAACCAGGATGAGCCGAAATGAGCAAGTAAAATTTGATGAAAGATGGATTTAACATCAACTAAACACTAACTATCCTTCAGGTTCGCTTAGTCCTGATATGTTAACTGCCGCTTGAAAAGCGTGCTTGCCTTTATTTATATAATGAAAAGTTCTTTTTTTTTTTTTTTTTTTTTTTTTCAAAAAAATCATATAAAAGGGGGTGTCTCCTTGTTTAATTTACTACAAACGAACGCGCTCGAGCATAATTATGTTCGCTGATAGATATCACCTTGTTAACGAATGGAATCAATGAATCATGCCAATGTGGTTGAGTTGTTTTACGTTACTTCTCCTCCCCTTGGTGCATACGCCACTGTTGCAACTCGCCTATAAACTCTGACTTTGAATAGAATATTACACGGAGTGGTACTCAGCTTACTACTATGCAGGTAATTCAGCCTGGAAATCCTTCATCAAGAGTAAATAGATGACCACATCTCACAAGGGTTTAGCAGATTTCCTGAATGACCAGCTTACGAAAGCTCCCTACGGAACTGTGGTGCAACATATGCACCTCATTAGAACTCGAGGACGTCATCTCTGCAAATCGCGCGTGTAAAACATGGTATGCCAGCCTGAACGACACACTGGTATGGGAAGTAGCCATGAGACGCACACTATCAGGCTATCCACTTGAGAGAATCACAGTCCCGAGCGTTTTGTCGCAGCTGGAGCGACCTGCGAGTATGGACTTTTCCAAACCAGGGCAAACAGCAGTTAATCTAGAAGACTGGACACAAAGCTACAAACAGCGAGCCATTTTCCTTACTCATGTGATCAAAGTTCAGCAAGAACTGATAGGCATAATGCGTTCCCGAACAACAGGCTTATACACCACAGGAGAATCTGAATCTCTCTTCAACGGAACGTATCTAGCAGACATCGAAGACCAAGCTGGCGGCTACATTCCATTCGATCTGGTGATTTATTTGATCAAATTTTCGCACCTTTTGGTCCCACAATGTCTCCCAGACGTTGACCATCGTATGTTTGCACTGGCATGTACATCTCATTTCACTAATCCTTACATATGGAAGAGCAACAATAGGGAAACTACGTTTGCGGGTTACGAGAATATGGCGCTGCGAGTCACAGAAGAAATGAGACAGTGCAATATCCGCGTTGCAGACATTCATGAGGCGGTGGATGAGGAAACCTTGGAATATCTTCGTGGTTTGAAGACGCTTGTCTTCTCCACAGCACCTGAAGACGGGGATTTAAGATATCATCTTCAGGTTTTGCTGGACGTCAGCAAACCGGAAACATCTGGAGTCGCTAAAAACCTGAAAACAAGATCTTTAGACGTTAATATGGCAAAACTCAGAGGCGGCACCGGCAGGGTATTTGCCACCCGAATAACATTTGAAACTATTTATCAATTAACATGGGTGGCAGAAAGCTTCACTGATTATCTGATTCAGTATGCTGGTTTAATTGTTAAGTATCAAAGGCCACCTTACTTCGATTGGGAAGGATTTGAAGACTTTGCAACACACTCAGCAAGGAACCAAAATCTTCCAATTTCAGTACTCCTTCCACAATCACTGGCTGTATCGGAATATGACAGCAACCTCTGAAATGCTTGAGTTTAAATGATGGCATTATCGCAATATAGTTGAGTACAATGGGATTAATAAAGATACCGAGCTTGGCCTTTTGTTTTAATGACTGCAACTTCTTGTTTCTGTTGTGATATCACATGACCTGCAATCGACGGTGCCAACATGTTACTATTCCCTGTGCCCTTTAGTATTATGATGGCCTATGCCCGCCTATATTAGCATGGCATGGTGTATACACTCTGACAGCCGTGACATGCTCTCAGGTCACTGCTGAAATGTAACTGAAAATTTGAAAGTTCGGGGACGTAAGAGCCTTACAATCTGATTTTCCCTTGAAATAAAAGAATGCTACGCTGCTGTCTTTGTCTCATTGTTTAATTTACTGCAAACGACCACTCGAATATAATTGTGGTGGCTGATAGATATTGTCTTGCTAACGAATGAACCCAATGAATCCTGCCAATGTGACTGAACTTTTTATGTTTCTTCTCCTACACTTGGTGGATACGCCACGGTTGCAACCCACCTATAAACTCTGACTTTGAATCGAATAATTCAGAGAGTGGTACTCAGCTCATTACTATGCAGGTAATTGTGCCTGGAAATCCTTCATCAAGAGCAAATAGATGACTACAACTCACAAGGGTTTAGCAGATTTCCTAAATGACCGACTTACGAAGGCTTCCTACGGAACTATGGTGCAACATTTGCACCTCATTAGACCTTGACGACATCATCTCTGCAAACCGCACGTGTAAAACATGGTATGCCAGCCTGAACGACACGCATGTATGGGAAGTAGCCATGAGACGCACACTATCAGGATATCCACTTGAGAGAATCACAGTACCGAGCGTTTTGTCGCGGTTGAAACGACCTGTGAGTATGGACTTTACCAAACCAAGGCGAAGGCGAACAGCAGCTAATCTGAAAGACTGGACACATAGCTACAAACAGCAAGCCATTTTCCTTACTTATGTGATCAAAGTTCAGAAAGAACTGATAGGCATCATGCGTTCCCGAACAATAGGCTTATTCACTACACGAGAATCTGAACCTCTCTTCAACGGAAGGTATCTAGCAGACATCGAAGATCAAGCTGGCGGCTACATTCCGTTCGACCTGGTGATTTATTTGGTCAAATTTTCGCACCTTTTGGTCCCACAATGTCTCCCATACGTTGAACATTCTATGTTTGCACTGGCAACTACTTGTTATTTCACTAATCCTGCGTTATGGAAGAGCAGAAATAGGGAAACTACGTTTGCGGGTTACGAGGATATGGCGCTGCGAATCACAGAACAATTGAGACAGGACAATATTCCCATTGTAGACATTCATGAGGCGGTGAATGAGGAAACCTTGGAATATCTTCGTGGTCTGAAGACGCTTGTCTTCTCCATAGGACCTAAAGAGAAGCATTTAAGATATCATCTTCAGGTTTTGCTGGACGTCAGCAAACCGGAAACTTCTGGAGTCGCTAAAACCCTGAAAACAAGATCTTTAGACATCCACAGATTCAGGGATATCGGCGCTGATGGATGACAATTTCTCATAAGCCACCACAGCTTCTTCAAATTGACGCCAGGTGTCTTTCATTTGAGTGTTCTTGGTTCGGATTTCCGTTTGCAGATCAAGGATCAGCGAGTCGAATCGCATGGTCTTCTCTCTTCTCAGCTCTGGGAAGTACAAGCAACAATTGGGGCAGGCAAGGGGGGGATGACAACGACAAAAGTGAAAATAGATAAATAAAAAAAAAGGGGGATAAACGGTCAGCTATCAGTTCACTCCACAGACTGGGCATAGATGATGAGAAACGATCAAGCATCTGAGCTGAGCTATTCGCTTTGAATTGGTGAAAGGGTGGATCGAACGAGCTTAAAACTGCGATATCATCAGGAGATACCAGGTCGCAGGGGCAAAAATACTGCGTTGGTTGCCGCTAACTTACATTCCACATGTCTAATACTAAATTTGGAAGAAATGAAGGCTCACCATCAATCTGATTTCGAATAGCTTCGGTTACTTCCATTTTCTCCTAATGCAATTACACTATTGGATGGGATTGGAGGCCGTCAATGGTAGGAAACACGGAAACAAAAATATGCGAGCCAGCTGTCTTTTTTTTTTGCTGGAGCGATAAGCTGCGCCTGTGACTGGCTGGCTGGGATATGAGGCCAAAGGAGTCTTGTGAGTTTGTTTCGGTGGCCAACTTCCAGCCAACAAACTCAAAAATCATAGGCACACACTACAAGTTAAAGCATAGGTTGAAGGAAGTAATATTTACAATGTATGCTATGGAAAAAGAGAGACCATTGATGCCATTCAACTCGATTGTTTTGAAGGTGAGACGTAACATGATAGATAAATAATAATAATTATAAGCTGTTGTGTGAGGTATTTGCAGCAGCCAATTGAACCATTTGGCTAGGATTCACAGCTTATCTCCAACTCACCGTATATGGTTTTTTTCTCTCCTCTTTACCATTTTGTTGGCCGGTAATGAAGTGAAAAGAAATTAAGGAAAATAAGCAGTGTGGAAATTTTTATTTTGATAATTTATCGTCCAAGGTTCCTATCTCACCTTGAGCCGACGTTACTACTTTGAACACAATGAGACAATATCGCTGAACTTGAATGCGTGTTTTTGATTATTGAGGTAGCATCGATGCATAGTTAGCAATTGTTTAATCTTTATGACACTTACAGTACTTTACCTCGCATTGACAGCCGTTCGTATATTATATACAAATTGACAGATGCTCAATACTGTTCCTGTACCTTTCCTTCAAGTTCTTGTCAATCTTTTAAGCTTTACAAGTTGTCATTTCGGCATTAGCATAACAGCACTCAGAACAATATCGTACGAGGTTTTCTTACTAAATATCGACTGACAATTGTTCTTCGATTGCATCCCAACGGACTCAATAACCGATTGCAGCGCACGTGATAATTCAATTCCTAATTTTTATACCGCTTCCCGATTGAGTTAAAGACCAAAAAAAAAAAAAGGGAAAGCTGGTTTGACTTTTTTTACATCTACCTCTCTCACTCCATTCAATGGCTGTTTCCAACCAAAATGAACCTGCGTCGGAATACGATATCATTGTGGTTGGCGCTGGAGTGGTTGGATGTGCCGCTGCCCGGGCATTCGGTACTGATGGTCGAAAGGTACTCCTTATTGAAAGAGACCTGAATCAACCCGATCGTATTGTTGGCGAGCTGCTACAACCAGGAGGTGTCAATGCTTTGCGCAAACTTGGAATGGAAGGTAAGCATGGTTGCATGGTGTAAGCATGTCGTGTCATCCCGCTTATTCATTTATCATCTCTGTTTGTTGCAGACTGTGTTGAAGGAATAGATGGCATTCCGTGCTATGGTTATGGTGTCATCAGGAACAAAGAGGTTGTACACATTCCTTATCCCGTCGACGAGGATACTCAGCAAAAATCAGTCGGAAAGTCGTTCCATCACGGTCGATTTATCAATAACCTTCGAAAAGCTGCCAAAAGTACAAAGAAGTAAGTGGCGGCAGGTTTCAGTTTCTTTGTACCCAAATATCAAGGTACACTAATTCGGTGGTTTTTTTTTAGTGTTACTGTTCTAGAAGCAACTGTCAACACTCTCATCAAAGACGGAGAAGAGGATACTGTTGTAGGTGTTGTAGCTACCACCTCTGATCGTACTGAGATCAGAGCATATGCTCCGCTCACCATCGTAGCCGACGGACTGTTTTCAAAATTCCGCAAAGAGATCACTGAGCTCACACCTGACGCGACCAATGCGGATTCTCTTGCAGGGCGCTTTTTGCGTGACCGACTGGAGGGAGCACGAACTTGCGAGGGACTGACAGCGGGCGGGGACGAGCTATCGCTCGGAGGTACGGGAACCACAGTGCCGACGGCCACCACGGGGTGATCAGTGTGGCTGACACTTTCTCCCGTTGTATCCGTTGGACAATGATCGGCAGCAGGTTCCATGGAGGGCATATGTACAGACGTCCCAGATGTTGCCACGACATCTGAAGACCGTCGGTTGCCATGGCTTGAGGATCTGGTCGCCATGCGACGTACCGGGGGAGCAGGTGGTTGTTCTGGTGAGCGAACAGATCCACCTGGTGGGGTCCCCACTTCTCGTCCAGGCGGCGGAAGAACGTCGGGGATATCCTCCATTCCACCTGTTGTACCAACTGGCGAGACGGTGCGTCGGCCGGGTTGAACAGGGAGGGTACGTAGGTCAGTACTATCCTCGTGTTCGTCGCCAGGCAGGAATTCCAGATCTGGCGAGCCAGCTCCATTAGGGGGGCGGACCTCGTCCCCCCGAATTTGTTGACGTAGGCTATGGTAGTCATGTTGTTGCAGTAAATGCGAATTGACGTCCCCTGAAGGTGACGTAGTTGTGCCACTTTCCAAATGACCATCAACTCCTTCCAGTTGATGTGCTCGGTCATTTGCTGGGGTTCCCATTGCCCACTCCATGTGCGGTTGTTCCACACGAATCCCCAGCCGTGGTCCGAAGCGTCGGTGAAGACCTCGTGTTGCGGCGTGGAGGGAAGAAAACTTTGACCGTTCCAGGACTGGAGTTGCTGGTGCCACCATTGGAGCTCCTGGAGGGCCGGGGTAGGTAACGACGTTATCGATGTCCATGAACGATAGCGTCGCAGAGCCAGGTTCTTGACTGCTAACAGATGTCTCGTTTGCAGCCTGGCTGGGAAGACTGCCATTGTCATCGCTTGGGCTTTCCCTATAAAGGACGACAGTTGGCGGATGCTGCAACTTGCCTGGCGGCATAGTCGCGCCGCCTCTCGGCGCAAGTCTCGGACCTTGGAGGAAGGGACGGTCAGTGTCATTGTCCGGGTGTCGATGACGAAACCCAAGTGTTGGATACGTTGGGTTGGACGCAGGACTGACTTGGCGGCCTTGACCATGAATCCGAGTTCGCGAAGCTTGTCGTGGACCATTCGGGTGTGCACCCTGGCCGAATGCAAACTTCGCGAGACGATCAAAAGATTGTCCAAATACGCCGAGATGCGGATTCCCTTGCGGCGAGCCCAACGCAGTACGGGCATGACTACCTTGGTGAAGACCATGGGGGACAACGACAGGCCGAACGGTAGCACCCTGAATTGGAACAGGCGACCCTCCCACGCGAACTGAAGGTAGCGGCGGGAAGAGTGATGAACCAGGACGTGCAGGAATGCGTCGGCCAAGTCGATGCTGGTCAGGTAGTCTCCGGGGTTGATGAGAGTGCATGCTGATTTCAGTGACTCCATCTTGAAGTGTTTGCCCGGAACGTACTGGTTGAGCGGACGTAGATTCAGCACGGGTCTGCGATCGCCTGTTTTCTTCGGAATGGTAAACAACTGGGATCGAAACCCGCGTGAATGCGGCGAAACCTCTTCGACCGCTCTCTTGCAAAGGAGCTGTAGGATCTCTTCCTCGATGACCAGTTGGTCCATCTTGGAGACCCTGCCCGAATGGGCGCGAGGAGGGTCCGCCCGCAAGGGAGGAGGATGGGTGAAAGGGATTTTGAATCCCGAAGAGACGACTGACCGAACCCATGCCTCGTCGGTCAGTCGTTGCCAAGCGTGCTGGAACAGGTGGAGGCGACCGCCTACTGGCGGTTCCCCCCACGCTTCCCCCGGTCTCGAGGTGGGTGGTTTTGTTGAAAACCCTGGCGTGGTTCCCCTTGCTTGGGATGTTGGGAGACCGGAGGATCCGACTTGGTACGATCATTAAAAGTAGCGGCAGGAAGGGATTGCACTTTTCCCTTCCCCCGTCGAGTGCCGGAAGAACGTCCCACTTGAGCAACTGACTTGTTGAGGTTGATCTGCTCCAGCAGCTCCTTGGGATCCAGCAATGGTGGAGGTGTGGAATCCACCAGTTTGGGAGCTTGTCCCTGGATCCCTGCACCGCGAAACATGTTCTCGATGCGGAGCTGCGTGATGTAGGACGCCGAGTCCGCCAGTAGGGTATGAACCACATTGACGAACTCGATGGCGTCTGGAACTTGGACCGAGCCTGCCTGGATAATCCTGTGGAGGAAGGTATCCAATGGACGGGTGACCCCCGAGAGTCTGAACTGAATGTCAGACAATTGGGAATCGAAGCGCTTGGCAGTCTGGTCCAAGTTGATGGTGTTGACAGGGGGTGGAGTGTACACCCTGTCGACGTTTCTCGGGCAATCGCCCAGGAAACGTCGTCTCTCCACTTCCGGAAGGAGGCTTCTGAAGAAGTCCTGTTGAAAACCGGGCAGGGCCTGATGGAAGGCCGGGTAGGTGGAAAGTTCCGTTTCGGGAGGTCTTTCCACCACAAATTGGTCCTGGATGGGAGCCGAGCCCATAGAGGTCTGCTGTAGCAGAGCCTCCAATTGGGCCACGCGGTCGGCCATGATGGCCATAGAGTCCATGAGTTCATTTGGGGTAGGGGCAGGATTGGTTTGTAAGCCTTCATCAGACATTTCAAGTGAGCTCGCAGGTAGTGTACCAGTGTCGAGAGAAAAGATGATAGAGTTTATTGATAATCAAAATTTTCTTTATATATGTTAATCTCGAAATAAACTCAGAAGATGTGAACACAATCCTAGGATCCACTTGACGAAGTATAATGTTTATTAACATTCAGTTTGCGTCATGTGATGACCACTAATTACGCCGAGGATAACTGAAATCTGCCGTGGGAGGGGTTAACTTTTGCTCTATGTGTTCTTTGCATTATTTTATATAACGTACCATAGAGACAACAGAAATCCTGTCAGGCGTAAAAAGTGGGTCCTCACGTAGACGCGACCCGAATGAGCAATTAGTACGCAACTTCACATAAAGATTATGCATAAAACTGATATCTTACCACAGAGGCGGTGTAAATGATCCAAATCTTGCTAGCAAGAACCCGTGTTCGCTACGGTGATGTTTGATTTCTCTGGAAGCATGTTGGTCTGTCCCGGCCAGCCCAAATCCAACTCGCAATCCACAGCATGTTCTTAGCCGCGTTGACGTCTCTGTTCCATAGAATGCCACAGTTTTTACAATCTAGGATGCTATGGAACTGTTTATCTTGCGGGTTTGTCCATTTCTCCATGGGGCGTCGATGACACCAATGACACACCTTTGATGAACGAAACGTCAATATCTCTGGATATGAATGAACATTAGATCGCTGATTTACCTGAGATGTGTAGTACTCGTCAATTAGACAGACCACTGCTTGACCACGTCTTTCTCGTTGCTTGAGAGTATTAAAGATTTTTTTGGAAGGTGCAGCGAGGTGCCTCTTGAAAGCCATTGTCTGATTTATACATCCATTTCCAAAGACTGAACTGCATTTTCCCTTGGTTGTCTGTATCAACCTTGACTTTTCTCCACGTTCGTCGCTTTGGGGTGGATCTGGAATCCCTGTTAAAAGCCGGGTGTATCAGAAGTCTGGTTCAATTACTACTATGCCAGGACAAACTTAACAGTCGGTGATCGATGTCCATTTTTTTTGGGTGATCCTGCTTTTTCCTCTTCTGCTTAGATTTTTTTTCCCCCTCCTTTTTTTGTCGTATTTGCGGCCGCCATTGATTAAAATATTTGCTACTTCTTCTGTTGCCCGTTGCCTTCCTTGATAGTTGGAGAAATTATCTTTAGCACATCTGAACGAATAGAACTCTCGCAATTTGTTCCAGTTTCCAAAGAAGTATGTAATATAGTTCAAATATGCAGCAGTATCCACCGTTCGCGCACTGGGCATCTTTGATTCAACATGCGAAATTCCGGTAATCAGTTTCTCCTTGTTTCTTCTTGCGTTCCTTTGCTTGGACCCAGTAACAGTGTAATATTCTTTGTTACTGAAGCTGCGGATTTCGTGCCCGGTATTACCGAAGCCATATGCTGCTGTTATAAGTGTACCAACTCCTGGATCAACAGCACACGGGCGAAAAAATTCTCGAATTTCAGCTGTATCCCAATCATCGAGTTTAAGGGTCTTAGCAAGCACCAATGGTTCTGGCTTCTTTCTTACAAAATGAATGCTAATGCTGTAGCCATCGGTGGTGACAAGATTTTTGAACATTTGTTTTTCGGTTATCCTGAGCAAGAGAAAATTGTCAGATCTCTAAATAGACTTCTTGACCAATATAGTTAATTTACCTTGTGTATCCAAATTCTTCCATTTTGAAAAAATGGTTGAAAATTGCCAAGTCATTTTGAAATCTTGCTGCTGTCATGGTCCCAGTCATGGATTGCAGCGCTTTTGTATTGAGGGTGATATGCCTCCATTTCAGGGACGGTATGGGAAAGACAGTAAAGCATCGTGGCACTCCTTTGAAAATAATTTTTTCGTGTTCTTTCTCCTCAAGACTCAGACCAGCGAGGTATGCTGCGGCAGCTCTCTCTTCTCGTAGTGTTTGAAAGTACTTGGAAACATGAGCAAGTGCAAGAACGTAATTGCCGGGTGCCTTGCTTAGGTTTGACTTATCACATGGTGTAGGAATAAGCGGAAATAGTGTTTCAATGAAGTCACTAATGATGTTGGCAGTTGTGAGTGTGACAGCCGATAAGCAAGCGGACTGCTGCTTTTCAAACGGCTATGGGACAAAATATGAATATCACCCCCTTTTATATGATTTTTTTTAAAAAAAAAAAAAAAAAAAAAAAAAGAACTTTTCATTATATAAATAAAGGCAAGCACGCTTTTCAAGCGGCAGTTAACATATCAGGACTAAGCGAACCTGAAGGATAGTTAGTGTTTAGTTGATGTTAAATCCATCTTTCATCAAATTTTACTTGCTCATTTCGGCTCATCCTGGTTCCTTAAATCGCCCTTTGTCTCTTCTCACAGGTTGATATCTTCTTGTTTACATCTTGCAAAGAATGACAAGGCATGGCGAATCCACGCTTGGCAGTCAGCTCGACTTACCATCTGAACAGACTCACAGATACGATCACTCAGCCGATCATCAGCAGTCAAGGCATTTCGTCTGACACCAGCCTTCAATTTTGACCAAAATTCTTCTATCGGGTTCAAGAAAGGTGAATACGGTGGAAGATATAAGCACTTGTAGCCTCGACCCTCCACTAACTCGCGTACCCTGCCTGGAGTATGTATAGGCGCATTGTCCATCACTAGATACTGTCCCTTCATAGCGTTTCTATCAAGTACATCCATCACGTTAGATATATACGCAAGAAAATGCTCGGTTCTAGTTCCAATGCGACCACTAATCACTTTTGCCGTTGAATCATTCGCTTTTCTCTTCTTCGAAGCTGACACGGCTTGTGGTTTCTTTAGAGATATATCTATCACACCAGCTTGCGATATCGCTCCCAAGATCGTGATTGTCACACCTTTGGCTGTCGGCACTATCCCCTTGGCGGGTGTGCCTTTTCGAGAACGCCCATAATTTCGTTGAGTATAGAGATTGAATCCAGACTCATCGATGAACACGCAGTTCTTGGTAAAATCCAGCTCTGAATTGGCCTCCCACTCCTCAATTTTTTCCTTTCGTAATTTGAGTACACGCTGACTATTTCTTGCAGCTGGTATTTTTTCCAGTTTTTTTAGAGGTAACTTACATTTTTCAACCAAGTGTCTATGCAACGCGGATATTGATATAGATACTTCTGGAAATGCCTCACAGAGAGCTTTTCTAATATCCAACAATATAGCTGTAGGATGCTCATCGGCATAGCATATCAGAAATTGCGAATGGGCGTCAGTCAACTTAGGCTTACGACCAGCTCCTGGCTTTCTACCGCTTATCGGTAATCGTCGTTCTTCATCGTCATTGTATGCTTTGATGTAGTGTTGCGCTGTCCTAATGTTAATTCCAGTCAAGAGCGCAGCCTCCTTGGCAGTTTTACCCTGCTCAATCACGTAATCAAATAATTGTTCAATCTGATGTCCTGTGTATCGCCTATATGGCCCTCTTGCCTTTCGTGATTGGTGCCTGTCTGTTGAGCTTTCGGCTATTGTTATGGGTGAAGCCGTGTCTGTGGATAGCGTGTGGTCTGGTCCCACCATATCAACATCCATCAGAGTTCTCAACGGTACCAGAATGGTATCGTCATTTTCGTTCTCTTCCTCGATATCCATCGGTTGACTTAGTTTTTCCATCATAGTCTTCTCATTTTGCATGTTGGAATCTGTAGAGGTAGAGTTATCACTTTCACACAAGATCAAGTTTTCGCCTTCGATAAATGCGATATTATTATTTTCCATGTTATATCCTCACTATGTAAGGGCTCATAGTCCGTATATTCAATTTTCTATGAAAATCTGAGTTTGCGTTTAAGGCTACTTAGGCAAAAATATAGGTCAAGTTTGCGTATACAAATCAGTGGATCTGCGCAAACCCATTAGAGAAAGACAGTACGTGAATTGAATTGTTTATCCAAGACTTCAATTGTCAGGAATGAAGAGACTATATTTCGCGATTGTTAAATATATTACGAAACAAACGCATTAGCACATGTAACTACGGTATAGAAGACACTGGAGTTTTATATTTGAGTCGTGGGGATCTCTGATTATGAAAATTGCTGCGTCGAGCCGCTTTTGGCACACTTGCATCATTTAATGTCTTTCGGCAAATCACAAAATACCTTTACAGGCCATCGATGGAGAAACTTTTCGTGTGGGTGTATTATCACAACCGGACGACAAAACTTACACTAAAGCTATGCACCCACTGTTCATGCTCTTGTTGAAGCTTTGCTTTTCATATTCGTAATTCATCAGGTGCCTCATCATCCCACACTTATCACGTCATCTTCAATCTATCTGTTATTAGTTATTTTTGTCGTACATTATGTTGACAGGACAGCCAGAAGATCAAAATGGCGTCATTATGTCTGAAATGAAAGACGCAATATTACGAGACATTCACAACCTGAAGTTTCAGAATGGTTCAAGACGACATCGAAATATTCCCATGGTTGAATGTATCTCATAGATGGCGATCCGATGTATACTGCATCCTCAAGGATAGCATATATAAATAGTCAGAGATAATATGTTTAGAAGAACTGTATTGTCAAACCTAAATACAGGATCACATAAAAGGTGACGCCAATTTTTGTTTGCTTTATATTGCTTTCGTGTGACAGAATTATATCAAACATGACAACAACGCACTCAATGAAAATTGTTGAATAAGACTTTGTCGGGAACCTTAAGCAAGTCCTTTCTTAATTGCTGCTGCAGCAGCATCTTGATATTGAACAATTGAAGGCATAACTCTGTTGTTAGCATTGATGAAACCGTGATCCAATTCTTTAGCAATCAATACTTCAGTAGGTACCCCTTTGCTTTTCAACTTCTCAGCATAGTCAAGGCCTTCAGGTGTAAGAGGATCATATTCAGCAAGCAACAACCATACGGGTGGAAGTCCAGTTACATCTCCAAATATGGGAGATAAACGGAAGTCCTTAAGGTCTTTGAAGTCGTGTCTATAGGTATACATGAAACTGGAAAATGGATTTCCGTTAATGTCGGGACAAGTAGTCTTATGGGAAGTATTGTACTTACTAATTCATAGTTGACGCTTGCAAGAATGCTCCTGGGTGGACAGGGTGGTTATCATAATTTCTGGTAGCGTCTACACAAGGGTAGATGAGAAATTGGTACTTGATGGAAGGGCCCTTACTGTCCCGTGCGAGCATGGATACAACGGTGCTGAGATTGCCACCAGCGCTACAGTAACCAGTTAAGTTTTTGCGGTTTCTCAAATTAGTAATATTTTCACACTGTGAGATCGACACTCACCTGTCGCCAGCAACACCAATTCTACTGGTATCAATATTTAGAGCATCCGCATTTTGATACACATACCTACATATTATAAGTTATTTTCGCAACACCACAGTATATCAGACCCATATTCACGATGCTTACTCTAGTGCTGCATAACAATCGTTTACCGCAGCAGGGAATGGGTGCTCAGGTGCTACTCTATAATCCACTGATACAATTACAGCTCCAGATTTTACACAAAGTCTTCGACAAACAGGTTCATAACGGTTCAGATCGCCAAAGACAAAGCCTCCACCATGGAAAAACACAATACCAGGTAATTTGCTGCTGCCGTCGCCTAGAGAAATTATAACATTAAATGGTCAGATGTCATTTAAGGAAGAAGCTTGTTTACTTACTTTGCGGTGTATAGATGCGGATTGGAACATCTGATTCTGGTCCTTTGAAACTGGAGTTGGTAATGTTTGCTGGTTCCAACATCTCTTCAGGTTCTACAGATAGATGCAACGGCAGTGTTTCATCAAATACTGCCTTACGGAAATTAACTCCATCAAGTTTGCATATGGCCTCTAATTTTTCTTTAGTCCAGGACATGGTAATAAGAAGTAAACGAATGAAATAGAAGACAGCCAGATGGCCCCCATTTATATACAGTAATCACCTTTCCAGATATAGAGAAAATAAGGTTAAAGCGGCCCGTAAGATGTTAATGCTTGCACCGATTAGGATTTTCACATTGCCTATTTATACAGATTCACATAAATCTGAGGCAGATGTATGAAGGATGGAATACCGAGGAGAACACAATACTATATATCAGTAATTGTGCGTTAAATGATAGAGTATGAATATAAGGAGGAGTAGATTTGTGTTGAAGTCCAAGCTGTCTTCTCAGTTGAAGCCATTGCACTCGTTGTACATGAGGAAGAAGGTTATTTACCTCTCGATTGAATAGTATGCTATTGAATGCACTTTTAGTTATTCATCATCTGTTGCAGGAGCTTCGTTTTACTCAACTCTTATTTAAGCACGGTTACACTCATAAAATCAAAGTTTCCTGGCACGCAATAGTCAGGATTTTTGGTCCCGACGGAACGTTTAGCCAGTATGCTGCATCTACACTTCATGGGCAGTAAGAAAATTTGGCTGTTGACGTTATGCATTTTCTGTTCGAAATATATGACACGCTGTTCATGATGATTATAAATGTAGCCTAAATTCTGTTTAAGTATTATTGATCAAATTTTTCCAGTAAAAGAAACATTCGACTGGAAGCTTTATATTGATTTACACTCATGCTTTCAAAGCTGTCTTCAACGCAGCAAAAATAGCATCTTGATATGGAGCTACTTTTGGTTCTACATGTTTGTTGACATCGACAAATCCATGATCAACGTCCAAGGCATTGATATATTCACATGGAACTCCGGACTGCTGCAATTTTTCGACATATTTCTTTCCATGAGGTAGTAGAGCGTCGCTCTCACAAGTCAGTAAGAAACAAGGTGGCAATCCAGTCAGATCAGCTCTAAGTGGTGAAACGTATATATTTTGTGCGTCCTCTGGTGTGTTAAGATAAGCATCTGCAAAACTAAAGAGTTGAGATTTAACATTACTGTCATTATACTTTCGTTAACTAGTACCAGAAATTGAGATGAGAGAAGCTCACTATTTCGACATTGGGTCCCCTGCATGAGTTTCTGTGTAAAAGCGGGCAACATCGACAGCAGGGTATATTAGAACTTGAAATTTGATTGCTGGTCCTTGATGATCTCTGCTGAATAAGGTCACAGCGGCAGCCAGATTACCACCGGCAGAATCTCCAACAACAGCAATACGACTAGGATCGATATCGTATATCTCTGAGTTTTCATAGCAATGACTATACAGTCTAAATAAGTACCGGGAAAACGGGTTCATTAACTCCATGATGATTGCTTACACCAAAGCACCAAAGCAATCATTGATTGCGGCAGGGAACTTGGCTTCGGGTGATAGGCGGTAGTCCACGGAGATCACTACTGCTTCAGTTGCAACGCACATTGCTCTACAGAGGCTATCATATCCGGGAATATCGCCAAAAACCCATCCACCGCCGTGGAAAAATAAAATGGCCGGGAAAGGACCAGTTCCTGTCCAAACCACCAATTATTAACAGCATGAATCTATTCAGATACTGGCCATGGCTATAACATATACCTGCAGGAGTGTAGACTCGGATAGGAATATCGGTCTCTGGTCCCTTGAAGGTCGAGTCAACTAGTTTAGCTGGCTGTTCCAGGTCACTTGGCTTGACCTGCTTCAACACCTTATCTTTTTCAACTGTAAATATAGTACGCACTTCCTGTGGCGGAATTGCAAGTAGCATTTTGATGTGAGCTGGGATTTCCTTTGATTCAGCCATTCAGAAGATGTTTGTGGAGAAGATAGCTGCAGCAATCTGCGGAATCGTATTGAACTTTAGTACTTCCAGTTCAAACACAGCCACTTTACACCATTCAAAAGATGACAGATTAGAGGTATTTCCCATGCTACACTAAATCCGTGGCAATTAATCGGCAATCTTCCCGATTGCTACTTAACACAGCCTCTCATAGCAGTTGACCTCAGATAGCGACCTATAATGAACTCTCTCCGACCACAGTATCTAACTCAGCCAGGGAATGCATTAAAATGATCCTTAACATTCCCGATGATACTGTTAACCTCACAACAAATAGTCTCCACTCCAGGAGAAAACCATGTATTTTCTACTGGAAAAAACGACAATCATAATCACTACAGGTAATAAATCTAAACTCCACATCTGACACCCAGCAGCACAAAGTGGATCAACCAGCTAGAAGCAACTAATTGATGTAAACATATATATACATTACACAAGGAGCACATCAAGACAAAACTTGTTGTGAAGGAGGAGACCTGAAGTGATAATCTATCCTAATTTTTAGCCGCCTTTGCGCATAAACCCATTGCCTGCCCTGCAACCTCTAGTAATTCTCCAATTAAGGCAACGACAGCTGCGTCTTGCGATACCATGGTTTTACATAGAGTTGGATAGAGATAGAAAATCTGTGCCCGTGAGGATCCAAGCAAAAGCTTTTTGATGTCATCTGTTTAATGGAAAGTCGTAAATGAGATATTCAAAGTGATCAATATCCTGATATCACTACTTACCATCGCCTTCGTGATTCAACAGATTGGGGCGCATCTCTAGGAACAACAATTGCCTAAGAATGAAAAGAGTTTCCTCGTTTCTAACTCTGCAAAAGAAGGGATATAAATTTTGTTAGAGCATTCTACTGCACCGTTGTAAACATTTACAATGTCGGTACCCAAACTAGTCTTCTCAACAGGAGAAGACAGCGAGTGAGTCCTCACCCCATCAAGTACCTTGGAAACGGGCAGCGTCCAAGTAGTGGCTGATCTGCCATGTAATTACGCAAGACGACTTCACAACGGTCTAATAGAACAGGAGCAGTTACTTCTGCAATACGCTGTCGAACATCTGATTGATCTATGTGACAAAATGTTAAAAATTCGTTATATACCGTTTGGTGCAAGGGTTTGAAAACCACCCCACCTTGCTTCTCGTTAGAGCATAGACAGAAGAGGCAACGAAGCGCAGCGTACGCAAATGTTTCTTTCATAACAGGGACAATGGTACCGACTGTTGCAAGAAGGTCGCTAGATCTATTCATTGAGGTCATGTCTGCAGGTTTCTCATCTGCAGGACCGTTGGCTTGCTCATCAACGTAGTAGAGCCTGGATCCTTCCTTTATCACATCAATCAGCTTTCGAATCAATTCAGTTGGTACCTTAGCATGCCCAATATGCAAGATAATATCATTTTCAACTGCGCTGAGCAATTTGATATCAAAGTGTTCATCAATATCTAAGTCTTCAATCGACATCGTGGATGGTGGAGAGCTAATACATGGTCAATGAGATGATGATTGCGTTAATACTCTGCAGCATATACAAGCAATCCGAACATAGCCAAAATTTTACCTTTGGGACAGCAAACTGCCCTCCAACACTTCTACAACTGCTTTCCATATACTTTCGTATTCTTGTGATGGGATATCTAAAAGAAAAGAACAAATTTAGATTAAAGAAATCAAAAATTCCACATCTAATGAAACAATACCGACCAGATTCAAATTCTCGCACCTTGGGTAGGCCAATATCGAGAATCTCCAAAAGTGCTGTAGTAGCACTCTTCCATAATGCCGGGGTATCTTCATCATAATGTTTGAATGATGGTGGACAATCATATTTGAGCTTCATGGGAATTCCCAAGGCAGCAATGATTTTGACATACACTCCCTGTTGATAGAGCCCAAGTTCGTTTGAAAAGCGTTTAAAAATGTCTTGTACTAGCTTCGTACATTTCTTGTTGAGCGCAATGTAGGTCACGGTCGCATGCTTTCGTTGACTAGGTGGAATTGGGGTAGTGCTGGTAAGCTTATCAAGGCTATCGTTATTTGGGCTAAGGAACGCCAATGACATGTAATCAGCAAGGTCGTTCAAAATAGCTGCAACTGCAGGTACCGTCATATCAATAGAGCATACGGCATCCAAAATAGCTTCTTGAAGAGGCGACAGGTTATCAATATCCGGTCGATATTGGGGGCTATTGGAGTATATCATCATTTCCCTCAGCACTGTTAATAGGCGCTGAACTTTCTCCACATCGAAGTCGGATTTAAGAGCTGGGTACAAATCGGTAAAAGTGTTGACCAACGTAATCAGCGTATCTTGTGTGAAGCTATCAGAGATACGATTCAAGTTTGCTTCTTCTAATGAGGACGTCAATGACTTGGAATCCGCAATGGTACTAATAGATTCTGAGGGATTGGCTTGTTTTCCATTAGCGACGCCGAGTCCAATGCGTTCCCAAGTCTGCCAGGCTTTCTGCCAGAGGTCGACTTTGTCGTTATCCTCTTCCCTTCCAGCCAGTGTGGTGATGTTCTTCAAACTTTTGATGCTAGCTAGCGAAACCTCGGCACCAGAGCGTAAGGTTGAGTCCTCGAGATGAGCCAGAAGGAGGGTCCAAGCACCGGAGAAATCGTCTAGTTCGATAAGCTTGTCCAAAAAGTCGTGGAAGATACCAGATGTACCCAAGAGAACCAGCACTTTGGTTTCATCCCATTGCTTTTCAGCCGTGTTACGAGAGTGGTGCATCATGAATCCAACTGAATCTCTTTCTGTATCTGGAGTGCCGGAGGCGGCTTGACTTTCTTCAAGATTACGAGCGTCGATGGCGGCAAGCTTGACGGCATCCAGCAATGGAAACAAGATTTCCCAAATGCATGCATGCCAAGTATATGTATTGAGCAAGTTACCATTCATGCCGATGGTTCTAAATAATGTTTGATTGGCTCCATTGCGAACCTCAGGTCGACTGTCTATGCAAACCTTGGAAAGCTGGAAAAGCAAGAGCATCCACAAGTTGTTTAGACGACGTGGTGTTGCCTCGCCTTCAATTTTTTTCTCTATGCTGTAATCAGCCGTGGTAGCTGTTTCGGAAGCTTCCTTATCAACGTAATTAGAGTTTTCCAACTCTTGCTTCTTGGTTAAAATGTAATCAGAGACATTCCACAGTAATCCAACCGCAGTTAGACTAATGTTCAGATCATCTTTTTGAGTGCTGAAGCATCCAAGCGTTGCAATACATTGGCGAAGAGAATCAGGATTGAGTAGCGACAGGAAATCTGTGCAAATCAACTGCAGCGACGAAAACGCTATTCTCACAAGGCCCATGGACGCCTTACTTCCGGATGAGGATGCCATATCAGAGCTGACTCGTCGTAATTTTGGAGTTTCAGGATCCGAAGGAACAGCTAATGTACCATCATCGTTACTGGCGTCGTTAAAGTTGGAACCAGTAGCAATACAAGTCAACATGTCGAATACCAAGGACCAGCCATTGCTGAGAGAATGACCAGACATTTGCAATAAACGATTCAAAGTTTCAAGTGCCATTTTCTGAGCTTCCGAGCTTGTCCTTGATATATATACCGAACTATCTGTTTCATCGCCAGCATCTGTTTTACCTGGCTGATTGGCAACATCAATGATACATTGACTAAGTGCCGACAGAAGTCGCAACTGTACTTTCTCATGATCATCCTTGTTTGTGGACAGCTCGACATTCATGGCTGAGATAACAATGTCAGAGATAGATTCACAAGTCTGAGCTCGAATAGCAGAAGGTGTAAGTGGATAATTGGCAGTGGTGATAAGATGATTGACGATGATATCCCAAGCGACAAAACTAGTGCTTGGATTGATCAAGCGTTCCATATTAATAGTTGCTATAAATCGAAGTTTTTCGATGGCAAAGGATTTGTTATTGAATAATTTCTATATGGTAATGGCAAAATGATTAGCAAAATAAACATGGATATACAGATCCAGAGTACTAATAGGCTACTTACAGCTTTTGAGTTCTTAGAACCAGGGGTGGTATCAATAACAGCTAGCGGAGCACCACTGGCTTCTGAGCTCATTCGACATAGAGCCTTAGTAAATGCAACAAACGACCCGTCGTCCAAATACTTTGTGTTATCAAATATACGGCCCATTGAAGCCGATATCAAGGTGATGTGATCAGCATCTGCAGCGACATTCGCAGCAGCTTGAGCTATTACAAATGGTGTTAGTAAACGATGCTAAGTAAACATGTTGGTAATTATGTACTGACCTGCTTGTTGTGGTGACAAATGCGCAGTTGGGCCGGTTGATAGAGATGATGGTTGCCGGCGAACAGGAGTTGGTGGATTGCTTGAAGATGGTCCCTTCTGAGAAGGTCGACTGAATAAGAGAAAGTCGGCTTGCTGTAAAGTTTCAAGAACCAAGTACCATGACTGGTCTAGCATATTACCCAGAAACATGGCGACATTAAGTAAGACACGAAGACAGTACAGGTTCTTCTCGCTAAGAGCAATATTTGCAAGCATTTGTTGTTGTTGTGCGGATAGTTCTGAGTACGACAGTGCTCCAGATGACAATGTGTTGACACTACTGCTACTACCAGAAATGGCGGCATCACTCCTAGACGTCGAGATCATTGGAATTGTTGGAACAGCATTGCGGCAAAGATTGGTAAGAAAAGCGTCTCGTGGAACGGTGAGCTTCAAGGCACCGCAAACGTTGGTAAAATTTTGATAAGATCGCATAACTGCTTGAAACAGGTCCTCATCAAGATTTGCCGATAGAAAAAAAGACATGGCTGCCAAAAGACCGGGCCATGCAACAGTTGCCATATCTGTTACAAGCACAATATTCTCTGCAACATTAGGATCATCTTTTTGTGGTGATGCCGTATCCTTTCCCTGAGGGTTCTCATCTGTTGTCGAAGCTGACATCGAACCATTCAGCTTATGGCTGCCACTAGCAAATATAGGCAGTACATAACCAGCCATCCCATCAGCCAGCGTATTCAAGCACACAAGTGCTAGATAATATAAGTATGTTTCTGGAATGCTTGGAGGATCTGCTTTGTCTAATTGATCAATGCTAATGATATAAATAAATATATTAATGTGAAATCAATGAAACTCTTAGTAAAAAAAAAAAGAAGGTGATCGCTTACCATTGTATTCTCATTGTTGACGCTGAAGAACTCAGACCTGGCTCAGCAGCTGCTTGACTTTGAGAAGAGGTGTGAAGGAGATAACTACCCTGGCCACTATCGAGACTATCTCTACCGCCTTGAGAGACACCCAACAATTGAGGCTTTTCGGCAGCAAGTCTGCCGAATCCAGTTATCATATCTTGGAAGATATCCGTTGAGGAAGACTGCTTGTCATACCAATTATAAATGGAGCGAATGAGTGCTGGATCAGCGCACACTCCACGAAAGATTTCCATAGCTAGTACTCTCTGCCACAGTGGATGGTCGGGTTCCAAAACCTTGACAAACATAGATAGAAAAATTTCGGTTTCCATTATCTGTGCACCAATCGGTCAATACACGTATTACCCACGTATCATATACGAAAAAATTTTGCTCTTACCAAGATATTGTTGAACTGCTTGACTAAAATATAAATGACACGCGTCAAGCGCATCGTTTGTGGAAAGTCATGTTTGTCAGAAAATGTTTTGATGATGAGTGGACACACTTTTTCCTTCAAGAGCCCGGTCATATCAGAGTGCTTATAGAATTAAGAATTTCGGTCATTACTGGTTCTCAAAATCTGGTATCATCGTCATGCATCATCAAACTTACAGATTTAAAGAGCTTAATATGATTCGTGAGGACACTTTCTATAAGTTCCAATCCAAATGTTCGAGAGAGGTGGTGTAGCCGCAAAAACTGGGTTGCCTCTCCGTTAGTCAATAAACATAAATCTTGGAATAGATAGTACGCATCTGCGGCAGATGGGTACAATTCAATAGTCTCTTCTGGTGAGATTGCAACTTTTTTAGACTTCAGATCTAGAGTAGATTGAATAATGTTAGTTAATGGAGGTGATTGTGGTATCTAGTGGCATGTTAGCCCAAATATCAGTACCGTGATGGTCTGCACCCTTCGCTAAAACAGCATCCTCTTTAACCACTTTGTCAAATACATGAATGACCAGTTGTCTCAACGTGGCAGCAGCTGTATTGTTGACCACCACTACCTTGGAGTCTTGTAGTCTGAAACAGATCAAAAGAGCCTACACCAACGAAAACATCAGTTTCTAGTTGTCAGCCTGGCAACATATCCACCATAGACATACCTCCGATAGAACATCGCCATGTATTGTGTGATAGTTAGTGAGTAGTGGTAGAATAGTTTGTAATATCTTGAGTTGAATTTCAACACCATGTATCATGATATCATTAAGGGTCTTGAGAATGGCATTAACTGATTGCTATATTGTTGATTGTGTTAGCAACCTTGGATGTGTCTATTGAAAAAACCAAATTATCTCCTAGATATTACCTCTGGTATAGCGTGGAAAGTGATGAGCCTTTGTATACAGCCTATTGCAATAACAACCAGCTTGACCTGCTTGGTTTCGCAAGCCAAGAGGAATGGTCGCAATACTTCTTCGGTTTTACAAAGATCTGTAGAATAAGATTAGGCTTCAGGCAATAAGCATCAAGATGTAATACAGTTAATGGCACATACCCTCTGCAACATTATGTCCTGGTCGTTCTTTGAACGTTCTTAGGACGGCACTGGTGCGTTCAGCGGCCTGACATGCCGAAATGATCAAAAACGTTACTCGAGTTGAAACACTTTGGCCAATCAGCGGGATGCTCATACCTCTTTAATCTCTGGATGCTTCCTTTTCGCTTCACTTGATAACGATAACAGCTCTGACTGCAGAAATGCAATCAAGCCGCTCATGACTGTTTGCAGATGGCAGGAACGACAAGCAATTTCCAAGGCACTGGCCAAACGCTGTCAATTACATAGACAGAACTCCGCACCAAAGAATATTGCGACCTGCACATACGCTACCCACCTGAATGCCAATAAGTCAAAAACAAATCAACCAATGGTCTCGACCTGTTTAATGTCATCATGATCTCGGTCCCTAAACTGCCAGGCTATACACGATCACAATGACTGACCATGTATGGCATCCAATTCATAGGTTGAGATATCTTATGCGGACTTTTAAACCATTCTTTGCTCATGGAAGGAATCAAGAAACGAAAGGCTACCAGTTCAGCACCTGAGGATCAAGCAGAATTTCTCGATGAACAAGGTATAGTATACTTTCTTTGAATTGAAGAGTTAGATTCGTAATTTCTCTAACAATCTAACAGAGCAAGAGCGACTTGTGAACGATTTGCGTCGAGAGAATGATAAGTCCAACCGTAGCATTCAAGTAAGCAAGAGAAATCACAGTTTTCTTCATGTCTTACCCATATTAGTAACACTCTCCTGATATCTAGAGAGGTCTTGCCGGTCTTTCTGTACTCGTTTCATCACTCTATCTGCTTTATCTCAAGGAACTGTGCTTTCCCCCCAATGACCTTTCAGCTCCAATGATACCAATCCCATCGAGCAAACCCATAACCTCAGAAACATTCTATCCCGGTACAGCTGCCCTTGCAAGCTTAGTGTCACTATCACTATCACTGTACGTGGTCGTCTTGAATGCAGGCTTGTCAGTAATTGACCTAGCAAAGTCTGCTTTAACCAAAGAAGTCCAACATGGAAATCCACAGTCAGCTTTCAAGATCATTATCGTCAACCTGGTGGTCAGCTGCGTCCCAATATTGGTGTCATACGGTGTATCAGGGAAAGAGCTCATCTTCTGGGCTGTTCCATTTCTTGTTTTATTAATGGATCTGTTTGCACTTCAAATGATGGAAAATGTCAATCGAGAATTTGTTGGCCTTGAGGAAGCCAAATACAAGTATAAAGGCGCATGATATAGACAATAGTGGTATTGTGTCAGTACAGGTATCCATTAGCGCTCATCTCACAGACTATCTAACTTACCATACAGAGCGCAACAAAGAAATTCAACAAAATGAATAAACTAATTACATAATACCTCGCTCGACACCGGACGCGATGCTTACTAAGAATGACGAAGTTTGTCGATGCGGTTGCGAGGACACGGAAGTCCTCTTCACTCCTCTTTATTAACTCCTCAAATTGTTATACGGTGGGAAGGAATATTGATCCAATTGTCAATACCTGCCAGAATCAGTTCTTGTTTGGATATAGCGACATTGTCAAAAAGGAATTCCAGACCTGCCTCCTTCCTTGGTTCTAGGAACATTATTGCTGTATTGCGTTTTATGTTACATATCATCTGAAGATATCATTTTTGTTGCAAAAGAATTTACTGAGAGATTCAGAGAGATGAATGAGTAACTCTAAAAAACAAATGTCTAAAACGAAATAGTATTCGTGGTTTTCAATATTATTATCACTCTCAGTGAATATACTGTCATGGTCAGATCTAATAAATGGAAAAATAGATGGCAGAGTAGACGGAATGTTACCCGGTACTGTATCAATTATGTATATATTCGGGGTAGCTGTTGTTAAACGCAATTTCCTGTCATCAAACGCTTTGCTTTAGTATGATTTATCGACATATGGATTAACGTGTAGCCGAGAAAATCTAGCGTCATAGTATCTCGAAGGTGTTATTAATGTTTAGATCAGCTCCTTACTGCCTATTTAGCTTATGTTCTTGACGTTTTTGATACTATTAGTGTCAGAGCCAGCAACTTCGCTATACGATTAAATTGGACCAAGGAATATCCATGTTTACCTTTAGGAGAAATTATGTGGTTGGTCGTCAGAAGATGAATTCCGTTCATTAATCCTGCCATGAAGGATAGCCCGTTTTACTGCTATTCTTCAACTTGTACAATAATCCATGTCGCTAATAAGACGAAGCAAATATTTTCCAACTCTACGAAATAGAACCTTCGTTATGGAACTACATGAAATGTCAATTTTCCTTCCCTCGAATTGTGTTGGTCATGCACAATAGACCCTATTCCAGCCTCATTCAACAAATCTCATTTACAGGCTATGTTTTCACCTTAGAACAAACAGTAATATCCTACAAGGAGTTACCATACTGTAAGGCGGAATAAGATGCCATATATAAAAGCCATTTCATATTCACAATTATTATGAGCCACAACTTCTATGCTTCATTCTACAGCACTCTCAGTAGCTCAATATGCAGTTCAATGGACACCGGTAAGTATCACATATAAGATCATATTTTCTTTCAGTAATCACAACTATATTGCGATCCCTATTCTATAGTCATTTAAAAAAGCTTTTTATGCAACAAAGTGGCTTTCTGTAAAGTTTAAATATGTGATTGTCGATGCGCAAAGTATGCCACTGGGGTGTAGCAATTTTAACCCAAAGAAATCGCAGTAAAAAATAAAATAATTTTTTGGGCAATTCTGAGATTTTGCCCTTTTCTTTCACCAACTCCTCTTACCCCAAAAGCATCTAAATTTTTCCCTGGCTGGATACGAGCAAATCAAGTGGAACGTGTAACTCACACACTTAAAAACAAGTATCTTCAAATTAAGGAAATCGGGTAAGTAGATATACGTGACCTTTTATATTGATGAGGTGGTGCGGAACGATATGCTTCAATGGGAGCGATAGGGAGACATGATATGAAACAAGATATTTTCGATTTGCGATCTGCAAGAACTGCTGAGATTTTGACAGAGATTGATGCGACAATGCAGAACATGATGGGTCACCACGTCGTTGAAATTGCGCAAGGTTAGATTGCGGCGACACGGTGTTACTAACCAGTCAGGGCACAATATATTCTTTAAACATTGAGAAGATAGTGAAAGCAGGTGTGAAGCTAGTACCGATTGCCAATGGATTGTTGACAAACATTTATAGGTCGCTGCAAGGACTTCTCATCTAACTGTGGAATATTCTGCTGGAGGCGTTCATCAAAGTCCTAAGCTGAGCGACTTTGCAACTCAATCTTCTTTCGATTGGATATGGCCGCAAGTTCACATACAACCTCTCCTTCTCCACAACCTTCGCGAAGTAGCCCCCGATTTCAACAAACAAACGATAAACAATCGTCGGATAATGGTGGTGATGAAAAGGCATATATGAAGGAGCGAAGTTCACGTACTAGAGCTCCCATATCAACGAGAACACGTCATGCATTAGCACATGCAGCTACTGACTCACATCAAACCGACGAAAACACTGGACACCTCCAGCTCAAGTCGCATGGTAATGTATTTGAAGGCGAGGTTGGAGCGACTAGAAGGACAGATGAAGATGATGACATGGCCAAGATACTGGCGCTGCTTCCTGCAAAGAAAAGGGCGAAATTAGCGGCAGCAAGGTGAAGACTATACGGAGCTTGTTAATGGGCTACATATGATGAGCCAAAAGCATAAACTATACTAACTCAAATTTTCCTTTTAAACTATCTGGGATTATCAGAGCCCAAATGAAAAAAGAAGATTCGAAAGATACTAAAGAGAATGGTGCTGGTTCACCGGATTCTAGTTCAGATGATAAAACGGTATGGATCTCACAGATATCAGTATACTGGTGCTCATTACTAACATACCCCCACTTCCCAACCTCCTCTGTAGAGTAATGACAATTGTGAGACGTGTGGAGAGGTTGGAGAGTTTATATGTTGTGAAAGCTGTCCCAAAGTCTTCCACTTTGTGTGCGTTGAACCTCCTATGGATTCAAAGGACGTTGCTAATATCAAAGGAAAATGGTTTTGCAATGAGTGTCGAACCAAGAAGGTGGGTAAACTGGATATTCCCTAATAGTAGTTTTCAACGGCAACTTCAAGGTTTGTGGCTGACCGATTATTCCACTGCTTGGAAAAGCATCCCCCACGAATCAACCATAGAAGTGTTTTCGGAGCTCTGATTTATAAACTTGAAACTTCAAATCCCATGCTCTTTGAGCTTCCCAAAGACATTAAAAATCTGTTCCAAGGAGGTAGGTTTAGTTATGAATACTTCTTGCTCTCCCGCTTAAATCTAACCGAGGATTTTCTTTGTAGTATCGTCAAATGAATTTGGTGAATACATTGATTCTGGAACCTTCAAATCTGTGAGAAAGGGGTAAGGGCAATAATCTAAAAAAGCTTAAACACAAAATATCGCATTTCAGAATTTTGCTATTGACACCTTGTTAGAAAAAATGGCATGATTGAAGAACCAGATTATTTTCGGTTGCGTGACAAGAATGGGCATTTCATCCTATGCTATCGGTGTCGGAAATCAGCGCTTAGAGATAAACCAATTATTGCATGCGATTATTGTAATCTTTTTTGGCATTTGGATTGTTTGGATCCTCCTCTTGCATCTGCACCAAACATCACTCGTAAATGGATGTGTCCGAATCATGTAGAGATGGCCATGGTAAGCCTGAGTGTACTACAGAGGAAGATATTAGCAATGTTCGTCAATGCTTACTCCTAACCATATGACGTAGCAGGTTCGCAAGCGACAACGACGGCATCCTTTAATTATTGAACCTACCAACCCACTGGAAACTAAAAACAATGGAGACATTCAAATTGTTGACGACGTGCCCGAAGCCAAATGGACAGCCGATCAAATGTTGAAGTATGCTGGCGTGGTATATCGATTGCCCGAATCGGCAGTGAAACTTCATTTTGTTGATCATATAAAAGCGTAAGTTGGTGGTAACCGATGTATAACTGCCACTTTACTTGAATTGATGGACCTTGTATACAGTTTACGGCAGAGTTCTGAAGCGTGGTCTATGAAATCATCACCGCTTTCATTACAGGAGAGCCCAAGACAGGATTCGAATTCACCGGCATCGTCGTCTTCACCAGCATCCTCGTCGGTTGTTGATCAACGAGTACGTAACCTGAAAGTGGTTAGCACAATAGGTCCCAGTGCGCAAGAATCTAAAGAGGTAAACATTCAAATGTTTCAGAACCGCTGTGATGGCACATGGGTAATGACTTGTAATGGATTTCGCATAGTGGCTGGAAGGATTAGCTGCTTTTCAATCCGACATTGCTAATTATTTGAAAGATGACTTGCAAGACAACAGCGAGCTGGACAACCATGGCCTAAAGATGCTGATACGAGCCGCATTGGTAAGAAGCGATGCCGGAAGGGTCGGTTGGATTGACTAGCCACTTATCTCTAGTACTTTATATAGGGTTCGAAAAAGGACAAGGCGAATCCTGACAAAAACGTGGACGATGGCAGTGCAACAGCCGAAAAGTATAAAGCAATAGAAGAATTAATACGAATCAAGGGTGAGGACGCATTGCTGGAATTTTTAACGCAAAACAACAATTCATGATGATCAGTGCTTAGAGAGCATGCTCAAAACCTTTGTTTAATGGAATTGCCAAAATACAGGAACATAGTAAATTAATAGTATGCAATAGTGTGAAGTATTGGATGTGTAGGATAACGCTCAGCAAATTTTTCAATAATGGTCTGAATATCATTATCAATATCTTTGGACGCTTCAATCTGCATGTTCAGGTATTTGTTTGAGTTAGTATATCATTCAAATGTTATAGAAATGAGATCAAGTGGGATGAGCTCTCACCATTTGAGCAAGTTGTAATATTGCTCGACCTCCGAGCAAAGCGTCTTCATGATTATCCTTAATATCTACATTGATGAGATGTGTTGATTTGCTCGACTCTTCTCCTCGGTTGGTGAGATCTACGCAAGTATCAGTTAGGTGAAAGCCATTGGTGTCACTTGACGCTTCTGAAAACACGTACCTTCAAAGACGGCATCGAAACATCGCTCTTCGCAAGTAATGATCACGTCATACATATCAACTGAATCTGCCCACCGTTGGGGAGCTTCTTTTATCTTCCTATTCCTGTCCAGCATACTAAGTAATCCATTCTGTGTATATCTGTAGGAATGTGATATGAGTTGGCTGGCTATATGAAAAGGAATCTCTTTTCCAATAGTTGTCGCAAAGGTACACTTACAATTGAGGGTCTTTTGCTTTAAGCTCTTGATATACGGAGTCATAAGGCGTTCCAAATGGATATATATTCGGTTTATCGATGGCTGGTCCTGGTAATCGGACCATTGTTCCTGTTCCATATGAATGTACATTGAATCCCTTCTTACTGTAATGGTGACTCCATGACTTAGCAATTGCTTTGATCAAACATGTGTCATCGCTAGAATGAAGAAGAATGACCATACCTTAGGACATTATGAGCCTCCATAGAACGATTCTGGTTACTGGCGCAAATCACAGCATACTTCACCATGGTGTTCAGTACAGTGGAGAGTCTCCGCTATTGAACGGGAGTAGAAAAAAAAAATTGGGCTTACTGACAAGACTTCGGTCACAAAATCAGTTTAATCAAAACCATTGTTTAAAAAATTGCTTCGTACTAACAAAGATATGAAAAGTTAGTTGCAATTGAAGCAGCATTTACCATATTTTCCAAATCGGCATACGTTAATAATCAGTACCATGCGGTTAGCGTTCCTGCTGTTTTCATGCAAGCGAACACCCTGCGGAATGTCGTGACCAACAGGTATATTAAGGTCAAAAGTAGTACGGCACCATGAGGACGCCAGATCTGTTTTGGTTTCTGGTACAGATGGTTGTGCTACGGGTGATCCCGATAATCGCGGTATATGGCGATACTCGCGGTATATGGCGATACTCGCGGTAGATGCCGTCCCTTTCGTTCTCCATACAGGTCACCTTCATTTAATGTTCAAGGACCGAAGCATTATTATTTTTGCCCTCCAAGGTTTCCTATTGGCCGCAAATACATAATATTAACAAAACGGTATTAAGGTCGATACATCTAATGTACATTAATGATAATTACAACCCTCTAGAAGATGATATCATTATTCCCAGTTTTTACAGCTTGGTACGGCCTCTTGCCCGACAGTATTAGTCATTATCAACCCGGTTCTTCTCATACCTAGTTATCCACAATGGTGCGAAAGATCATTTTTGTTCAACTTGTCAATCAGGTATTCAGATGAAAATCAATGGTTATGCCTTGCTAAGTCTGATCACTGAGATTTGGTTCCGCGTCTTTTACTGCTATCCATATATCCATACTCGTCGCACATTCACCAACAATGTCAGCCACATATGCATTCTAGGCTACGATCTCAAGATGAGATAAAGTTTAGTTTTAATTTTATTATAATATCACAACAGATACATAACTATTTTTCTGTAAACTGGATATTTTAGTCGTTGAAGTAATATTTAGATGCCTACTGATGTAATATATAACAAGTCTTCCGGTTCATTCATAGTCTTAAGCAGGGCAAATCTGTATCGATACCAATTAGAATAACTTCACTGTGATGAGAGGTTTGGCCACCTCTCACAATAATACTTCCATACTGGTTACAAAATAAGTTTCACATTACACATTACAAAATTTAAAATTCTCAACCCAATAGCACACGCACTGGGCAACCTGGTATGTCCGAAAGGTATGCAATTTATTTACATCTCAAACCAAATATATTATCTCTGAATCAGCTCAAGAAATTGCTCGATAAGTAATCGTATGAAATTTAGAAGACTCATGATCACTATGTCAAGGGTAGCGAATCGGTATTTCAGAGACTTTTCATTCAAACATAATAGACAACCATCATTTCAGCACTCCAAATTCACCTTATCTGAGATCAATATCCATTGGGAACACATTCAGAACGTTTGCCGGGAATATCATTTCCCGACCCTGGATAATGGAGCTTGATTCTGTCAAAGCCGGACCCTGAACTAATAGAATTACTTGTGCAATGGAATATGTGGCGGTCCTATTCCTTACGCGAATGCATCCCCAATATGGATGTAAACGTACCATGAATAGAAAGTAAAATGATTGTGAAAGGAGCCTTTCTCATCTACTTGTTGTAAAGAATATTCAAGCACCAGCCAGTTCCAGCAAGAAGTGTTGCCCACTTTGATCATATATAGAATAAGCATTTAGAATAAGCATTAGAATAAGCATTTTAGAATAATCACGCCGCTTATCAATCATGCCTACCAATAACAAAGCAATACGCAGATTATCTTGTCTCATATGCAGCCAACAATGCCATATTCATTTTAAATCACTGATATTCACTAGTTAATTAACATACACTATGGTTTACTGAATATGGGCTCAATAACTGCATTACTATGGTATGTTCGTAAGCGCGGAGATACATGGTAAGTGTCCGTTTATCCAACGGGAAAACCTGGGAATAAAAGTTACTGAGCATAATTTCCAGATATGCGAGCTACAAAATGAATTAGGTAGTACACAATTTAATTGTACTGGGACTTTGTGCAGCCTAATCTTCACAGTATGAGCATTCAGATATCATTCCATTTCAATTCCTATAAATTGGACTCCATACTATGCTAACCTCTCTTTATCTCAACAGATGTACGTCTCCCTATTCAGCCACGCTCTCTGTATTGCGGCTATTTACGGTTTTAGTACCGTTAGCGCAGCCGCATGTATTTCCAGTGGAGATCAGGTTGCTATTAACTCTGCCTTCAAGACAGGTGGAGCGGGCACAATTGTTCAGCTATGTTCGGGTGCCACCATCACCGTTACCGATGCAATTCAGTTCACGGCGAACAACCAAGAGCTTTCTACGCAGGGGTATCCCACGGGTAGTCAGCGTGCAACCATTGTGATGAACTCGCAGGGCACTAATGCGTCTACTATTATCTCGGGATCCAACTTCAATGACCTTCGCATACTTAATGTTCAAGTCGACGGAAATCGTGCAAAGAATGGATTTTTGAGTAGTGAGTATATCCAGCTAATATAAATACACTATATAAATTTCCTTTTGACCTATCTAAAACATCCTAATAGATGGCGGTGCGAATATCGAGATCGGTGGTAACAGCAATGGTATAGTCGTTTCCTACGTTGCATCGCGCAACCCTCGCGGATGGAGTTGCATGCATGTCCACGAAGGAGGAATAACGTCCAATATATGCCAGAATGCGACTATCACCAACAATGATATTGGACCCTGTGGGCAAGAAGGAAAGAGTGCAGCTGGCCAAGGTCAATGGGCCGACGGCATCTCTTTTGCATGCACTAGCTCACTCGTGTCTGGGAACTCGGTGAGGACCATTTACATTCAGAGGCGATGTACTGCTTGGCTGAGTCTTTTAATTGCAGATCCATGGTAGCACAGACGGAGGCATCGTGCTCTTTGGAGCACCCGGAACCAAAGTTACGAAAAATACCATTACTTCTTCTGCAACCGACTCTGGTTTTGGTGCTATCAATCTCGTGGATACTACTTACAATGGTAATTACACTAACGTCGTCGTCACTGGAAACACCATCGTAGGCTCTAAGTTGTTTGGTGTCGGAATTGCTATTGGTGCAAATGTCTGGGGAGTTTCCGGTCATGCCGCCCACACTGGACCGACTACTATCACTAGCAACACGTTTTCTGGAAATATTACCTTCCCAATTGCAGTCAATGGATGGCAAGGTGGACTCACAGTAGTTATCTCAAGATATTTTGTGTTCAATACGATATGACACCTTCACAAACTAACCAATGTTCTAGGTTACAGGTAACCAAGCTTCACAAGTCAGGAAACCCAACTTGGCGTTTGCGGATGACACTGCATGCCCGGCTGGAACCCAGGCACTCTTTCAAGAGAGCCCGAACTTCTCCTACTGGCCAAGTGGATTGACCAGCCCGTTTTCGCTGCAAAGTGATTTCGTAAAAGCGACGGTGGAGCCATACTACTTTATCTGTCCTACCAGTCCGCTACCGTCGAGTATGACGTATGGTTTAAATCAATTTCATTCGGGTCCTGGTACATTGGTGGAACTGCACAATATAAAGTTCGCCTTTCAAACAAACGGCAATCTGGTCGTATACAACACAACAACCAGCCCATCAACCGTGGAGTGGATATCAGGTTACTATGTACCTACAGGCGAAACTTGTGGCAGTCTCTGCTCTTTTAATTTCCAAGGAGATGGAAATCTAGTGGAGTATTACAATGGAGCGGTATTGTGGACCGCAAAGACACAGAACGTCGGTCACTCCCTGGTCTTCTTGAACAAGGCCCCTTGGATTGAAGTCAAAGATGCTTCTGGAGCCGTGGTTTGGTCAGCCCCTCCTAAGGTCTAATGAACAAGAGCCTTGTGAATGTGCAGTAATTTCGTATACGTTCATATCTGTTGTTAGAATCTAATCTTACACCAATTCTGCGTCTACGAACTCATTTCTAGCTGTAATTTTCACTTCCAGTTTACATTTGGAATTAAAAAAAAAAATTCACGACAGAAAGCAGGAATCGACTGACAGGCCGCAATGAGTGCTGGGAGAGTCGCTGGAAATACTCTCGTGAAGGGCAGGAAAGATGTAGTTTCCGCTGAACCGTGGAGAAGAGCCCATTCTTTCACTCCAATTATCATTAAAGGAGGCTGTTGTCGTTTATATTGTGAAGCTATTTGTGCGTTCATATAATTAATTGTTCTTGAACAACATAATGAAAGGAAAGCTGTGTTATCACTTTCTAGGATCTTTACCATATAGGAGTCGAAGTTCAGATCTCACCTGAATACTAGATTTTCATACCATTAAACTTACACTTTAAATCGCTTTTTAATGTCGACATTACTATAACTTATTTGGATTGCTCCCTGAAAAGTTCTTACTACCTCATCAGAAAATAAATACAAATAATAGTATAAAAACCGCATTTATCACGGCATGCAAATTGCAAGAATGAATATTGTCTGACAAAATTAAAAAATTTGGGAACATCTATATAATTACAACGTGATATACAGAGTATACAACTGCAACTCGAAGGTGTCAATTCCCTTGTAATGTCACCATTGGCTAACGACAGAAAATTTGTTTTTTGACGTTTCTCTGCTCAATCACAATAGGGATATTACTAAATACAATATGTGTACATAATACATTAATTAGTATTGCTTTATGAGCATCCTAGTTTGCTATGAATAGCGACCTGATACCGGCGTCACTTTATCATGTCAATCAATGAGTTGCAATATCTACGACACCTAGTTTGACATCTACCCATCAAACTTGCTTCAAAACAACAGCAATTGGAGCCAAAAATGTCCACAGTGTAGGTTATGACGTCACGATTTCAAATCGGCCTCTCAAACCGTCAACTGGCGAGACGCTCATACCTAACACAGGATTAACTCGCCTTTGATTCATCATGCCACCAAAACGAAGAGCAGCCGTTAGCACGCAGCAGAAACTTACTGATACTGGACTCAAGACGTCTAAAAAACGAAGAGTTGTACAAAAGCCTATCGATTTGACCAAATCATTAGTCAAACCGGAAAAGAACGCGCGCAGTACATCCCCTGTAGAAGACATTGCAGCTCCCACATCTACTGAAGATGACGATGACCTTCATAAGGAAGAAGAAATAGTTCACTCTGGAATTGATGATGATCTTGAGCTTCGAAAGCGACGTCAGCCTGCTGCCAAACCAAAAGTGATAGAAAGTAAGGTTATATTTGTTTTCAAAATAGCTGAGGCGTTTCATCTCAAGGGACGATGCATAACCCGAGGGGATAATTCAAACACGCGAACTAACGATGGTTTACGATAGTTCATACGAAGGGTCAGTCCAAGGAGGATAAAGTTCTGCGCGCTTTCGATTTGAACTTCGCTTTCGGATCCTGCGTTGGAATCACTCGTTTAGAGCGATGGCGTGAGTATAAATTTAATTATTTTTTTTCTTCGACGTAATCGCTTCCGCTTATTTAACATCTGACAATGGGGGGGACGGGGCATATGCAGAACGAGCGGAAAAGTTGGGATTAAATCCACCGCAAGAAGTCAAACTGTTACTTGAGGGCAAAAATGCTGACAAGGAAGATGTTAAAGAATGTCTTTTCCATGGCCGTGTTTAACGCTTCATACCATTTTTTATGAATGTTTTCTTTTTTTTAAATCAAGTGCAGTGCATATCTTATAAACCACCCAATAGTTTTTACAAAATTTCCAGAAGCTTTAGTTGCTGATGGCGTCTCAAGCTCCGAATCGCTTTTGGTGTGAGTTGGCATGGGCTTGAAAAAAAAAATGAAACATTTTTGATGTCATCCCATGACTCAAGATGTTATAAATGCGGGCACATCAAGGGTTTGAAGTGAACAACTGACAATATTTCATTTTGACCATTGCATATTTTTATTATTCTTTGACATCATGAATTACAACAAGTCAAGTATGGACAAGGACCCCGTATATGAGAAAGGAGGAACCCGAGTCACCAATGTTGCTCATGCCGAAACCGCTCTGATGGCTGGTAAGCCATATGAAGCTCCACACGAGGGTCATAACAAGCAGTATGACACGTATGAAGAGTATCTTAATAATGCACATCACATGAAGCATGAAGGACGTCCATCACGAGGAGCCCGAATTGATCAAGAGTTGGCCAACCAAGACCAAGAAGAAATTGCTCGCCAGGATGCAATGAAAGCTCAAAAGGCTATGGAGAAGGAAATGAAGGGCCATAATGTCTCACACCGCGATGAAAACCATCGTGTCTATCATCATCTTGACTAACAAGATTGCATAGGATGATATCCTATAAGAAAAGAATTAGCCTTCAGTTTGGCTGCGCTTACGGTCATTTCGCTTAAGTCACAGTTTTTGTACAAAATGATTTTTTTTGCGACACAAAAAAGTAATAAAAGCGGTTTAAATGTATCACTTCGGTTTTTCTTCAGTTCATCTTGCAAAACAACAACTTTCTTAGAATTGATGGCAGAATTCGCCTACGGAGGTCTGGAGAAGACCGCCATCGGCCATAAGAAGGAGAAAAAGCGAAACTTACTACGTAAACTCTTTCGTGGTGGTAAGAAGAAGCCATCGGCGTCACAGGCGCCTATTGTACTGACCGAAGAGCAACAGCACAAGATAAACAAGCTTTCGGCTTATGTTCAAGGAAATATAGGGGTTGAACCAGATCCTGTAATGTGCAAACATTTACTGGACCAACACAAGTGGGATCTTCGGCAAGCACTTGTTGAACTTCATGATTTCCAAGATGCCGACGATGGCATTCTTGTGGCACCTAATCCCTTGACTACCGACATGCTCGGCTCGGAGAACGATCAGCTGACGTCATGTTATATCGATGCTTTGCTGTTCAGCATGTATGCCACGACTACAGCCTTTGATCCTCTGCTGACCAATGACACTGACGATGATGATTTCGACAAGCGACGTCTGCAGACTGCCTTGCGACTATTTATCAATAGACTGCGGGATGGTCACCTTGTACGAACGGACCAGGTCAGGCGACTTCGAGAAGCCCTGACAGCAACAGGTTGGGAAGGCAATACGGCTTTCGGAGCATGGGCACAAGAAGATACAAGTGAATTTTTCTTACACCTCACCAATATATTTGGTTTACCATTCTTACCTGTAAGTTTTACACTATCATTCTTTTCGCTTAATATATATGTCAGCCAGCCTTACCTTATGAACATGGGTCATACTATTTTTTAGTTCCAAGTAAGACTATACCATGGTGCCTCTCATGATACAGACGATGATCGAGTGATGACAGAACGCACCTTAACATTGCCAATACCAACCGACTCACAAACTCCAATCCATTTGCAAGAAATACTGATCGACTTGATGTACAACAATATGGTCACTGGTATCAAGAGAAACGTTATTTATGACGAGCCAGAAGATTTTGCAACCACTCCATCAAGCACCTATAAAGCTCCTATTCATGTCGAGGATTCCAAACGACAAGTTTCTGTTGCGGCATGGCAAGTCTTGGAGTTGTTGCCGTTTTATAGTGGAATAAATGAACAAGGTGAACGTATCAAGGCGTCACATTACCCGGAGGGCAACCTTATTTTACCCATGGTGCTCAAACGATATTCCTGCGACAATTCCGCTCAATACAAAAAGATACAACGTGAAGTGATTATTCCTCAGGAAATCAGCTTCGAGCGCTTTCTGAACCAAAACATTGACAATAACGATCTTTGCCCGAATTGTGGCCAACGGATCAACTCTGTTGTACGTTTGCGAAGTGCTGTTTGTCATCGTGGAGACAGCCCATTTGCCGGTCACTATATCGCTTATTCGTATATCCAAGATCCTGAGAATGGTTACCAAGATGTTTGGTTGAAGTTTGGTAAGCATTTTGTTTGTTTGGGATGGCCTTGATTAGCCATACACTGTACTGGAGAGATATTTCACCTCAGAAAAATAACGTTACTAACTGTTCTTCCTAGATGACTTGAATGTTAGCCAGCGCGTGAAGAAGATTAAAGGCTCCAAAAGAGATAAGAAAACTGTCTTCAGTGATCTCGCCGCTACCGCCTACATGCTGTTTTACGAACTAGATAGAAACTGCAGCCATTGTCACAACAAAGACTATATCGTGGACGAAGCCATGAGTGATGACACTCACTTAGACTCTGAGCTCACAAACAAACTCAACACGCTGGAGGTCGAAGGTACCGATGGTCGTTCATATCGCTGTAATTTGATGTAATATAAATAACCGCATAAAGATTCATCTGCTTCATTGTATTATTTTCCACTATCACTGGTGATTTAATCAATATAACATCAATTGTTCTGTAGTATAAGTTGTGGAAACATGTCTGTACAATCATTTTATTTCGGGCTATTGCCTTGGGACCATCAAGGCGTCTATTGTGTTAAAAGTATGGGAGAGATTAGGACGAATTTTTTTACAATAGAAAGAACAGTACAACTAACTACTCTACTCTTCAACCCATTCTTCATCATCTTCTAACAATTCATGGTCTTGGTAGATGGGTTGAGTGTTATTCTTGTGTAGAATCATTAAAGCAAGAACAAGTGGAAGGTTGAGCAAGCTTCCAAAGAAGAGTTGTCGTGCAGTCTTTTCATTGCTTTGCCGCCAGAATCGATAAGCTCCTACAAGCATAGCACCATTGACAATGGTAGAGTCCAACGCGAACCACCAACTGGTAAGACCAAGGTAAGGCATGGAAACGCAAAGTGGAATCATAAGAGCGCTATACCGCAATGCAACTCTAGCATTCAATTTGGGGTCGGTTACAGACATCATACGATAACCAGCTTTGGAGTAATCAGCACGCAAATTCCAAGCCAACGAATTAAAGTGTGGAAACTGCCAAGCATACACAATGGCGCCGAGAATCCATGCTCCGGCATCCAAAGAGTTTGTGACAGCTGTCCATCCCATCATGGGTGGAATACCACCTACTATAGCACCAGCCCAGGTATTGGCAATTGAAGCTCGCTTCATAGGAGTGTAGATGCCGGTGTAAATGAAAATGTTGAGAGCACCGAGAGCTGCAGTGAGTGGGTTGACCATAGTAGCCAACAAGCCTGTGCCTGCAATACCAGTGGTTATACCGAACGCCCAAGCATGAAACGGTGACAGGGCACGACGACCAAGTACGCGATTTCGAGTTCGAAGCATTTGTGCATCATAAGGGATTTCAATCCATTGGTTAATGGCATTGGCCGAACCAATACAGAGGGCAGTGCCTGCAGTGGTATAGAGGAGTGTCGAAACATCAGTACCGGGGGCTATTGCAACGCCAGCCATAGCAGTCAAGGCTACTAGGCCTGCCAATTTTGCCTTGACAAGTTCCTTGTACAATTGTGGAAGGTCTTTTACAGTTGGTATCGTAATAGCTTTATATTTGGTCACGGCTGGTCGTCGAGGTTGCTCGTCCTGTGGTGGTGTTGGTGGTCGCGTTGAGGACGTTGTAGTTGCCAGACGTAGTAAAGAAGGATTCCGCTTTTGAAGCATTACCACCTTTGCTAGAGATGCATCTGTTATAATTCTATGAACATGTCGTCTACATGAAAGAAACATGGTAGATGTGTGTAGGTATTATTGTTGGAATCTATTTAGAATAAAGTCTTTCTGTAGATAATAATAAAAAAAAAAAATACAACTAGCTCTTCAAATTTTTGTTTATTTTTCACGGCGATTCTCTTCAGCCGTGCCAGGATAAGTGGTTCGTGGTAGGATGACCACGTACTAGAAAAAAAAAAATACCCCGCTGGTGAGTTGACCCTTTCATGCTCAGCAACCATCCATATTCTTAAGCCAAAGTACTTACGATCAATGCCCATCCAAGAAGTCCAAAGAAAGTACCTGAAAGTAACTCATAATGTCCATGGAAATAAATGCTTGTCATCAGTAACATCCATGCCCATAACGCTAGAAGAGAACCGACCACTAAGAAGTAAGACTGGCTTTTCCGAATGATCGCATTATACGACGGGGTATACCAAAGCCAGCTTAACTCTTCCAGGAAGAATAGACTACTATGCATCAATAAAAGACAATGTCCCGAAACATCATGACCTCCAGTCCAAGTTCCACCTTGTTTCCTACAAGCTGCTTGTTCAAAGATTTGTATAGGATTTGGATTTTCATCTTGTTGAACAATATCACATGCTCCTCCAGTGGCTATGAAGACTCTATCAATGATACTTGGTCCAAATGCCCACTGTGTCAGTAGGAACCAGTAAGCTGTGACCACCAACCACCGGGCAGTACATTGACCGAATTTTTGGATATTTCGATCAGAAAGGACAAGGAAAGCGAAAGGCAAGTAGACTACGGTTGTCCAGAACCAGCCGAGTTTGACGAAATAGACGTTGAAAATATTACGCTTGTTAGAGAAGTAGCCATCGGGTATGTTCCCCAATGCGGACACCAGCACACCCAATGCCACGATGGCCGGGTAAATGACAGCGAGTTTCTGATGGGGTCGTAATGATGTAGACGGTGGCATTCCAAATGTGAAGGAAAGGTAAGGTATGACGACTGCCTGAGTAAAGGACGGAAAAAATGCAGTACAGACGATCATTGCTCGACTGCTTATTTTAATTTTTTTGTTTTCAGCCCTATTTTTTTTTATTTTTTATATTAGAGCAATAGTAGAATCCCTCCAACATTCGCAATGGCATTTCAGTTTAGCCAGGCTACTGATCTGTTACCACAGCTGCACCTCAATCGGTCTACGTTGTTTGCACTTGACGACAGCTATATTTATGACGTTAACGCAAATGCTTCAAATGTCATTGTTTCAGCTTCTAATAACCAGATCAAGCTGTATAACCCGGCAACACTGTCTATTGCTCTCACACTCGATTTTCATACTCAAAATATCTCAAAGATCTTGACGCATGGTGAACAGATGCTCTTTTCTGCCTCGACGGACGGATCGGTTGCTCGCTGGGATTTGCGAACTCCTGCTTCTCCGGTCCAAGTATTCCAAGGTACGTTCCATGCATACTATTTATTTGTGTGATGCTCGCAACTCTTCGTTAATAACACGTACAGTACTTTCATTACTATGTTTCCAGCACACATGCCATTATGTTCCTTTGATATCAATGCAAACGAAGCTATGCTTGCTGCCGGTACTGAACTTGTCGTGTCAGAGGCAAAGCTCATGTTCTTTGATACCCGCCAAACAAAACAAGTGGCAGAATTTATAGAATCTCATAGCGATGATATCACCCATATCCAATATCATCCTACCATACCGACGCAGCTCATCTCAGCTTCTACTGATGGTCTTGTCTGCAATTACTCTGTTGAGCAATTCGATGAAGATGAAGCTATTTTGTCTGTCATTAACTCGGGCTCGTCGGTCAATCGAGCTGGTTACTTCGGGCCTAATTCGGAATACCTCTATTGTCTTACACACATTGAGACCCTGTCACTTCATTCCGTCGAGGTTAGTTTGTCTTTCTAGTATATGCACGGGGTGGGTGGAATTGCACAGATGCATCCGAACATCTCAAATAACTTTTTCGTTTTCTCGGCAATATTAGGGTGACCTCATTAGCGACTTTCAAGATATACGGAAAGCTACTCAACCTGGATTGCTGGATGTGGATTATGCAATAGACTGTCAATATGATCCTATCACCCAGCGACTTTACTTAATATCCGGCTCTAATAGGTAAGTTGAGAGAGTTGGTGCGGATTATACCTTGTTCAAGTCATGAGTGAATAGATCTAACTTTTGTCTATTGTTAAAGTGGCGATATCAATATGATGCATGTCAACATTGGACAGCTCCAACTATGCCAAACGCTTAAAGGTGGTCATAGTGAAGTAGTTCGATCAGTGTCTTGGAATCCCCAAGCCAATATCTTGTATTCTGGAGGCGAGGATGCAAAGCTTTGTAGTTGGTCATCCACACCTGGTACCTCAGACCCAATCAGTGGAAATGGTGTTGCTCGTAGCGTTCCCAATCGCCTGCATGCCAAAAGGCATTCTCCATATTAGAAAAAAGAAATATATCACCACTTGTACCATTTATTAGAGACTTTCCTCTTGTCATTCATCTACATCAACATAATTGTTTTGCATATACAAAAAGGATAGGATATTTGGTGGAGACGGCGAATGCAAAAGGCCGGCCGAGTTTAATCAAGCATCTTGAGATGGCCGGCCAATGTGCCATTATTGGGTGCAGGTTGGAGTCCGAGGATTCGATTGAGGACGTTGTATACCTCAACGTTCACAAATGGTTTAAGTTTTTCTCCTCTCCCAATATCCCAATCAAAAAATGGGCCTTTGGCCACAAAGATGGCACGAGACTGACGCGCGAAATTGTCATAACCATGAACACCATGAGGATTGTACACTGCAGTAGGGTCAGGGAATTGCTCATGTGTGACAAAATTCCAGCCTTCAAATGGGATGGCAACCAGAGGAGGAATGCGTTGGGTGTGCGAGAAGTGATATTTAGGCGGCATATTCTCGCGAAGGAAGACTTCATATTTGGCCCCTGGTAAACGGGAATGTTCATACAGTTGTTTATAAATGTCCTGTACAGCGTCTTCTCTTCCAGGGTAAGATCGTATACCCAACAATGGCCACCCTTCTGACTTCCAGATGTTTGCAAGTGCAGTTTCGTCCAATATATCGTCATAGTAAATCAGCCTATCGTTGGAAGATTCAGACATGCCGTGATCACTAACAACCATGACATGTACAATGTCAGACAAGTGTCGACTTTCCAAACCATCCAAGAGGCGACCGATTGTGCCATCTACCGAGTGCAAAGCGTTTAAAGTCTGAAAGGTAATGTTTGTTTAGAAACATGAGGCATAGGTGCACAATGCTAAGATGACGGCTTACAAGATTGTCGTATGGACCGTACTTATGACCGTGCTGATCAACAGTTGGAATATACACATTAACTATCTGTGGCCGCTCTTCCATTGGAAGATCAAGCCAACGCAGCACTTGGTCCATTTTCTCATCGCTTGTTACATCATCACTATACGGAACTTCATACGTCGGTCGCTTTCCCTTGATAGTAGTACTGCACCCTGGCCACATGATGACAGCTGAAGTAATATTCTGTAGCTCTGATGTGATCCAAATCTACTGGCATTATCAGTATGAGTAGATTCATTTATTTCGGACATCTATTGTCTCTTACCGGTTCACCTCCCCACCACTTGGACGGCCAGCTGCCAGCTGCGCTTTTGTAATTGAAGGTTTCATTTAGCACTGGATCATAGAATACATTACCGACAATGCCATGAGATTCAGGATAAAGCCCTGTCACCAGACTCCAATGATTTGGAAATGTTATAGACTGTTGACGGTAGTTAGGTAAGCAACGATGATGGGGATAAGGGATGTTGATAGAACCAGGTAGATTGAAATTCCAATGAACTTACTGGGAAGGAAGGATTCATGTATTGTGCTCTAACTCCATCAGCGGCTATATTATCCAAATCAGATCAGCATTAACGACCTACGAATCAATATGTACTAGCATACGAAATCTGTTTACCAATAGCATCTAGATTAGGCGTAATGCCACGATCCAAGTAGTCGTTGACAGTGCCGTCTAGTGAAATCATGATCAGCGTTTGTCTAAAGGCATGGGAGCCGTTATTTAAAATCCCAAATGGCCGGTACGTTCGTTTGTGTAGTGAACTATAGTGCGAGGCGAACCATGCCGTGATCAAGACAGTAGTGGAAAGCACCACGGCCAAAGCAATGATAGAGATACGATGAGCTTTTGAAGGCTAAACGGGCCGAAAGTGAGTGAACTGTTGATTCATCTTTTGCAATTCTACTTGACCACGTTCCCATACCTGTCGGTCTCGGCTTCTTTGTTCTTCCTCTCGACCGCCGTCGTCAACAGCCGAGTATGATGTCTGCGGTTGGCCATTGTCCCATAATCTTGAACTTTCCTGTGGAATGTTATTTTCCGCTGCTGCCTCGGAATTGGTGGTCATTGGGCCAAGCGAAATGTCCAACGGCCCAACCCAGAAAAGCGAAGTGTTTCGGTGGGTTGGAAAGTGTCGGCTGCGTGACCAATAAATTTTTTATTAATTTTATCATCTGTATTATTACAACGCATGGTTTGGAAGCGAATGGGGTATCTTTCAGTCTACTCTTTGAATGCGAGCTCGGTATCGTTGCGGTTTTGAAAGGTTTTCTTTGCCAGTTAAATGAAATGTATAAGCTTCTATAAGCTAAAGTGCAAAGGTGGGGGATCCAGCCGAAGTAGCAATAGGTCACCAGGGTTTCTGTTAGATAATTTTGTTTAACTCCATGAAACGATTTGAATTCGCCTTACCAAGTCTTTCATTCCTTCACAGTTCATAACTGTTTCATTGGTAGCTACTTTAGAGGACAAAAAGTCGGGACTCATGATAGGAAACCGTATGTGTTGCAGTAAATACGGTAATAACATTAATCTAAAAGAAGGGAATGAATCAGATTCGTCAGATTGATTTGAATTCCTTCGTTTGGATGATAGCTTGTCTTGTTGTCGTTTACGCTGTTCCAGTGTGCCAATAGAATGTCTACGAACAATACTGTCCTCATCAGTACGTAGTATAATCGGAGAAGTAGGATGTGACCAGCCCGGATTTTTTAATAGTGAGAATTCAATCTCCCCTGAGGAAGGGTCAGGGAAGGTAGGATTTTCTTGCAGGTCTACAGTGGTCAAGTTCTCAAAACTCTCTGTGGATGCCTTATCAGAATTATCATCATATACTGTTGGGCTCAGATCATCTTCATACGTAGCCCATCGAAGGAGGGCCTCAAACATTTTTTCCTCTTGGGGAAAGTTTCCTACTTCTTGCTTGAGAGTAGCTTCCAGAATATTTGGACTGGCTTGACAAAAGCTGGAGTGTTTGATCAATGTAGGGAAGGTTTCGGACACAAAATCTTCGCAGGTTAAATAAGTTTTTTTACAAGAATGTTTATCTATGAAAAATAATAAGATATCAGTAGGTCATACATAGTACACTGTGACCTGAACTTCCTGCCAGTTTACCTGCTAGTTCCCATATTTTCCACACATTGTTTGGGCAGAGCTCAAGCCTGAGATACCGAAACGCTTCTTCTTTCAACCTGTCGATACCAAAGCGATCCGACATAACCACCATATTCTCGGCTTGTTGTATATCTTGAATATCAACATCCATGCCATAACAATGTCGCAGTAGACATTCGAAGCTGGTTGGATCAGTATTTGCGAGGGTGATTTCATTGGAATATGTTTCCTTCATTCCATTGGTAAAGAGAGCCTCAAACCAAGAGGACGTGGCGGCCATGACTACTTTGTGTGCATGAAAACATTTTTCTTTATCATCTAGTTTGACCCTAAAGATGACGTCTGAAAATGAAGTATCGTTGAAATATTTCTGCATTAATGGCAAGTAGCCAACACCTCGGTTGAGCACTGGAGGGTCAGATCTAGTCTTCAAAACCTCAAACTTCACGCAAACGATTTGACGATAGCGTTCAGTTTGAAATCCACCATAGTTACCATTCATTGCCATTCGATTTAAAGGAAGGAGAGATTCCTCGCCCCAGGTAGCATGTTCTGCTGACGTTAGTAAATATTGTTTCATGTCGATATACCATTTTCAGCATGCTTACTTTCGCTAAACCAAACAGGATGTTCCGCTGTTTGACATGTTAGCTTAAATACAATGATGACCTTGGACATTGAATCATCACATTAATGACCAGGCACTTACTTTTTCCAAAATCCGCTAGACCACCGTGACCTTTAGACACATCCTCAACGACAAAGACTATGCGAACCTTTTTTCGTATGCCTTTTAGTGGATGAGATTCGCAGTCGACCATCTTCAAGTACAAAGCAAGGTCCTACAACATTAATAGATTGTTAGGCAACCTCGAAATCCTCGAATTAAATAGATAGATGGCATATAAATTACGTTAGGAGTACGCGGCCTCCCTTTGAATAACTGAACAGACGGGATAGAATTAGATATCCGTTTTCATTATCCGATGGGTTGTGATACTACATCATCTACAATACCTTAAGTGCCCTAAACCAGGTATGTCAGAATAACTTAATTAAAAAACAAACATGTCATATAACTGTGGTAGTTACCATTTCACTTCATCTGCTTCGAATGTTGGGCTGCATTGCTCGGCAAACCTTGGAATGTCCTTCCACATGGAAAAGACCCATCGATAAGAGTAAATGAGAGAACCAGTGGAATCTGCGGTACTTGTTGAATGGAGCTCTAATGCATTGCATACCAATCAGTATTAAGAATACTATGCTTGACATAGTTTTAAGAGTGGTAAAGTAACATCTTACCCATGGCTGGTTAATGGACTGCGGAGCCAAGAAGAAGAAGAGTAGTCAATGTTTGTGAGCCCACTTTTCGTTTGGAAATTTTTTGTGCATTTGTCCCCTCTGTCTACTCCATTGACCCTACCACAAAGTATGTTTAGGTCAACATAGATTGACTTATGCCACGATTATACTGAATCAAAGCCTGAAACATTCAATTACATGGAGCTGCATAGTACGGATAGTAAACCTGCTAGGAATAGAGCTACCCTCCAACATAAAATTTCCTAGTTACTTCAATTTGCAGTGTTTGCCACTCACTGTCATGACATTTTTTCACCAAGCTACAAGTTCGCTTACTTTGACACACTATAAGGGCTCTAGCTTTAGTGATAGGCGTCGTTCCTTTCTATGGCCTATTTATACCTTCCTTTGAGGATGTTTTCGCATTTCATAGTTCAATGTTGCAAGGTTCCTTAGTCATCTATAGTTACAAACATTCGTGAATAAAAACAGTTGAAACTGGATGGCGCAAGCAGCTAGGGTATGGCGGACTGGGGCAGCAATGCGATAGTGTTACGTGCGGTGCACATGGTTGAATGGCCGAAGATGGCCTAAGCGTGGTGAAACCGATGTATGAACAATGCACTTGTCCTTTGAGTGTACTCCATGTTATGGAGATACCATTCTCTCCAAATATGAGAGTTTAACATCCATCATAAGTACGCATTGTTCACGTTATCAACACAAACAACCGGGCTAGATTCAGCCATTTTGTTTTTTATACAGAAAACGTTCATTTCAATATATGTATGTATATAACTTTTTATAACTACTATGTGCAAAAACTGACAAGGGGTGGGATTGTGGGGGGGGGGGGGTTAGTGTGCAAAGGATGCAAGCTTACTACTGAAAGTTTCCAAAAAGGGCTTCTTGTCTTTACCATCGGAAGAAGATTTTTTTGACTTTTTCAAGCTCATAAACTTCTTGCCAGGTGATGATGATGATTCTTCTTTGTTGGACGACGCGTCATCGGATTGATCAATGTTTGGACGCTGAGTGCTTGTGCTTCGTCTAGATGGAGCCGAGTAATCATCATCTTGTTCAGGAATGCTAGAGTTCATTGGGGTTGTAAAAGACATGTAAGGAGATTGGTTGTTGCCTGACATTGATCGACGAGTTGACTGAGATCGTGTTAACGAAGCAGTCCGTGAGCGAACAGAACCTGTTGGTGAACCTGGTTGATGACTTGACGTTGCCATATAATGACCTTGATCTAAAAGTGACATGCGTGAGTTGGAATCAAATCGATTGGCTTGACTTGATGCAGCTGTCGACATGTAGGAACCAGTTGAAGTCATACTTCTAGGTGAGTTCAATTGTGTCGCTGAATCCAGTGAGACAGTCGAGGCGGAGGGAGGAGGCGTCTGGAGGGACGATCTTGGAGAAATAGCCACTGAACTTCTACTATTTTGCTGCTGTTGTTGTATGAGTTTCTTTGCTGCAATCATCATCTTGAGTGCTCGGATTTGAAGACTTGTTTGATGAGAGAGGGCAGCAGTTTCGAAAATGAGAGCGGCTGTCGACATATTCAACATTTGGTGCAGCGCATGGGTGGCTAGATCTTTTAGCCTTGGAATATCGTACATGTCGGCTAACAGAAGCAGTTGTGAAAGGATATGGGGTTGATGCTGTTGCGCAGTGAGAAGATTATCGGTGTAAATAAATTGGAGGAAGGCTATGATAACTTGAGAGGTATGCGGAAAATGAAGAGCATGACTTTTGATTATCACTTCACTGTGGAGGTTATTTGTGTTACTTGGACGAGGTGATACATTTTTTTGTGAGCATTCTATCTGTTCATCATCGGACACGACTGGTTTGGTGGTTTCATTAGCAGTTAAATCTGATGTTTCTTTTGAATTTTCCTCTGTGGAGACTTCTGCTGGCGCGGTAGGTTGGGCCAATGACGGCGGCGATTCAGTCACAGTCTCTGTAGCCGCCTCAGACTCTGCAACACTGTCAGTTGTAGTCTGCGTGGTGGTAGTAGTTTCTGCACTTTCAATAGTAGCATCGGTCGAAGCTAGGGTCGAAGCTTCAGTATTGACTTCTGTTTCAACAATCTCTTCCTCTTCTGCTGTATCCTCTTTCACAGTGACCACTTTGACATTCTCCTTCATTAGATTATCAAAGTATGGCCACCGTCGACGTAGAATGGCTGAATTGATTGGAATGACGGAATTTTCTCTGGTAACGATGGAAAAGTCAGAGACGCCGGGTTCATTAAGCAAATTGAGACCCATCTCTTGAGCAAGTTGGGAGCATGACATAACAGGAAGTCGATAAGCACCAAAAGCTTCCATGTCTACAACGGCCAAATGGTCATAATTGACCTGGCGGTGATTGTAGTCAGTAAGGAGATCCCGGTCTCGATGACCAAAAATCATTAACTTGTTTTGGTCTTGGCTTAATATGGAGCGATTCCACGAGCCTGTCGAAAATACGCTCCCAGTTTCAACTCTAGACCATGACATAGAACTGAGGTTCATAAGCCATATACTGAAGGAGTGTGTCTGCGGAGTTAGGTATGTCCCAGTGAGAATGAGATGGTGTCCAAGAATGTGACCTGCAGGAAACCTTAAACCTGGTGGCATTGCGGCGCCAGACATAAGAGATGAAAAATCCTGAATAGGCTTTGAATTATTCTCTGGTGAAGTGATCATTTGCAATTCTCTTCGAACGTCGGCAAAGTTGTAATTAGAATACATGTATATTGAACCATCCACAACTTGCAGCTGTTGTTGTTGTTGATCGGAGTTGTTACTGGTCATCGACTTGGGTTTACTGGTGGCGGCGGGACCAGCTGCACCAGATTCAGTATTCGTAACAGGAATACGAGCGCCAGAGGGAGCAGCGACGGCAATGGAACGATAGGCACCAACATGTTTTTCAATTTGCTTGACGTTAATCCATTTCCAATTTTGGAGATCAAGCACATTAACTTCTTCGATATAACTATTGGTCATATCCTGACCACCAATCACCACTAATGAATTTTGAACAATAGCTGATAGATGTGCGTATCGAGGATGTGGAGCAAAAAGCGTTGGCTCTATTGTATGGTGTTTCCATTCCAATGTATCGACATTCAGTACTGAAACATCATCCAATACACATAAACCTTCGGCTGATTCTCTCGAGTAGCCCATACCACCAAAGAAGATAATTTGATTGTGATATGCTTCCGCCGAGTGAAAATATCGAGGATTTGCAGGTCTTTCGCTATCTGGTGGTGGAATATGGCGAGTCCATTGCAGAGTTTTGAGATCAAGAATGTACAATGAATTGGTCATCTTGCGAGATGACACTAAGCGACCAGCAAATACATATGCATGACCATTGAGGACGGTGACTGAGGCTCCAACGAGTGGAGGTGGAATGTCACCACTTGTATAGCGAACTTGTGTGGTAATGTCCGAGATGGACTGTATGGAATGGAGAGCAGCAGTAGCCGTCATGTAGGATGCGGGATTGTTACTTATGCCTCTGTATGAAGAAAAAAAAAAAAATACGAGTCCGAGACACAGAGCTTTAAAGTTTTTATTTTTGGTGATTTTACACTAGAAAGGGTGAAATTTGCTCATTGAAAATCACAGATCGTTGGTGGCTATTTCTTCATTTTCATTGGGCAAGTTGTATCCGTCGGCCTAAGCCTGCCAAGCACAGATATGAACCTAAATATCTAATCATTATGGTATGTTACCAATTCTCAACAGCTTCTCCCCAAGCTACATCGTAACAAAATCATGAGGTGTCGGCGCCAATCCCTGAATATCACATTATTTGTACCACACTGTGGGTATTGAGTCTAAAGGTGGTACTACAACACCAGTGCGATATTCGTTAGATACAACTTGTTTTAACATGTTTTGGTTTTCTTTTATTGCAGAGGCTATGGTACACAAACACAAAAAGAAAAGGAATGTAAAAAAAATAGAAAGTAAAGAAAGAGAGAGGGTGATGATATGGTGAGGTAGTTCTGTACAAAATTGTGTGGAAAAAGGGGAGAGCGATGTAGTTATGAAATATAAAAAAAAAAAGGGCACTACTAACAAGCCATGTTAGACTTGGTTAGTGAGACTTGCTTGGGAATGTTGTTGGGGTGGGCTATCCACTGGAGTATTGGGTAGTGTGGTTGGTTTCTTTAACATATGGTGCTGCTTAATTTCTCTAGAGTCTGCAGCAGGAGACGTGGCTGGACCAATTTGTGTTGTTGGGTTAGAAGAAGGCGATAACAGAACCTGGGCTTTTGTTTGCAGTAAATTTGGAGGCATTTGGATAGTCATAGGTCTATTTCCATTTTCTTTCTGTGGTCCATTTAGATCTTCCCTTAATCTTTGTTGTTGAGCTAACTGGGCGCTCAGGATCCTCTTTTGTAGAGCTCCAACGTCCGTGGTACCATGCTGCTGTTGGAATTGTTGAAGGGCCAGTTGCATGCTGGCTTTGTCTCGATGAGGAGTGCCGACCGCAGCAGCAACATTGGCGGCAATCATATCGTTAGTCATAGCAAGAGCAGCTTGCTGTGGTGTCAAGCGCTGCTTACTACTTTGTCGTTTGATTGGTATGGTCTGTTGGCTACGAGAGGGATCATTCGGCGCTTGTGTTTTGAGTGCCTGGGCAGGTAGTATAATGCCTACTTGCTGAGCTGTGATCGTATTGGGGTTGAGCGAAGGTATCGTGATTAAGTTACGGAGTTCAGTTTCTTGAAGGAGGCCAGAACTGTAGCTGAGATACCTAGTAAGCAACGCGAATTAGTAAGGCCGTGAGACCAACGAAATTGTAACATATTACCGAAACCACCAAACAAATATCTTAATTTACCTATCATCCATGTCATCGACCATATATTCATCATCATCACTTGCATCACTTTCGATATCCATTTGAACCTTTGGTTTGAACTTTCCACCTGTTCCCATTGACCTTGGTCGGAAACCACGACGGTCAATGAACACTCTACCACCTCGTCCAACACGTTTACGATAAGATGGTTGGCGTCGAACGGTCGTTTCGTTTGGCTCTGTGAGATTGCGAAAGAATTGTGAAGGTATGGGTTGTAAGAAAGGTTGATAACCGGACTACAGTAGACGAGGAAGTTAGTCAAAGATACTTCAAAACAGATGTAAAAAATAGCATGCCAGTATATACATACATCCGTCACATCTTCAAATCCAAGGTTACGTTCACGTCGACGTGCGACTTCCGCCTCAATGGCGGCTTGCGCAGCCGATTTCTTATCAACATCATAAGCGTCACGCTTAAGTTTGTTAATAGGTATTTTGATCCTGGCGCTGTAATTGAAAAATAATATTGTTAAAACATGTCCACGTGAATCAAGCAAGGTATAAAAATGAGAGCTTGCGTGTACCCTGAGTATGCTTCTGTCTTCCGCTTCTTTTTAATCGGAAACAAGTCCTGTTCATCCTTGATATCTAATTGCTGCTGCATTTCACGCAACATACACCGTTGATTGAAGATGCTGTGTTCCATAAGCAGACTTTCCTTTCGGAGCTTTTCTCTCCTCGTCACCATTTCCAACAGACTTCGAGCCGTTTCCAATTCGGCACGCAATTTTCGAAGCTTTTCCATTGATTGCTGGTCTGTTCTTCTGGTTTTGCGCACTGGTTTGGTCTCACGTCGTCGAAAGCAGACATATGGATCGTTGTCATCTCGTAATGCCTCATCCATTTTGAGATCTGGTACTATAGAAGCGCCTTTGCGCAATATGCGACGCTTCTTCCATTGTTCGTAAACGTATTTAGCTTGATCTTTGAAAGTGGTATACGGTTTAACGCTAAATTCGGATTCGAACTCGCTGTAGGGTGGGATATTTGTAACGTCCTGAAAGGTCGATAGAGGATTATTAATGATACGTTACAGGGTGCACACAAACATGCAAATATGACTAGCTATTGTTTATAATGTACTCACAGTTTCAAGGTAAGGAACTTTCTCGAGACTGACAGATTCTATTCGCCACATTATGGATTCAAATGCATCTTCGGATAATGTAAGTTTTGGATGAGTTTTGTTGAATGTAGCCAACCACTCTTCATCCAACTCATCCATCATATAAGGACATCCTATGGAGTCTTCGACGGTGGCGGAGAATCGAACAAACGAAGTAGGGTTGTTGAAAGGTGTTTTGTACAATCGATGAAATTCCTTTAAATCAATAGTCGCCGATGCATCCGGCGTAGGAATATATAGACGGGAATCTTGTCCTGTAGTATACGCCGCATGAGAAGCAGATATAGCAGCTTGCAAGTGATGCTGAAGGGGAGTGTAGATGTGTGTTAAACATTATTCCGAAAAAAAAAAACCTTGCGCTTCAAGCTAGAATAAACAAAGCGATAATTTTCGTAATAAATAAAACTAGAGAGAGAGAGAAACTTACTTCTTCTTCCTCCTCCTTATCGACGCCAGTCTCTACCTGAGGTGCCGATCGTTGACCATGGAGTTGATCAGCGAGATCAGGTAGGTCAGATTGGCGATGGATGGCCAGCGATTGGTCAAACTTTAGGCGTTTGACGCGAAAACGGCTTGACATAACGGCCTGGCTTGCTGAGTCAGACTCTGTTTTTATAATAAAAAAGTACTGGGCCCCCCAAGCGATGTTGCAGTGCAGAAAATGAGAAATGCCGAGTTTTTACAATGGGGTGCTTTGTGATCCTTTGCTAGGTTTTTCTTTTACTGCTTATCCTTTGACATAGACAATTTGAGATCAAAGTGGGATTGAATTCGGATTTTTAGGGCTGTGGTAGACAGGCAGTCTTTTACGTTTGGTTGAGGGTACTTTTTTTTTCTTATTTTTTTTCAAAATGGCTGCCAAAAGTGTCGGAAAACGCTAGTATAGTTGGTATTATAAAATTAAATTTCTGCGCAACCATTACCTCATCTTTTGGAAGTGAGCTCCAATAAGACGGACCTAATAACCTATGAGCTACAGAGGGCTCAGCTGCATAGCTTAGGATAGGAGGGATGTTATGAGAGGTGCAGGGTTGTATTATAATGCTATGAGTCTCTGAAGGACGAGACAACGTATATACAAACTTGGCCACGTATAACTTGGCCACGTATGATGTTTCTTATGGGCGATGTGTGGGAGTTGGGCGTCACAGCAGTTTTATCAGTTTTATTCCCAGCTCACTGTGGTGACTCGCTCCACGCTTGAAACTTTCGCGGTTGGCTAGGCAGGGAGAGCGCGCCCTTGCCATACTCAACGCGTATGACCGGCCATGGTAGAACAACTCATCTTGCATACCAATTACTTGACTCCTCATAAGCTAGTCCTGTTGGTGATTCTCACTAAATTCTGCAACTATGAATATACCGGCATTGCAGTTCACATGATCATTCGCTATCTTATAACTAGTATACAGGTTCGCGTTTCCAGGCATACCTTCTATCCCCGATATATTGTATCATTATGTCTGACCTTTTCCTTGCTACTGAAGCATTTTGATGAATACAAGGAACCTACATTGGGCCAAGTCATGGCAAAGCTGGCTGCCATTGAAAATGAAGCAAATAATGAGTCCATAGTAGATCCAGTACGAGAGAGGGTAAGTCAAATTATGTTGTGTCCAAGCTCCACAACAGGCTGACCACGTTTGGAACTATTCAGATTAGTCAAATCCAAAATCCAGAAAGCATAGATCAACTCATTGGATGTATGTAGGGGCATATGATACGAAGGGCAATGCAATGATGCGGAATGGAGGGGAATGTAAGAGTTTCTAACTAAAAGTATTCATGTTGAATAATCACATAGCGTTGATGGATCTTTTGTTGGATAACGAGGATGAAGAGGTAATTCAATGTCCATGGGAATTATATGACCATAGACCTCTCATTTATAATCATGAACAATCTAGGGTACCACCCCCGACAAAATGGTTTTAGTAAGTGAAGCATGCATGTCAAATACAATGCAACGTATGTCATTAATTGGCTTTGACAATAGGATAACCACAGTGTGTTTGGTATGTTTGTGCGTCGCTGCAGAGTCGAATATCTCAAATTATCGTTCGAAAAGACATCGGAATTGTTTGCCATGTTTAACTCGTACCGCTACGGATATTCTTCGTTCCTGTCATCACAATCTGATGAACACAGCTTGATGGGCAAAAAATCAGCACTGGATAGCCCTCTGGATATCAATGCAGACTATATTGGAGGTGAGTCAGCTATTCTGTTGTTGACAAGGTAGAAAGGTATATGCAACCGACTTTGTTACTAAGTTTTCATTCATGCGCTGACACTCGGTAGGCTGGGTCTCCAATCATGATATGGCGAGATTCTTGGATAAGGAAGCCCGTGCGCTAGACAGTAAGTGGGGATTACAAGCTGGCAATTATAAGTTGGGTATATGATATGACTTGAGTATGTTGATCAATGTGACATTCCTTCCCTATTCATTCACATCAAAATAGAAAATGGCTCTTCAAAAGTCAAACCATTCGAATTACACGATCGTCTGGCTTTCTTGCAGCGGCATGCTCCAGAGTTGGTTAAAGCCTGTCACGTTCGGTAAGGCTATCACAATCCATAGTCCTTTTATCAGTTGTACTCTATATACTGAACCCATCACAGGTTCCTTAGCTGTATTCGAATAGGAGAATATGAAGGGGCCTTAGAAAACCTGCATCGGTTCTTTGATTACTGTTTGCTCAATCGAGAAATTCCACTTTACCAGTATGCGTTGCTCAATCTTGCCATACTGGAGCACACATTTGGTCACAAGCAAAAGGCGCTAGCGGTAAGATTGATCTTAACTTACGGCCCTTAGATGGATATGGAATATTTATCCGTGAATACGATCTTCGCTTTGTTTGTTTGCTACACAGGCTATTACTGAGGCCCTGGACGTTGCTCGTGAAAATCACGACGAAGATTGTCTAAGTCAAGCTCTCAGTTGGTTGACATTTATCGAATCTAAACACAATGCGGGAGTCCAGCAAAAGTTTGTTTTTGGAGAAAACAAGGCCAAGAATAAAAACATTGCATATTTGAAAAGCATGGATTTGCTTTGGGATATTAAACGAAAACTTCAACGGGTATGCAGCATAAGAGATTAGGCATGAATGACGAGCTAAATCTGTGACTCAATTTTTTTTTTTTCGGCATTGTAGGGCGATACGGCAGCGAGTATTCATGAGAATCTCTTAGCGACATCCGCCATTGGAGCAATGCATAGTCTCGATCGTATCTTTGAACTTAAAAACTTACTGGCTGCCTCCACTTGGAACCAACATGGTATAGTGCTTGCAATGTCATTTATTTTTACCAAAAGCCCTGTTAACTATATATTGACTGTTGCCTTGATTTTGTTTGCGAATTGCCTACTGAAATACAGGCAACAGCGCACTGGTTGACTACTATGTCCATGCCAGTTTGGATATTGCTACCGAGCAAACTCCAGTGGGACAGATCGAAGTGGCAACTTGCATGCTGGCTTTGCACGTGAGTTTTTGTGTACTTGTTTGGGATGAAACAGTCGCGGAGATATTAGATTAATTCTTTATGTGGCAGTACACTCGACACGGAAACTACTCTGAAGCGCAATCTACATTGCAATCATTCGCGATCAAGTATCCTCACGCAAGCGACTTATCATTGTTATGGAAGAGATGCTTGAAATATATCCATGGCCTGAAATCGACGTAACGTATCACTCATTATGATTAATGTTGATTTGTTTGCGATTTTCATGTGGTGCTCGGACAGACGCTAATAATTCGCTTAGGCTAAAAGTTGCGCCATCCATGATTAGCGAAATTCTGATTACTCAGGCTTCGTTTATGGATCATCAACGAGCAGACTTTGAAAATTGGGGGAATTATCGTGCCACCAGCTTGCGCCACAACATATCACAGGTAAATACAATTTGCAAGTTGTGACACCGAACTCTGTTGGAAGCCCCAATGGAATGGAGCGTACGAAGGAGAGTGCGTAAAATCAAAATTTTGACAAATACAAACAGGTCAATCATATCTTGAAAGAATCCGAACCTTTGTCAAGAGAAACTGGGCACATTCTAGATACTTGTATAACCATGGTGGCGCAAGCCGACATCTCTATGGTGAGTCTAAGACTCCTATTATCAAAATTCATCCGAATATCCTAATCGTATATTGGCGTATCATATAGGATATCGATGAATATGATTATGCCATTGAACGCCTACAAGAGTGTTTGCATTTAAGTGCAAAATGTCATTCGATGCCGTTGTATTGTGCTTGTTGTATGAAGTTGGCTGATATATGTATTCGACAAGGTCAATACAACAAGGCTATACGGATTGTTGATGCTCTGTTTGCAAAGGTATGTTAACGTGAAGGCGTTTCTTTTTTTGTGAACTCCTGTGGTTTCAATATGGAGACAAGGACGCGTGTCGCATGATGGATTTCACGATCATTTGGGCTCACTGGCTTTCTTTCTTTTTTGTTTTCTTGTATTTTGATCGACCTGTACTCCTGCAACCCCAAGGTCTTGGGCCTGAACTCCTTACATTTGATTGCTTACACGCATTTGTTACGGTCTAAAGCATTGTTTGGGCTGCTCGTCTCTAAGGATCAAATAGGGCTGGAGAACAAGGTCATAACTAATTGTGATTTAGCGTTATCTGGGTACGAAACACTACAGTGCGATGAAGGTAGCAGGCAAGCACTGTCTGTCAAAATGCTTCTGTTCCATAAGCTAGATCGGATACAAGATCGCAATGATATTGCTCTCCAGATTAGACAGCTTGGGGCTGATTAATTATGCGTTCCAATAGATCGCATGGCAAACTGCAAGTGACCAATCTCTCCCCCCCCAATATTATGGTACCGATCAACGCTAGAAACAAGCTTTGCAAGTACCACTTGTAAAAGGCTAGCACCGGCGGCGCTATGAGCTAATATTGTTTATTCAATAATTTCTATACCATTTGATTTCTTTATTACTACCCTCTATTTATGAGGTTGGAACTGTTTTTTGTTTTGTTTTGGAAATGCTTTCAAAAGTAAAATCTGCTCTAAAGTCTAGTGATGTCTCTACCTGACATCCATGTAAGGAACCAAAACATTGGAATCAACATCTTGTTACGGAAACTGACGGACATACTCAAATATGCAGATCTGTGATATAATGGGAGTAGGCCACGTCAATAAACTTTGATCACAATGGACAAAGGCCGGAATATAACTCTAATCCTACAAATAAATTGTTCACTTTTACCTCCAGAAAAACCACGCAAGATGGCCGCCCTCGGATGCTTTTTTATGGACTGGTGTCATATCCACAACCGCTTCCCAAGATCCAATATAAGCCATAGAGCCTCTGTTGTGGAAACTAAACTCTGGTACTTGTGTTTCTAGCCCCCTTTTGGCAGCTTTATTGAGTACTAGTTTGATGAGAAATTAAATATAGATATAGATTAGTACTTGATTATTCTCGCACGGAGTGGGTAGCAAAATGTCATGGTCATGCTTTACCATCGGCTAAGTATTTGGCTTTCTGTTGTGCTACTTGTGCCGTGGCAGGCAAATCATAATCTTTGATAGTGGCACAATCTCCCATGGCGTAGCTAACAAGACGTAAGTCAATATTATTATGAGAAATTTACGAATAAATGACGATTGTTATGCCTCTCATAGCAAAAAAAAAAATAAAGAAATGCAGGTTTGACGGGGGCACTTACATATTTGGCAACACACTCTTACCGTCCTTTGCCAAAACTCGAAGGTAACCATCAGTAACCAGTCTTACGAAAAGAAAAATCCCCCCAGTATAAGGAAGATACGCCAATTAGAACACAAATCATCTGAGAATGACGCGGGAAAACACCTACCCACTAGACTAGACCCATTTCCCACTTACCTATGGCTGTGCGTGTCCTTCAGCGCATTCTGGCATGACTCTACTAGTGGATTTTGCATCAAACCAGTTGACCATACCAACATACCAAACGGGACTTTTGACAAAATAGACAGAACAAGGGGGGTCAGAAATTTGTAAAAAAAAAAGCCTGTGTTGATCGTTGACTTGGCCCATATGACAGCCAATTCAATGCGGGTAACACCAACTGGAAAATATCCTACCTTCGCCATCATCCTTTACAATAAGACGGCCATGTTGTACCTCAAGTACTTGACGACCTGTCTAGATATTTCAAGTGATGCCGTAAGAAATGGGTTTGGTTTAGTAACAGCATAGTATCTTGGAGTACATCTTACCTTGATTTGGATGCCGCGACGAGCAAACTTCCTAGTAGCGTATGCAGACAGGTTTTGGTCAAATGTTCCAAGAATTTGAGGCGCTACATCATACAGTGTCATTCGGGTATGGGCCATAAGTTGCGGGTAGAGCCGAGAGAGGTCTTCGGAGATAAAATCATGCAATTCCGAAGAGAATTCGACGCCCTGTAAGCAAAAATGCATGAGAACATTGGTGGTGATGCCATGGAAAGGATGGATTTTTCCCTACCGTTGGACCTCCTCCCACAACAGCAAAATGAAGTTTCTCGGCTTTTTCTTTGTCACTCAGTCCAGGTTGAGCGGCATACTCAAAGCCTATAGATGTATTAAACGATTAATGAAGGTGGGGTTATATTATTACCCAAAAAAAAAACGAGCATTGACTTCTAATGTTCTTTACACTAAACATTTACTTACATTCTAAAATACGAGCACGAATTTTCCTAGCGTCTTGAATATCTTTCAAGAAGAATCCATGTTCTTTGACTCCAGGAATCCCAAATGTATTGGAGTATGATCCAACACTAATAATGAGCTTATCATAGTCCAATGTGAACGGTGTACCTTTGTCTGATGAAAGACAATAATAATTTTGCGGTGTTAGGTTATCCGGCCAGCCAGATATCAAGTGAAAATAGGGATTGCATCCTACAAATATTTGAATAGGCAAACAGGGTGGACTTACTATCGTCTAGATTGGATGTGCAATGTACCACTTGATTCTCGATGTCTACATCATATGATTCAGCGCCTAACATACGATATGGTCTAGTTTGGTTTAACAATGGACGTATTCATACCTATTTTATCACACCATGCTTGATGGTAGTCGATGTTGTGAGAATATCCTCGCACTGGTTCAGTGGCGCATCTGGCAAGGGAGTTTGGTCATATTATGTGTACCGAAGACTCGCTTACATTTGGCTTAGCATTTTCCTTAATTGTGGAATATAGCTCGGCTCTCCTATGTAAGTCACGCGTCATATTTTTGTGTTTATACCTGAATTCAAGTGTTCCAACGGAAGTGCTATTGTTTTGACAATTTCAGCAGCGGAGTTTACTCAAACCACATATCCGGGAAATTCCTGCTGACGTACCTGGCAAGTAAGGGTGTAAATACGAAATAATTACGAGGAGATACTACAGTCACTTCATAATCTTTTCGGCTGAGATCTTTCATAAACTTGAATCCTGAGTACAGCCAGCAGCAATTAGTGAATCGTGTTAGCAGGTTTCTTCTGACATCCAAAAAGTAAAGTTTTCATGTGTACCGACCTGCCCATCCAGAGCCCAGTACCACAACGCGGCCTTGTGAGTGTGTCAAGGTTCTCGTTTTTGTGTTATGTACGGCCCGTGCATTCAGCTCAGCTAGTGTACGAACAGGTGTGGAAGGCTTATTTAGTAGCGTTTTGACGACATTCATCGGTGGAAAGAAAAGGAGATCTGTAATAAAGAGGGGATAGAGAAGCAAGGATTAAATCAACAAAACAAAATAAGTATTAAAAAAAAATTAAAACCGGTAGCAGTCGACATCACCATTGCTTATCGGAAATGGTGCTCTCAGACCGCCGTCAGTTCGTCAAGTATGACTCTTTGACTACGGAGCGGGAGGTAAATAATAAGAGCATTTATCTGAGTGAAATCGATACTGGAACAATTTGATGACATAAAGAGCTATTGCAGTTTTTGCAGGAAGGGAATGAAAATGGGAAATTATTTCACTTCTAGCGAGGGGGGCAAGTTCGGAATGATTCACTCCACTCCGGAATCCAAATGGTCGATGGTACGGTGAAGCATGTTGTGGTGTAGCATTGGTGACAAGTACTATCCTAAATTGTTAGGTTGGTATCAACCTGTCAATCGTATTCCCTCGATATAGATGCTGCAATGAAACATTACACGCATGGTGATAAGTGTTTTCCAACAGCGGTACTACAATTATCAAGCAAAAAGCTAATCTGCCTAACAAGATACAGCCACCTTCCTAAGCCTGTCGTTAGGCTCATCATTTGATGACAACATCCATACTTACCAACACATCCAAGGGGTGCTTGCCGATCTAATATTTTATCATTAGCACCGATAGGCTTCTAGGATGTTAATATTTTAGGAGAAGGTTTTTATTTGTTGTTGGCAGTATAGCCAAACGCATGTGTGCCACAAGAAGAGGCACTCTTTAAGGGAACCGCATGGTTTCGAAGTGTGGTAGCAGTGTGTTTTGGGGGAGGGAGATATTTGAGTTTGTTACAACAGGGCGTAATTTTCCTGTCCGTAAATCGTTTAAATACAGGTCCCCATTCTTATTGCATCCACACTTCACCTGTCAACTGCACATCTCATAGCTTTTCTTTTCTTTTTTAAAGCGAGTCACAGGTACGAAAGGCAACTCAAGTTTAATAAGCACCCTAAACATCCCCGCGTACTAAAGTCATTTACTTTTATCTACCAGCGCTTTCCAGTCTTCATACTCAACTTACTTTGGACAGTTTTGTCTTTATTTTGCTCTCCTCTGATTTGATTTCACTATGCCTCCGGACAGACCTACCAAGCCTGCACTTCCTCGCCCGTATCCGGCGCCGGTTCCAAGACCTCGATAGGATGGAATCTCCTCGAGACGTTGTCTGCTAAAGTCATTACAAATCAAAACCAAAAAACTGTCCATCTTCATCGTTCACTACATCCAGTTTTGTGCCTGTTTTGCATTTCCTCTCTCTGCGCTATTGATTGTTCCTATTTGCATTCTTCTAACATTGTGTTCCTTGTCATTATTTTCGTTCTTTACAAATGTACATAGCCTCTTTTTACGTATCTCTTTACTAGTCTCCTTTGTTACTTTAACTATGGTAAGCTGGCTAGCCAGCTCATTCAGCTATCGCGTTGACGCGTTAAGCATCTGCTAGTCTATTTTATGATATTGCACAATTATAAACTATGATCTATGAAGTTTTGAAAAGTTGCGTAATTAATTCAAACGGTTTGCAAGTACTTTAAAAACGTTTTTTAGCTTGGCCCAATTTGTCGATTTTGCACGACGTTCAGGACGAAATTGACAGACTACTGGAAATTGCTTTGAGGAACAAAATAAAAAATAAAATAAAACCCAGCCAGAAGCCAGCCCTTTTCTCCACTCAATTATGAAAAACCTCAGGAGTCCCGATGACCATACGTTGCCGGTATTAAATAATTCCGATTTGCCGTCAGTACCAGGGATGGGCGTCCTGACATGACGATGGAGTTCAATTTGTTTGGTTTTTCTGTCGTATTGCAATTGCAAATGATTACAAGTATTCATATTAGTGAATTGATATAAAAAGATATAACTGACACATTTTTTATAGCTATTTTCACATATGCAAGCAAATTAGGGATAAGTGGCGGTAGAAACTGCTCAGCCTGTCAGCATGACTATGAGCTTCTAAGCACATTGAAACATGGCTATCACAGCGCCGAATGAAAAATATTTTTTTATTCCTGTTATTTGTCATTCAGTTTGCTTTGTCATTCTTCCTTCTTCCTTCACAATGGATTATTTATCCCCACAAGCATCACCTCCATCAAACACAACCATGCATTGGTCAGCTCATCATCATACAGAGGACAAGTTGGACGTTGCTGTCGAACAACTATTACGAATTTACAATAATCCTGACTCTGCTTTGACACCACCTTCGCATAACCACCAACACCACCACCACCAACACCACCATCAGCATCATCATCATCGAACTCTTTCAGTAGACCTTGGAAATGGAGAACGTCGTCCACATCGTGCGTCGACTTCATGGCTAAATACAAACGCAGGGTTTGAACCACAGATTTACCGCGCTAAAGACAATACCAGACCAACTACAAAGACTTTTATAGACTACACTCCCCCGGCGTCACCAAAGCAACCTTCCAAAACAAGACGGGTGGTCACTTTTGAAGATGAAGTAGTCAAAGACGATACTTCCACTTTACCAACACCTCCATCTTCACCTGTAACTAGAGACAAGCCGGTTTCGCCTGACAATACTACGCACAGACAAAACCGGTTGTTAGCTTTGCTTCATCTAGAAAAGCCGAATATACTCCTCAAGCGCTCAACGCGATAAAACCAAACCTTCCTTCGGCGACATCAATACCATCCATCCCTGTACATTTGTCATAATGTCACTGTATATTCTTTCTTGACCTGGACCCCACATCCCCAACCCGTATTCCGTGTCAACATTCCACGCACGAACAAAGTTCAAACAAGGAATGGCCATGTTATTTTTTTTCTTTGAAAAAAAAAAACAATATACATGTATAATATATTTCTAAATGCAAATGCATACGTTTCTCTTGCATCATTGTTTCACATCCTGCGAAGCAAAATGATAGCCTCCCCTTGGTGAAGAGAAGGCAGCAACACTGTATATATAAGAAATAGTGAATTTAGTATACACATAATGTAACATATTTTGTGGGGCTTTTATTATTTTCAAAATGTTCATAAACATATACATATATATCCATCGTTTACCATACCGGACGCGGTTACAAGTTGCCATTCTGAGTGCACCACAAAATGCTGGTCACACCACGTGGATAATACTTGCTGCCCTTAGCAACACCGGCAATAATCTGGTCACTCCATGCCCAGTATGAGTTTTCAGGGCTGGTGAGCCAACCTACGTGAGCAGCATCAGCTTTGGGATCAATATCCTGGTTAAGGATACTGCGGGCAACGAATTGACACAAGTAAATCTTGCTAAGCCATGAGTTGTCACTTGTAGATGAGAGTTTCCAGCCACCATCTTGGAACAAACAAATACCAGGCTTGAGAATGGCTTGGTAGTGATTGGTGAGTACTTGAAGGTATTCAGCAAACTTTCCGTCCTTGGCCAATGCATCTTTGCGACCAGTGAAGAGAGGATAGACAAGAGCTTCAATGGCAGGAATAATTCTAGCGGGATGAGGGGTAGTAGTATTGATGATAGCGGGAATCAATGATGACTTTTGGTCGACAGCTGAAACCATAGTGCGAGCACACAAGTCGGCTTGGGAGGCAGCCAAATCAGCCTCAGCAGTAGCATCGTTATTTCTAAACACCTTTTCCAATGCAAGGTAAGAAGCCCAGCATTTACCAGCAATGTAGATATTCTCAGTGGCTTGGCCCAATGAAGTATCGAGAGAGTCGTAAGTGGTGATCTCAGCTCCTCCCTTGGTTCTTGAAGAGTCGAGTTTCATGACACCAGTACGTTGAGCAGGGTCAGGGTGATCACGGTTGACCAAACTTTGAAGACACTCCTTGAGAAGACCGAGACGTCTTGATATGAAATCTTTATCCTTACTAACGTTGATATACATGCATGCGGTGATAATCCAGTTAGTCAATTCTTCACAAGACATGTAACTGAAACAGTCGGTGAGGAAAGGCCGTTCATATGCGGAGTAGTGGGGAGGACTGACGTGATTGGCTACACCCATATCATGTGTAAATGTAACACCACCGTCGAGCAACTTGGTAGGGTCAGCTCTGGAAAAGACTTGATCATAGTAACTATGAGTGTCAGCGTAAGCATCGAGGTTATTCTTGACAGTCCAAGGGTTCATGGTCAGTTCAAAGAAAGCTTGATCAATGACCAAATCCAAAGTGTTGAGCATACGATATTCTCCTTCGTTGACAACCCAGAATGGAGTTCCATCCTCCTTCTCCAATAATTGAGTACTGCCGTAGTAACTGTGGATGGCATGAGTTAACTGGAACTTTTGCTCGTCACTGAGTTTGGGTACAATCAAGAGGTTGTTATCAGGAATTTGCCATTCCATGACAAGACGATCATGGTTCTCAACAGCGTAGTGAGCCACATCACGAACATTTTTCCACCATCTGTTATAGAGATAGCGAGTATCCATACCGCTAGTTGCAATACCATCACGGTGGAAACAGACGGCGAATCTAATCTGCTTCTCCTCTCCGGGTTGAACAGTTGCAACCATAGCAGCGCATCCACCGAGAGAAGTAGTGGGATCTTCAGGCAATAGAACCAAAGTCTCGATCTCGAAACCAACTCTTGCGTGTACAGGATCCTTAGGTCCGTTACATGAAACAAGAGCAAAGTTACGTCCACATCCAACACCGTTGAGCTGGTCCATGTTCTTGTGATTGTGTTTCATATAATGAAGAGCAAAGTCCTTTTGAGAATCAGTGGATCCAAATCCAAATACCACTCGACGAGGTTTATCCGTTTCGGTATTGTTAACGACAATATCCACAAACACAACAGGCAACAAGGCGTCCTTGAGAGCAGACTCCGAGGCAGTATCAGGGTCAGGAATTTTCTTGACAGGACTAGTGATACGGAAGCTCAAGTCACCGGCGTGCCAAGTATCTATGCAAGGATGGTACTCACGCTCGATGGCCTCATCAGGAAAGTGGCGAGTGACCTTTGACTGTTGAGCAATTTCCTCAGGAGTATAGTTTGCTAACACACCATCTGGAGCTCCATAGAAAGGCAACATATCAAAGGTACCTTCTTCTGTTGCACTCTCCAAACCAATGTAAACGTTTTGATCCGCAGGCTTACCGATTTCATGACCGAAACCTCCGTGTGGACCACGTTCACCAAGAGTGAAGGATGCAAAAGCTCCTATGGGAGAATGCTGTGCGTTGAAGAAGACAGTCTTGGACATTGAAAAGGGAAAACAATACAAAAAAGAAAAGGTAAAGACGAGAAAATGAGGTTCCTGTGAAATGGCTTTTATTTTACAAAGAGATAAAACTCTTATTGGGCGTATTTTAACAAGCGCACCTTTTGCTTTGCGGGGGTTATCCATATGGGGAATTTGCGTTGCTGTGAACAATCCAGCCACTGCAAATTTCTCCAGTAGGAAAACACATTACTTTCTGGAATACCCGAGTCTCAAAGATTTCCGTCTGCCCGAACGGTGTTTTTCCATTAGTCCTTCTGGCGTCATCTTCTCCTCTGTCCATATGGTGATGTTGGGGTCGCCGCTGTGTGGAGCCATCATGGCGTGTCTGATTTTTTGCTGATTGGAAGGTAATTTGCTAGTATTGGAATATGATGTTACTTTGTCTGAAGGAGGAGGTTGAGCGTACCGAGCAGCTAACTCTTCTAAAGTTCGGAGGGACGAATCATTGGATGTTTGTGGAGGAGGAGGAATGTCTATTGTACTGTGATAGGACAGTGTGCCGGATAGATTTTCATTGTGTGGTTGTTCGTCATTTTGCTCCAGTTCATCTAACGTTGGTGGCGGTTCATGATTAAAGGGATTTATACTAATAATATGCCGTTGTTGGTCACCGGTAACCAAAGAATGATCTCCGCGTCCCGGAGGATAGTTAAACTCTGCTTGACGAGACCATGTGGACATACAAGCACCTACCCACGTCAAGGAAACCACCCATTTCCCTTGTTCTTTCCACCTGAGAATTTGTTGTTGCTGTTTTTTGTTTGGGTGTGGAGCATGAATTACAACATGTGTACATTCATTAGCATTTTGTGCCAGTTGTGCGCCTAAGGTCCGAGCATGCGACATGGCAGCATCAGTATCATCTTCATTCTGTTGTGCGAAATAGAGTATACAGTCACTCAAGGGAGCAGTTGTACGACTGGAGCTTGTGAGACTTTGAGAGAGGCTATGCCTTGATGATGTTGCATCTCGCGCCGCCGCCCAAGTTCCTGCTCCTCCTGCTGTGTGTTTATTTGGCTTCTTTTGTGTTTTGGTCACCCGCGTCTTTCGTCGTTTCAATGGTTGTGAATTATGTGAATTGATTCGGTAGCGAATTGGTTTTATGGCATTGTCAGTGTCCGCCATTAAGTGGGATCAACAACAACGTGTAATGTGCAAAAGCTAGTGAAGTAAATTGCTTGTTGTTGTGAGGCGCGTGATATCTGGAATTAATTTTTTTCGTCGCGAAATTTTGTTTCTTTTACTTGAGTCAAGACACGTTGTCGACTGATCTATTACAAAGTGAATCTACATACGAACATACTACGCCATGCCTCCAAGCTATGAACATAAAAATCAAGACAAAACGTCATCCGATCACATTCCAAATTGGAGTTTACAGCCCATTTTATGTCAAGTATAAGTACTCTTTCACGCTCTTTCCTTTACTTTATTACCACTTTTTCATATGCAACTTGGAGTTGGATGGTTGACTGCTAGATGTTCTTGGTGGTAATGTCTTGGTAGCTGCTGCCGCTGCCGCAGTATAGGCGGGTACCTCGGTTTTGACAGTAGCCAATGGCCGGTCCAACGATATCAAGTCGTCTATAAATTGATTTGGCGTAATGATATGTGTGGATCCTGAACATAATGTGGTTATTAGTATTGTGAACAATAGTTGGGTTCCTTTAATTGAAATGCGCTTTTGTATACTCACCAATATACACCTCGCGATCATAGGCTTCAGCAAGCTCGTAGGCAGATCTGATTTCAGAATAGGTAATACCACCGGCCACGAATATGATGACAGGAGGGCCCGAAGGAGGTTTCGGTCCAGCCTAGAAAGAAACATACGTGAGTCACTTGTGAGAAAATCTCCTGGAATCCCTCCATCCATTCCTAGCACCCTGTACTTACATTGCTTCCATCAGTCTTCTTGTGCCATTTAGTATGGTACACTCGTAGTTGAGGAACATACTTTTTACCAGTTTTAGTGTTCTGATTTTTGTTTTCGGGCTCAGCCACACGAATCAAGGGGAATAAACTTTGATCGATTGTTTCCTTAATATGAGCCTGTTGGAACGCAAGTTTAGCCAGTAGGTCCTACTTTCATATATCTGTGACATTCACGTATGATATCACACTTACTTCGCTGACACGCTTGACAACAGGTACATAGCGAGAGAGATCATATGGAACTTCCTGAGAACTATCCTGCTTCTTCTTTTCCTTCTTTGACTTTTCGCCCTGCTTGTTGGCTGATTTGGAAAGCTGAACACCAAGTAAGGAGAGGTTTTCAATGGCTTCTTTGTAGTCCTGATCAAGTCGAGCGTGTGCCAGTAGGTTTTGTTTTTTATCCTCATCAACCTGTCCTTCTGAAGATGCTATCCATAACATGAGCAAACGAGTTTTGTCGTATTGGCTATAAAAGGATGATTAGACTCCATATACCACCAACAACTGGTCAGCTATGCTTTGCCAATATTCTTATCCCATCTTTCATACCTAGTGTAAGGATCATCCAATACAGGTAACATTTCTTCTTCAATATGTTTGATACTATCACCATCTGGTGTTTCACCACACGCAAGATTCTATGCAAAGGGGTTAGTGGTCATGGTCTATGCGTCGTAATAATTGACACCAATTAAACATCTTTTACCTGCTGTGTCAAACCGATAGTGTCCAAGTTATGTGTATTGAATTCGTTCATACAATCAGCAGCAATAGTCATATGAGCCGAGAACTGTTCAAAGGCAGTGTAAGTATAAACGTGATAATGTGATTACCGAGTCCCAAAGCCATTGTCCATACCTTGGACTTCATTTCTTGAAATTGTGGTAAATTGGCCATCACCTCTTTCATGTCATTCAAACTTCTTACTTTGGACGATCTAGTGGTAAAGAAAGACTGGGATTAGATAAAACGGAATAAATCAAAAAAGAAAAATGTCAATGTCATATTCGTACCCGCCAGCTCCTTTGTTCTGGGCAATAAATTCGTTAAAACTTTCAATGAGCTTCTCGGTCGTATTAGCGATATGCATGTGTCGTATAGATGTGTAAACCGAGTCCTGCTCGTCCAGTACGATTTCCTTGGATGCGGTCAATCCATCTTCCTGGACGTACTCATATGAGTATTTAAGACCAGCAGGGCTTTCTTCAACATTGAGCAAATCCGTCATCATGGCCTGGTAGGTGAATTCGTTGAGGAATGGCGATAGATGGTCAATGGTGCGGTCCAAGATGATGAGAGTACCACGGGGAAGCGGTGGGTCTCTCGCTGGCTAGAAACGGTGGACAACTCCAAGTCAATACAATGAATGCATCACGGCCACTCGAACAATCTGTCTGCACTCTCACCGGAAACTCAGGATTCAATTTACAAAAGTTATCGAGTTCTTGTTGTACAAGCTTGGCTAAATGCCATGGTATATTCCTGTTGACAGTGCCCTTGACATCCAAAGGCCGATGGTAGCGGATCAAAGGATTTTCTCCCACAGTTGCGCATACGGATAAGATCTGGTAAATACATGGTCAGGTCTCCTTATATCGGACAGTATCAAGATTTGCAATTTGTATTACCTGTTTAGCAATATCATCCAGGTTTGCTTCCAATTTTCCAGATGAGCTTGTTCGATTACTAGATGCTGATTCCTTTCCGAACAATTGCGCAAAGTGATAGTGACTATTCAACGAGAATACAGCAGCTTCCCGAACTGGTAGATGCAATGTCATGTCAATGGCAATATCATACCTTTTTCATAGGGGCCAAATCCTATACATACTGTAAAAGTCGACGTACATCTCCTTCAATGAGTGTATGTACTTTGAGACGTCCGAAACTCGCAGTTTTCGGGTAAGCTCTTCAAACACTTTGTTTTCAAGACCTAATCACGTACGAGTAAATACCAACGAATACTTGGTTCAACATCTATATGGGGTTACCAGCCTTACCGCTTGTAAAATGAACATGTGCAGCAGCGTACATGGGACCACCCTTTCTGGAAAAATCATCGACAAGTCGAGAAGCTGATTCAATGCAAGGTGTAAGAATGTATATGGCTTCGAGATTGGGATATGGCTGTCTTTGCTTTTCGATATTCTCCACAACTAAGCAAAAAAGAAACATTATTAAGAGATAACTAAGAGCAGATAGTTTTTGTATTGAATGAAATACACGTACGAGTCACCTAAAAAGACGAGAGTTGGGGGGGGGGGCGATATGATCCAAATTAAAAAACGCAAACGTTGATCATAAGTTGACATAAATTCTTCAGCCAAGTAGCATAATTCCTGGTGTTTTACTTACGTTTTCTTCAAGAATATCATACATCCTACAAGCAGAGCTGAGGATCTTCAGCGACCGGGAATCGACCACGACGATTTTCCAGCGTCCAGCTGGCTGTACTGACTTGATAGTTTCCAGGAACCCTAAGTGGAATTGGGGGTGATGGAGTTAGAGAGATTGTCAGAACTTCGGCAACAATACGAGTAAAATGGTGTAGATAGATAGTAAACACTCACGTCGCTTCAAGATTTCATCAATGCCAATCATCTGTGTGGAAACAAGTACGAAGTAACGAGCAAGTGGCAGTGATGGAAAGAGCCAAGGCGGAGTTTTCTATTTTAGGATATTGGGACGGGGATTTTTGGCTTGAAGAATTTTATTGCAGTGTCTGGAAAACGAATGAATATGAACGAGACAATTTCTATACATAAGTGGATTGCAAAAAAGTTATATAATGAATACAATAAGGAATGGAATGGAATGGAATGGAATGGAATGGAATAGAGGTGAAATGATATGACATGATATGAGATTTAATAATCGATAAGCATAGATTTAGGACCATGCCATAAGTTGATAAGGACAGCGGCAGTGAGAATCATTGCGAATCGACACCACTTCCATATAGTTCTGAAGAAACTCTTTATGATTCTTCTCATTTTGCCACTGATGGCAGTTTTTTGTTTGGGAGCAAGGATAACCACTAGTCCATTGTCATCGATGGCTTCAACAAGGTCATTGCAATCCGGGTACAGGCCATATTCTGGTAAATCGGCTGGATCAAAATCACTTACTGAGGTATCCATCGGGGACAATAAATCATTTTCGAGCCGATTAATGAAATCTACAGCTTCATCCAGTATACTTGGATCACTGATTCCATTGCCTGAGAGAATCGTACCGAGAGCGTATTCGGAAGGGTTATTGTAAAAAGAGAGGAGAGAATCTTCGGTGGCTTGAGCATAATCAAGCATTCGAGAAATAGAAGAAGCATGACTTGGCGATGACATCTTTTGGCTCTTCTGGGACATATCTTTGAACCATACATTTTCAAGTTCACTCAGGAGCGACTTCTTGGGTACCGTAGGGTTCTTTGAGCTTGTACCATAGTACAGGCTAGGTGTTGGAGTTTGCACAGAGGATCCACGTTCACGTTGTTTTTGAAGAAGACTGCGATGCTCTTCCAGTGATTCATTTAACTCGGCGATATGTTTAAATTGTCGATGATAAGCTTCCTGTAATGAATCATAATCATCTTGGGTAAATTGAAAGGATTCAAATTGATCCTTTAGAAGACGTAGGTCTCGAAAGGTGGTAGACAATTTAGCCTCCAGTTCCAATTTAGCGGCTTGTAGGGAAGTGTTTTCAATCTCGAGTTTGCCGACTTTTTCAAACATGTTACCGATCAATGCATACGATTCTGCTGATGGACTTTCAGCGCGTTCTGCAGCTTCATATTCCAATCGGCGTTGTTTCTCTGCAGCCTTTTGGTTCATTTCTTCGAGTTCCTGGATTTTTTGTGCAGCAATATTAAGGTCTTCTTTGAGAGCGGCAATTTCCGTCTCCAACTTTCGGGTAACTTTCTTGTTATTTTTTTCTAAATTCTCGGCTTCTTCTAATGAAGCTTCCAGTCTACTTGTCAATTCTGCATTCTTAGTTTCCAAAACATCTATGATGGCATCTCGAGTGACTTTGGAGGGTATCCTGTTGCAATGATCGTTGTCTGACGGTGGCCTGTCGGAGGTATCGGGAGTGGGGTTTGGGGCGACACTGGGCTCGGAGAATTGATTTTGATACATATGAAGTTGCTGTAATAGAGTTTCATACTTGTTTTTCAATTGTATGTTATTTTCCAGCAATGACTTTCCTATTTCTGCTGCTAGCACCAGGTCTAAGGGGGAGCAGGTTCAGGTACCGTGAGGGTATTTCCCAAATTAGTCATGAGAAATGTAAGCAATATGGACAAATGTTTGCCACCGCTGTCAATATACTATCCACCTACCTCGTTCTTTATCCTTCAGAGCTGTGTAAGCATTCTTAAGCATTGGAATTAAATCGGTAGGAGATTTTTCGACGATCCATGACATGGAAGATATGATAGAGTTGGTTGACATGGTTGGAGATGGTGGACCGGAGGGATGCACCATGGCAGCGGGGGATTTGACATTTTGTAAATTAAGAGTGGGGCGTCTCTGCGAGGCCAACAACATTAAGGGTTTTAAAAATGTGGTAAAGTAATGAAAGTGAGATTAAAATGAATGGAAAACCAACATGGGTTTTGAAGAACGTAGTGGATAAAAGTGTGATGATAATTATTATTCACATGCCACCCAACAAAAAAAATAAATTAACAGCTGCTCGCTTGGACTTTCTACAGGATCAATCACATGAGTTACTCTAAAACTTCCACACTTGACTTTCGTCATATCCCATCATCTTCAACAATCCTTGGACCTTGCCTTGACTCCAATCTCGCGCTCTGTCTCCACTTACGTGTCGCAACATTCTAAATGACAGATAGTTTAGTACTCGTTCAAGGGAATAATTGACCCCCAACCAAACAAAAAAAACTACTCACGCTTCAGGTCCGGACACAAACACAAATATATCCGTATTGGGCTGGCCGTTGGTGCTAGGCACTGGCAAATGTTTACGAACCATATCCAATGACACGTAACCATGGTCTCCACGCCAATTGTCAGAAGCGTGATCTAATGTAAAATGGATGTCAAGTCTATCTGGGTGTTGTTTCTCGAGATTTGCAAGTTCTTGCCGTAATAAAATATCTTGTTCAGTCTTGTTGGCATAGATTAATGTCATTTTGGTTTGACACTCTTTCGGATCTGACAGGATTCGCCGTATCAGCTGATACATGGGTGTGATGCCTGTTCCACCAGCGATCTAAATAGGCGGGATGCAGGTTAGACATGTCATAAAATGGGGATATAAAAAATTAAATGTGTATATTGAACAGAAACTCACCATGCCAATGTGTTTATAAGCTGCGGTAGGGTATTCGAATTCAACCATAGGTCCTCGCACAAACACATCCTCGCCAGATTTCATGCGACTGAGCATCTTGGAAATGGATCCCTGTTCATATCGCTTTATAAGTAGGTCAATGTGACCGTCCTCTGAAGGATCGTTAATAGGCGTATAGGGTCTCATAATTTGAATACTATCGTCCTTGATATATACTGAAGAGGGCACTGGGAAACATTTAGGTTTTTGGTCCAATTCAAGTCGTAGTTTCCATGTATCGTGTGTCACTTGATTTTGTGAATGGACTTTGAGTGGAATGTATCGATCGCTAGATAAGATGCCTCGAGACCGAGAATGGGCATTATAGTAATGAAGTGCACCACCACCGAGTGCTATTGAGGCGAAGGCCACCTTCCATGCAGTTGATCGAGCTCTATGTAGGCCTGCCCTGGAGAACATTGTTTCTATTGTTGCGTCTATTGGGTAATCTCCAAAAAAAAATTTTTTTTTTTTGGTCTTTTGTCTTTGTCTGTTGGGTCAGACCAGCCAGTCAGGTACAAAGCTACCAAGGTTTTTTAAAAACTTGAGAAATTTATCCACGATATCAAAGACACAATCCAGTGTACAATGGAAATTTGCACCAAGTAGGCATATTGAAGTTTAGAAAATGCAGGAGTGTATTGGATTGTATTGTACAAGAAGTATAGCTTGTATACATATGTGTTAGTCGATGCTGTGTGCATACAATATGAGGGGGGTGGGGTATCAAATTGAAAGGAAGAAAATCTCAATGAAATGGGGGGGGGAATAGTATAATAAAAATGGTATTTGAGATGACGAGTCCTTTTCTTGGCGGGCTTAGATAGGGGTGCAGCACTTGGGGCACCAAGAGGTAATGAAGAAGAGATTGTGTTTTAAGCAATAATTTCGGGGAACAAGACTTCCAGCATTGAGGTTTGGAATAACACCACTCTTTCTATCAATTGGTCCATTCACTGGTGAGGCCAAGTTGGATCGCTTGTTAGAATCGGATGGCAACTTATGAGACGATTTAGCAGGGGTGATGGCTGCTGGAGCAATCTTAGATGCTGGCATAAAATGTGATGGAGGAAGAGGAAGAACAAAAAGACAAATAAAGTGAATTGAATTGCTCCTAATAAATGAACTTTGTAAACAAGATCAGCCGTTAGATAATGTCTGCTCGGAAATTCGCTATTGCGGGTGTTTGAATTTTTTTTTTTTTATATATATTCGAAATCATCATGCATGTATTATTAGGATTTTTGGCACTCGTCTGGCTTTACGATTCAGAATATTCGGCTTCCGGTCCGTTCCATGTGGATTGGTGCTTGCGTATCCAATGGTGGCGGGGTCAAATGAATCTGTGTATCGATCAATCTGGAGACCGTAGATAAGGTGAGTTGCTTCATTCTATTGATTGCAAAGGAGATAGAGACCAAAGAGTCGGTAGATGACTAGAGTCATCGGTATCTGAGCGCGCTATTATAATAACTCTTATCGACAACAAAAAAGGCCGGAAGTTCAAATTTTATCATGATCACACAATTCACTTGGCTACAGTGGCTATGCTATAGGGCGATACCGAAACATTCATGCTGTAGAAACATCTAGGCAGGTCTATCAGAACAATACGTTCACTTATTGTATAATTTGGATTATTTCAAGTCAAAAGGGAATCGAAGTGCATCGTGTGTGTGTCTTTTTGTTTATTGACTAAACACAACGTGTAATAATGATATGAATAATGTGCTGCGGTATTTGTCGCACGTTTTTTTCACTCGATTATTCGGTAATTTAAAAATGATCCCTAGTCCCGATTGTGAAAGACCGATGGCCAAAGCCCATACCCTACAATTATATCGTATTCTCCATGGGAGCCAATAGCAACATGGGATTGAAGGAGATATGAATAATCGATATATCCTTAACCAAATGAATGAAGAGTGAGTTTATGAAATAAAGCGAAACAGAACAAAAAAGGAATGTAGAGGATGATAAAGAAAATGTCCAGATCCAAAAAAAAAATGAAATAAAGAATGAAAGTGTTTGTGAATGTGTAGATGAATGAATGAGGAAAACCCTAGTGAAATTAAAGAAAAAAGACTTTGGCCATTGTAGAGTAAAATTGTATTATACATGATCAATGAAATACTAAAACGCTGTTAATTTGTATGTATAGACTCTGATCTCAAGGTGTCCACTTTGCGAGCTCTTTTATCAACTCCAAATTTTTACTGTATAACCTCACAACTTCCTGTTCTATCTCCTTGATCTTGCTATCACGTCGCCAATATTCAGCTTCGACTCCAGCTAGTTGCATTCGCCAACTTCGCTCTTTGCTCTCCCATCGTTCAATTGCTTCGCTAGCGTCAGCATGTTCTTTTTGAAGTCGTTTTTCTAAAGCTTGAATCTTGTCTTGGGATTGCTGATACGTGTTCTCCATAACGTATTCCAACTCCTTGATTTTATCTTCCAGCATATGCACGTGCCGGGCCACTTGCAGATAGGCGATATCCTTGTTGCGCTTTGAATTGGATTCATGCTGGTCAGCTAGCATACTTCGAAGTCTATCAATTTCTTCCTCATGTTGCCGTTGTATACGATCCAAAGCTGTTTGGTGTACTTTGTGTGTAGAGGCAACAATCATTTCATGATCCTTGATTTGTCGTGAGAGCTGTATCTTAATCAATGAGATTTCACCTTCCCGTTCGGCCAATGAACTTTGCACGGCTAATAACACCGACTGAGTTTCTTGATTCTGCTTTTGCGCCTTGTTTAAAGCTAAGTCTAGATCCATGACGTTTTGTTGTAGTTGTTTGATAGATTCTGTTGAATTTTCATTTTGACTCTTCAACTCGGCAACCTTGGTTTGATGTTGGTTATCAAGTTTTCTAGTTTCAGACTTGGCCACTTCAGTTCTCAGTTCCCATTCAGCCTTTTCCTTCTCAGCCAGAGCAACACGCTTATCAGCTTTAGCAAGTTCGTCTTGTAGATAATAGATTTTGTTCTTCACCAGATCGTTGCCGTTCACAAATTGCAGCATACTGCTCTCCAATTTGGCATTATCCAGTTTACTCTGCTTCAACTTGGTTTCCAGATTCTTGAGTTCAATCTTCAGCGCCTTGGCAGCTTCAACGGCTTTATGTCGTTCTTGTTCCATCTTGATAGAATTGAGCTCAGCCTCGTCCTTGAGTGCAATCAACATTTGTAATTTTCGATTGTCCAACTGTCCATCACTATCTTGATAGTTGGGGCTAGTATTACAGCTTGATTTCAGAGTCGTTTCAAGTTTGCGTATCTGTATGTCTTTGCGCTCACATTGATGTTTCATGTAAGATAATTCTTCATCAGCCGTAGATATCTCCACTCTTAGGCGTTGCACGGTTTTCTCCATCTCTTCATTTTCATAATTGAGTCGCTCACATCTTTCGGCGATCAGATTGACATCAGATTCTTGCCCAATACAGATACTGGTAGTGCCTTTGAGTTTCAAATCTCGAATCACCTGGTCACGGTCATCGATGGCCCTTTGAGCTGTAGCAATAGCCTGCCGTTTACGGTTCTCTAGTGCCTCAATTTCTAGTTCCATCTTTGTACTCCATTGCGCGCGCTCAGTCTGGAGGTTGGCAGCAATTCTTGCAGCCTGCTGCACTGATTGCTCTAACTTGCGTTCCAACACTTGTACCTTATGATCTTGACTGGAAGCCATATTCTGTGCTTGTGAAGCTTGTTCGCTCAGTATCCGATTCTCGTCCTCTAACTGAGTATTCTTCATCTTCAAATTTTGAATTAACTCATTTTGTGTAGCAAGCTGGAGAGATAGTTGATGGATTTGATGATTTTGTAATTCTTGCTGTGATACCAGCTGATTTTCAACTACGATCAGTTTAGACCTTAGTGCGTGGATGTTATCTTCATCTTGCTCTATGGATTCTACTGGAACGGTTGGGAAATGGTGTGTATCCAATTGACGGCGTAGATGATGTAAAAAGGCGATTTGGTGGGTATGAACGGTATGTTCACGTAAAAGGACTGGTTGGGAGGGGTCAATTTCTTGGTCGTTAGCGTCAGATAATTTATGCTCACTGGTTAGAGAAATGGTGTATGAAGAGCCCTGCTGTTCACACTCATTTTTAAATTCGTCAACCACCGAATCTATCTTTTCAATTAACGATGCATGCATCGTCTGTTGAACTGAAATGGTGCCTTCGAGTCTATCCTGGTCACGTTTCAGGACTTCAACATCTTGTATCAAGTCAGCATATTTTTGCTGAAAGGATATCAGTCGATCTACTAGCTGACGTCTATTCAGATGTTGGAGCTCGTCCGATAGGTCTTTTGACGAAGCTAGCGATTTGGATTGAGAATTATGTTGCTGGTTAAAAAAATCGTCAATCCTGGCAATCATTTTTTGTCTCAGCGGTAATGAAATCGAATCAGCCGTCATTCTCAGATCAGAATCATGGTCAAACTTCATTTTGTGCAAGTGGTACTTTAGTTCTGTGACATGAGGAGACTGTTTTGCAGCATCTGGTTGCGATTTTCGTATATGATCCTCCAGATTGGATATAGTGTGAACAAGGTTGGTAGACACTCCGTTGACAGAGGTAGGATGTTGATTGACATACGACGTATTGACAAAGAAGGACTTGAGATCAGAGTGAGAAGGAATGGTGACAACAGTTTCAGTTTCGGACTCATCACCTTCAAAGGAAGAATGAGGTGATAATTTCAGCCGTGACAGACTAGAGCTTGAGAACAGACTATCTTCATCATCATCGTCCGTAGTGGTTGAAGAGTTACGGCGTTCAGAGATGAGGGTATCACTCGCAATGGAATCATTAGAAGAGCGAGTCATAGATTGTTTAGGGGAAAAAAGATGAATGAATGATTTACTGGACAAATGGTTATAAAAGAAGTAATTGTAATGACAACCACGTAAATGAAAGGGAAGGATAATAAAAAAATCGAAATCGACAACCAAAAAGTATACAAAAAGGAAAAAGGAAGTGACCATGCACAGCCCTCAGTTATAAAAAAAAAAAAAGCTGTTCCGCCATATCCATGACATACGACAGATGGCAGTGTATAATGTCCCTACTTTGGAGTTCAGTCATCCCCTAGTGCAAGATACTTATTTGTCCCTTGGTGTGGTCCAGCCAACATGCAACCCGTGTGTAAATGTATGTACCCCATCTATCCACACCCACAGTATCGTTCGACGTTGATGATGACCCATACCTTTGTGCAACGCCCACACAGGATCATCGAGAAAAAAATTTCTTTGTGTAATTGTATATATCATCATACATGCGAAATGAAAAATTATTTAACCGTGAACATCGGCCAGACTGTCATTTTCATTGACCCGAATCTCCATAATTATCATATCTAATATTGTTTTTTTATTACCGCTCAATTTGGTAACCAGCATCCAGTTAATCCCATCAGCCGAAAAGGAGTGAAAGGAGTAAGGAGGGGTTGACTGGGCTGGATTAAACTGGGGCTAAAGAAGTTAATGTTTTGATGACCTTGCCTGAAAAAAAATTTTCTTTTTGGTTTGAAACGATCAGGTATTGCAATAAATAGACAAATCACAATAGGAGAGGGAGAACAAAGTTGAGAGAGAAACATGAGACTTGGTATATATATACAAGGGAGGAGATGACATGCAAAAAATCAAGGGGATAGAGGAGACAAAGAGAAAAAAAAAAAGAAGATAGGGAAAACCAGCTGCCCGTCTCTTCAGTTCAGCTCGCCCCACGCATGGTCTGTCTGGTGTGAGAGTTGCAAAGGATTCAAATGAAATCAAATCAAATAGGAAACATCCACTTTCATAGATTTTTTGTTTTTGTTTTTGCTTTTGTTTTGTTTTTCAGAGATTCACATTGTCAAACGTATGGCTTGTGTCTACAGAGTACCCCGGCCAGGCGTATTCGGGTGCTGATAAAGATGAAGACGCCGATGTGGAGTGAGTAGGAGTAACGTCAACAGGTGATGGATGTTGGTACAGATTGTGGGCGGCGGCGGCTGTTGTAGTGGTGGTTGTAGTGGTGGATATGATATCAGTATGTTGTAAATAGGACATTGTTGGCATGATTTGAGTGATGTCTTCTAGTTGTTTATCAACCGAAAGAATGGTTTGTAACTCTTGTCGAAGATTATGTGATACGCCTTTGATTGTATGCTGTAAACATTGACTGGCCTGGGTGTTTTCCGTAAAATCACTGCATTGAATCCACGAGATTAACCCATCCGCGGAAGTAGCCATATCATTGTCCATAAAAAACATTGGGGCTTGACTGAGGTCAAATGTCAACAAAGCGGATAATCCATCGTCGCATAGAGTATATTTGATACTTGCTATGCAGTCAAATGAAAATTCGGCTTTAAAGAAATGACCACAGTCTGAAATATGCCAACTGAAGGTTCGTTCTGCTAAATTAAAAGAGCAGTATAAATCGGCTTGTTGCAGTTTCATTCGATGCCAGGTACCAATGGTAAGTGAAAACGCCGTAAAAGGTTGACCAGAAAGGGTTAGGGAAGGAGGTAAGGCCGTCGATCCTGTTGGCGCTATTGTCATCATCATTGGGTTATGCTGCACTGAAGTCGTGGTGGTATCCGGATATTCAGGGTCTAAATTTGGAGTCACAATAATAAATTAGTTTTTCCAATAATTTTAAATCCCAAAAGTCAGCCCCACTCCACTCCACTCCACTCCACTCACGAATACCCAAGCAAGCCTAAATTAGTTTTAACCTACCCATAGGCATTGAATGATTTTGATTTCCTAAAGCAAGAGATATATCATGTGAATTTGGAGGTTCTGACATATAAGCGATTCGATATTGGTTGGGATCAATTGGAATGGGAGTAGTTGTTCGAGAATCGTTTGCAGATGTAGTGTGCTCAGCAGGGTAATTGGGGATGCCATGGGAGGTGTTAGCATCAGGTGGCCAGCCTGTTGCCCATCCCGGTGAATGGTATGCATGAGGAGGTGCCATATTGGGTCGCATGGGGTAGGTGGCTACCATGCCTGCGCTATATGACCGAGGAAATGTCATATTAGGTGGTAGTGACGGTCGATGATAAGCCATGGCACTTCGAGGATAATATCCAGGTGTTAAGCTATGTCGATGATAGTAGGCGGATGATTTGATAGCATCTTCTTGTGCTTGGATCTCTGCTTTTTTCTGGAGATGCTTGACTTTGGCTCGTCGATTTTGAAACCATATTTGTATACTACGAGAACATGCAATAACAGTTAATGTCTCCAACAAAAATATTAAGCTTACGTCGTGTTTCGTCCATGTTATTGGAATACGAACCTTCTCTCTGTCATATTGAGTCGTGCAGACAATTGTGCACGGAGTTTACTATTGGGGCTCACATTAACGGCAAAAGTATCTTCGAGGATAGCAAGTTGCTCTGCAGTAGCTCTTGATCGTTTCTTTTGACTTGATGCAGTGTTCACACTAGAAGGCTCTGATGGAACCGGAGAAGGTTGAGAGGGCTCGGTCATAAGATGGAAGCGGATTTAAAAGGAAAGGAAGGTAAGCAGAGACTCTAAGAAGGAAGGGAAGGGAAGGGAAGGGAAGCGAAAGGAAAGGAAAGGAAAGGAAAGGGAAAGCGAGTGACTTTGGAAAAGTGAAAGTTAGAGGGTAGCCAGTTATCACCGACTCACCCCGCTCGCTCAAAACCTGAAAGCCCGCTGCTGCTGGTTCAAAAAAAAAGTTAACTGCTCTTCAGGACATTACTAAACGGAGTCTGGCAAAATGCTCCATTGACATTTTTTATAGAAAAGACAGCCTCCATTTTTATTACTGTAGGTTGTTAAACAATATAGAACACGAACCCAACCCAAAAATGAAACAATTTCATTAAAGCATTTCAAATACAATAACCAACAATAGCAACTAAAGTACAATAACAGAAAGAGGTGGAAAACATATACACACCTTTGCTACCATACAAATTTACATACAAAATGGCCAGCCAGAATGACATTGAAACATGGCCAGCAATAGATGAAGCAAAGTGGAGTTTGCAATTTTTTTCTCTTCTTTTTTTTTTGTTTTTTTTTTTTTTTTTAATTTTGAATTGCAGCTCACGAGATCTACGCTAATGATTGTCCAATCATGGACGATCCGCGAGTCCGGGTACCACGTAGGGTTTTTGTCAGTCCCGTAACGTGGCTTCTCCACGTTGAGGTAGAAATCGGTAAGATGACAAAGTAGCTTTGGTAAAGTAATCCAGGATCGACGTCAACAAAGAGTCAAGAGCTCGGAACCATCTTTGAAAAGGATTGATTCTTGGTACAATCTTCTTTATTTTGGTGGTGAAGAGGATGTAACCTCTACCAGTCCCGTCTGGGTTACTACTTGATCTTGGCTGACTTGGTCGTGAAGCTTGTTTCAAAACAACCCTTGGCTCCGTCGCCCGTGTACCTGTCGCTGACCCGTGTCGATTATATGGTTGATTCGTGCACGTCTCTTTGCTTAATGTTACCGGACTACCGTCAACTTGAGTATCGTATTCACTCAACCAAAGTTCCACTCGAATTTCTTCCACACAGTCAATGTAGCATGGGCTTCCTACTTCAACACCATATATGCCTCTCTCTAGATGTGGTACATTGATGACTTCGTATTCTTCTATGACGTCGCCACCTACACGAGTTTGCTTTCGAATGACTGCATCCACAATTTCTTCTTGTCCAATCTCGCTTGGTAGCCGCTGACCAGCATGATCATAGAGTTCTACTACAAAATAATGCGTGTGATCAACAGGATCTAGGGTGCTCCACATGGGATTTAGCTTGGCCTGGAAATATGGCACGTTGGTGTCCAAGGACATATTTAACCATTTTGGACTCAGCCTGTCAGGCATACTTTCTTCTTCTTCTCCCCAGCCTAACCATAATACCATAATTGAAAACACGGTTAAAAGGAGCATCAGATAGCCTCTTAATGTTTTGAAGCTTTCCGTCTCAACTTGAGTTAATTGTAGGATATGAACTTTGGGAGGAGCTGGTGAGAAATCTATTGGCGGCGTAAAGTCATCAGGCGCAACGGCCGACTCAGTCGTCGTAGTGAGCGCAGTCATAATTAAATTTTGCACACAATGATCATCCGCTTGTACCAAATCTTCCATTCGCCATATCTCTGCATTGTCTTGTTTTATTCCTTGCTCAACCCAAGTATGATCATCTCTTTGCAAAAGAAATCGAATCTCTGCCCGTTGAAATTCATCTTGGTAAGTATCGATATTCTGGTCCGTCTCATGATTCTTCGCTCGAATAGGTAGCACGGAAGTATGAATGCTATTAAAGTGTTTCAACAACTTGATAGATCGCTCTCGTTTCGAAGATTCAGTGTCAAAGAAGTAGACTACAATGTCAAGTGTGTAGTGATCGATGCATGGAGTTTGTTCAGCATCAGGTGGCACCGATTTTTCTAACAAATAGTCAATAATTGTCTCCTGAGATGCAGACCATCGACAGTCAATTTCAGTTACACTCAAAGGATGTTGCGACATTTGCGTCGACATGGACGGTGGTATCCGTGAAGACTTTGTTTCGTCTTCAGGGTTATTCGTACTTGAACAGCTGTTCATCGAAAAGGTATGGATATCACCTAGCTTATGCAGTACGTTCATCTTTACTTCATCAGGTGCTTCGCCAATAAAGACTAGCCGCATTATTATAGGAACGGATGTGCATGAATCCAAATTTTCAATGGTAATATCATCAGTCTGTACGGCATCGCAAGGAGGTGATGGTGGTGGCGATGGCTGCTGTAGGAATTCCGTTAAAACAGCATGAACTTGGGAGGTCATGGCCAAATCCTCAACAGTATTGACTATATCGAACTCGCTAAAGTCCTCAAGTTCATAATCCTTCAACCACCGTAAAGCTATATTCTGCTTGTTTGTATCTGCAGGGGTTGCTACGGTTAATTTATCTGAGCCCTTGTCGTCGGTATCGTCATCAGCTGACACTGGTATGATTTTTAAACCTGAGCTCTCGTCTGCCATTTCGGTGTAAACGATATGAAATGAGAGATAGTCTGTGGGTCGAAAAGAAGAGAAGGTCTTAATTTTATACTAGGATTCCAATAAAACCTGAAAAGATTAAACGAAAAAAAAAAAAAGAGCCAGAGGCCATGCCCACCCATGGCTTCTTCTTTCTTTCTTTCTTTACATACGTTTGATGTATCTACTCCAACAGTGAAGAAAAGGGAGCTGGAAATGGGTGTGTAATAGGAAGGGGATCGACAAGCTAAGCCAGAACGTATCTGATTACTGAACTGATATAGGGTGGGGGTAGAGAAGCTGAATAGTAAAAAATTAAAGAGCTGAGCAGTGCTTTCGAGTACAGGTTAAGTTGTGTAATATGTTGTAATACGCTGTGCTCGAAGGATGGGGTAGTATACAATGACTAAAATATGAAAATATTTGCTTCCAATAAAATGCCGAGAGTCTATTAAGAAAGAAGTCTAAAATGACACTTTTTTTTGTTAGTTGGGCCTTTATCCCCCTTCTTTTCGCTAGGTGATCATATGAGCACTTGGTTTGTGCTGGTCCAAGCTCACGAGGGCGTCTTGTTTTGCAAAAATGTGACGTAGGTATTCACTAGGTACAATTCAAATTTTATGACTGCGAAAAGGATATTTTTCCCTCTTTCTCTTGTGGTTGTATCTGTTTGACATCTCCTCTATCTATCATTCCACTGTCAAATGGGAATAAGCTGGGCTATAGATAGTAATCCATCGCCTGTGAAAGACATGCCATCTAAACCTGAGCTATCTAGTCGAGGAACTATCATGAACAGAGCTAAAGACTATGTTGCTAATCTGTATCGAGATACGCAACAGTCTTTACCTTTCATGAATGGTTCTTCACAACAGACTAGCCAGGTCACTAGTAACCGAGACCCTAGAAACTTACATTATCAAAATCGTTCAAGAGAACAGACTAGAGGTACATACCATAACCATACATCACTTCCCAACAATCCATATCCTCCAGCAGTGCAATATTCGACAACTGCCACACCTCCTGAACACTACTCCTCCAGATCAACGCACCACCGTTTGACGTCCACTTCTTCATCTCCTGATGATCAATATGAAAAATCAACGCCAATTTCTGAAGCAAAAGTATCATCACAAAAAAGCATATCCGCATACATTTCATCCGCTTCTGATAACAACCGTCATGATGTATCACAACATGAGAAAGATCGCTCAATGAACTCGTCAGGAGAATCATCACGAAATTTATCGAGAAAATCGCCACGAGAATTTTCAAAGGAACCTAGCGCTACCCAAGTAAGCAAATGGGTTGCTACATCGCGAAAGGACATCCGCCCAATCAAACAGTTTACATGCACGAAAGGCAGCATCCTGAAAAGCGGCCCAACTACTTTGGCAGATCATGAAATGTTTTCTCAAGCCATTAAAAATAATCAAATTTCTTGGGATTCTCCTATGGTTTTCGCTATTGACTTCGTTTATGATGTTCCTGTCTTCCCACCACCTACGGTATCGTTATCACAGCAGCCTGCAGCACATCGTCCGCCTTCCGCTGATGACGAAGAACGCTCTCACAAGAAGCCAAGAACTGAACCATCTACACCTTCTCCAGATATAAAATCAAGCAAGCAATCAAAACTTGAAAGAAGTACTGATCAAAACACGGGTTCAAGCATAAACTCAAGAATTGAAACATCATCTCAACCAAGAAAATCTTTAGGTGGGGGTACGAATGGTATTAATGAATTTAATGTTGCTAGATCTTCAGCTTCTACTATCACGAAAGCAGGTGTTGCATCGTCTTCAACTGAACCAGTGGTAAGTTTCCTCAAACTATTGTACTATTACATTAAATCATTATGACAGGGTTTCTGGACTACCAGTTATCCTGAAACCAATGCAACTTGTTGCAAAATTTCTGATCGATTGAAACCGGTTCATAGCACCCTTCTGAGGAACGAAAAACAAAGAACACTATCATAGTCATCAAAGCTATCCGTAAGTGGCAACCGATCAATGTTGTCAATGCACGGTCACTCATTAATTTTTTCTTTTCTTGCACAGTTGATAAACACCAATACTGCTACATGCCTTTTCGAATGTTCGAAATGACATATGATCGTCTTCGTGTCAACATGTCTCCTGCTATGACTGGTAAATTGTAGTTCCGGTTGTCTATCTCTTCAATGCTTTAAGAAGTGATGATGTTATGTCTTTGGCTATTGCTACAGTCACTCAATTCCTTATATTCCTTTCTAGGCACTGAACTCAAGAATGCTTTGCAAAGCGATCACCGTACGGAAATCTCAAAACATGTCGTATTAACAATGTTCCCTGGAAACCCATTAGCCCGGTACATTCGTTTAAAGGTCAAAGATCTTCCAAAACGAAGTAATCGAGATCGAGACAATGTTGATTATTTCCGACGACAGTTCATTGCGGACGCTGCGAAAGTAGTGTTCCCTGGAACGATCATTAGTATTTACGCCCTCGTTTACTTGATGGAGTCCCTAAGGCCTGACCCAATGTCCGATACGGAAGTCAGATGTAGGTTAGGCAATGTTGATTTACTCGACTTTCTGGTCAACTCCACAAGTGCTTGGCGACTTCATCGGCTGGGCAATATTGAAAGTGAATTGGTGGCCTTTAACCCGGTTGACTAATTTCATCTGTAAATATTGTATCATCCGTAATCATTTGCGACATCGTACATATCCCATATCAATGCGTAATCTGTAGAATGTAGACATAAAACCAATTGCAGAAAACTTCACATTCACATAAAACCGCTCTTTGCGTATCACAATAATTTGTTTGGCATGTTGTGTTTATTTGATTGCTTGAAGGTAACGTTCTTGCAGAGAGATGTCTTGTATGAGCAAACTTTATTGTCAAAGCTTAATATGTTGGTTAAAGATTGCTTAAGAAAAAGTAAATCAGAGATAAGAGAAAAAGAACACCATCGGTTATTTATACATGATATGGCTACTATAGTAATCAAACAACACTCCTCGTCCACTTCTATTTATTTTGTTCTTACAATAATTGAATCCATTGATCAATATATGATGGATATATATGTCACCATCCAAAGTTATCGAACAAATATCATTCAATTCACCTCCATTGCGGTGTCGATGGTGTTGGCGGCAATTCGTGCATATGATACTGGTCAGAGTAACCCGTATGGGTTTCATCTTCAAAATAAATTTCGAACGGATTTTGTTCTTGAGAGTTATCCCTGCGATGTCGAATGTCAAGATCATTTAAAGCTTGCACGCTATCATTTTCTTGGTAATAGTTGCCCCTAACAAAAGACTGATATGGGGTATCTGAAACATAAATCTGAACGTGGTCCTTTTCAGAGGCAGTGTCATTCTTTTCATTATCCGTTTCCTTGGCAATATCGGCCGCTAAAGTGGTACCAACACCAGCACGAGTACCCCATCCGACTTCGTGCAACGTGCAGAGTGCATACAATTTCATGATAGCAAAGTAGTAGTTAAAGATCAGCCAAGCTGGAATATGAATAATGTCCTGCGGTCGCTTGATGAGATGCGGAAGAAGTTTTAAAGCTCTGGTTAACATCAGCCACACAATATATGATATGGCAATGTTCCAACCTGGTAATGGAGGATTGGTAGGTCCGGCATTGTCCTTTTGTTGAATGGCAAATACACATACTAATATGGGTCCAGAAAGTAGCGTAAAGGGATTGAAAATTTTATCAACCATGGTAAATGCAACATAGGGGTGTCGTCGCCATATATATCGTTCGGTAAACAAGGATCGAAAGTCAGAACGCCAGGTATTGCGAGTCCATCTCAGAACTTGCTTAATGAATCGCCAGTTATTTTTAAAGGTGGAGTATAATTCAGCTTCAGGGGTGACTTGAATAAAGGTATTCCAACCATGAGAGACCATCCATCTTGTCAAATATTTATCATCACCTGAGTTGAGAGGGTATTTTCCTAACCATAGGTCATTTGTAAACCCATATTGAAAGGCAGGATCTTTTAAAATTAACGTCCTATAAGCAGCCGTGCGACCAGAAAGACAACAAACGCCGCCATCAATATGCGTGGAAGCTGCTACTTCAATATTTCTAATGGCGAGACGGAATCCAGCAAGGACTTCCCATACGGTTTGATGACCTTTGGGATCAACAGCATGAACTGTTTGGCATGTTCCCACACCGCCCATTTTCAAGTCTTCAAAGCATGCTAGGATATAATCCAGCATGGTCGGTTTCCAGATAGCGTCATCATCTGCAAATACTAGAATCTCTGTTGTCGTTGCATTTATTCCAGCTACCATTTGTAAACGTTTATTAGCCCTGGGTACCGTCAGTACTCTTATCTTGCTTGGGTCGACTTCATTAGCTAATTCTTGTAGGGGTTCTCTCATTTTTGTCTCGGTAATGATGATAATCTCTTTAGGTCGACATGCAAGCCAACTTCGTGCGGCAATCTTGAACTCTTCACCAGCATCAATGGTTGGCACAATGATGGTAACGTCATTTTCTGCTGTATAGGTTGGAAACTCTTTGGGTCGTAATGGCCTGTATACCAGCCATGCTAAGATTTTGATGGCGTACCATAGGTATCTATAGAAACCGATAATTCCTAAAGGCAGGAAAAACGGCAGCAAACCAAGATCATTTGTCAAGTATAACATAGTAGTATAACGTCCCAATGGACGAAGGGAAGGAAGGAGATTAGAGGATTGAAAAAAGAGAAGAGGCTAACAGGGTGCTAAACGAATCTCCTCGTTTTGTAAAATAAAGCTATTATTGCATCTGCGGTCAATTCAAATTTGTTTTTTGGGGGGGGAGGGAGGATGGATTCTTTCTATACTACTGCGTAGTGTAGCTTGTACCGAACCATGAGCCGCCCCGGTACAGGTACAGGTACAGTTCATGTCAGGCCATGTCAGCCATTGGCTTGTTTGAATACCGCTCTTACTCCTTGTAGTTTATGTCATTGCTGGTCAGTTGTCATATTACATTACAATAGATATGATATAGAAATTTCAATTCTAATGTGTCATAATTGACACTTCAGAAAGACGTCCTTCGATATGCTTTTCCCTAATGGTATTCAATATCCAAGTGTGGAGAGCCAATTTTAGATACAGGGACATGGAGCTGTATCTAATTTGAGCTTCAATCGCTACTAGTGCAAAATTTGTGGCTTGACTTTCACAATGAAGCGGACTAATCGACAAATCAGATAAGGTCTTCCGAGCACGCCCAACTTGATCCCTTGACTTTACGCACCCCGGTATTGTTATTTTTCTACAGCTTCTAAAAAGGAGTCAAGTTTATCTGAGAGTCGCGCGCTTGCATTGAAATATTCCTCATCTCATTACCTCCTGCTTTCACATAACAAATACTATTTTCTTTGTTTATGGCTTTTTTAAATAAATAAATAATCGTCAAGCTGAAATAACCTTTCCTTCGCTTGCTTATTTCTAGAAAATTGTATACCTTGATGACATGTTCGTTTTATTCCTGACCAAATGGAACTTGCGTTGCATGTATATAAGAATTCTAAAACGCCTCTTTAAGGCAAAATACATTACAATCCCAATCGTGTAACCAGCTTTATTTGTGGGATTAAGCCATTTATCCGAATGAGCCCCGGTAATCAAAGCTATCCGTTTCAAGGAGTGGCTACTTTATTGCAAATGAAAGCTTTGAACCAACAGATCAGGTGATCCATCCACACTGTACTGTACTTCGCAGTCGAGCTCTCGTGGGTTGTCAATGCCTTTATGACAGTTAAAAATACCTTCGATGACAGTACCTATGTAATTGTAAATATTAGCCGCCGCCGTATCAATATATACACCTATAAAAAATTCATTATTGCACTTGCCTTGTTCTACAGCAATAGGGTTGTCAAGAACAAAGATAGTTTGCTTCCAATGTGTGTCTTCGCCATGTGGGCCGGTGGTGAAATACGTGTCAACGCCTACCTTGCCACCTTGTTGATCTAGTGGAACGTCATGTCCATCGCGAGTAAACCAGGTGTCAAACCAGCCTAGAAGAGCATATATGGTCCCCTTTTTGGTGGCTGTTAACTTGAACTTTGATACAAAGTCCAGCTGTGGTATGCTGATCGTCTGAAGAGGCAGGTCTTTGATGCATACAGTGTCAGTCACTTTAGTATCTTTGGAGACAAAGTCTACGATAGCTTCATTGACAATGCTTTCTTTCATGGCTGACATCTTGAAACCGTATACATCATCCCAGAAAGAGTGGCGGTCATTTTTGACATTTTCATCGTCTATACCGGCTAATAAAATCCTTGTTTGGCTTGGAGCAACTGTCAGTCAAGACAGGTTATTTTTGGAGGGGGTGGTTGAGGGAAGTGAGGCGTCAGGGTGTAGGTTGAAGTAAAAACGGGAGAGAGGGCGACAGAGAGAGAGATAGTCAAGTAGATTTGACATTAGCTCAGCCATACCAAACCTGTTTTTAACCATATATCACAAAAAAAAAAAAAAAAATACTAACGAATTCCTCCCGGTGCTAACCACCGATCGCGTGCTACTAATACAGAGTCCAACATGGCCTCAAAGAGTAGGAAATAGCCCATCCATTCAGAAATTATAATGTCAACTTGAGGTACAGGCAGGGTAATTTCTTCAATTCGTCCTTGTAATAAGCTGAAAATTGACCACAGCATTTAACGGCTGGTTGGGCTTCTGACACATATTTGGTATGCAAGGTTAATACTTACGTGATGATACCGTCGAGTCCATTCTCCTTTACATTGGCCTTTGCCTTTTCTATGATTGCCGAGTTGTCGACAGAGATAACTGAAAGTTGCGTCAGTCTTGCACATCCAGTACATGTACACTTTGACCCATAGAAACATACCTGTTTTCGCGCCAGCGCGAGCTGCAAACATGGATAGTATACCTGTTCCACAGCCGATGTCAAGAACAACCTGGAGCATATTTTAGATAAATGTGCCAATGTGAAGAAAACAACAAGAGCTGAAAGCTACCACACCTTATCTTTGAAGACATCCTTATTGTCATAGATGAAATCTCTATAGCCTTCAGTCCGCACCCGATCTTTCAACATTTGTTCATGAATATCTAAAATGATGATTAATAAATACAATGGTATATCTCAATCCATAACGGTGTTCTCAGCCACTCACCATTCTGAGCATACGAATTAAAGTAATAATTGCCATCATCTTTGTGGTCAGCTAACGCTGGACTGCTTCGAACTGAGACGCCATTTTCCTCTATGATTTGCTTGGTAGTGGCGTCATCCAAAAACGTTTGTCGAACCATGGTTTTGTACTCTATGAATTGGCTTTCAAGGGCTTCAATGTGACTTTCAGCTTGCCGAAGTCGTTTGAGGAGCTCACGCTCCAATTCTGTAGTAATTGTAATATCCTCCTTTCCTGCTGGAGTATCAAAATCGACTTCGTCTTCATCATTGTTGTCCAGATCAAGATCTTCAAAAGCTAGGTTTCCAAATAGGGGTCTGAGCTCACCATGTTTTTTCAAATAATAATCAAAAAGAAAACTTTCATACCGTAAAGAAGACCATCTGACTCAAGTGCAGGTGTAAGGTACTGGTCCTCGGTCAAAAATTGTTCAGACCCAGTGATGGTGAAAGGAGTAGTGTTACCAAGTGCCTGATTATTCATGACCTATCCGTCGAATATTTAGCCAAAACTCATGAGTATCAGCTTGTAAGCCTCACGCACAAACCTCTTTACGAATGTAGTTTATCAATCGGATGCATTGGTAGAAATCCAATCCTGGAAGAGCAAATTAACTTCGTGGGATGAGACTGCTCTGTTCAGACGGGCACTTACCAAGTTGCTGTCTGGTCTTGATAAAGTTAAATTTATGTACTTCTGCACAATGACGGAAGACGTCCGATGCGCTGCCAAATACTGAAGGACAGAACAAACATTTCATTTCTTCTTGTTCTTCCTCGCCGTCCCAGTCGTCCCAGTTATCGTCTTTGCAGCATTCGAGTTCAGTGACAAGATTCAATTCTAGAGTTTCGAAGTTCAACACTTACTATTAGAGTCGACTTCGGAATCTGTGTACTGGGAGGTTGATGCTCTCCTCCAATCGAAATTCTTGAAATTGTGGGATTCCATCGTAAAGGGTTATAAAGAATGACAGTTGCCAGAAAAACTTTTTTTTTGGCAGACCATTTTTTTTTTCATTGCATTGAGACAGTAAGTGGCTCGTGCGTGGCTGAATTTCCAAGGATCTTGCCTCTTCTCCCGCCACCAACACTCCAATGGACGCTGACATTGAGGAGGGATTCGCAGACTATGCTACATTACAGCAGAAGAAAAGGTTATAGAACTTCTTACAAGACTTTTATAAGAAAGGCTACTCATTATTGTTTATTATAAGGAAGGGAAAGGATATATCCTGGCAAGGCCAAAAGGATTTTGAACCAGACAATTCGATCGAACAACTTGGAAAACTACAAGCATCACACAATGCCATGTTTGAAGCACTGGAGGAAAAACGACTTGTGAGTGCCAAAAGCATATCGAAAGGCGTCTTGGATCGTGATTCACAGCTGGTTCTTATTCGAGCTCCCCGTGGTAACCATTTTCAAAGCATCGGACGATCCGTCAAGGGTGCTTTGACGTTATATTTAGAAGAGGCGTGTTTCCTCATGAATGCTGGCCAGTTACAGGTTGAAGACCCTGAAGGAAATCATATCAGCTTTCGTGATTTATATACTGCCGTCTTGAATTCGTCTGATGGGTGGTGTTCTTTTGAACGATATCAGGTATGAATCATAGTTACAATGGATGCTAAACGTTCAACGTCAATCTAATCGCATAATTGAAAATATGAAATTGCAGACTTATGCCTATCTAAAACGATTAGGTTACCATGTAACCCGAAGTATGGTCGTTCTCCCTACCACACACACGACACATCCTCGCCCAGCAATTTGGATATTCCCAGTAACCACATATATTATCAAATATTTCATCTCAACGGCTCGGTCGATGTTTGTTAGAATGAAGAAGATGTGGAATATTGGATATAGGACAGGAGTCCTCTGGCTACGGCAACGTGATCACATTCATCCCTTGTTACCACGAATTCACTCACATACCAACTATGGTACGGTATTCAAGTATGCTTCATAGAAATTTGGAAGGATCATGACTAACGTAGCTCCAAATTAGCTTCTATTTTCTCCATTTTACAAATTATACCCTCCATATTCCCAGCTTATGAGCCTATGATTAGATGTCATACTATCGATTACGACGTCCATAAGCCATTGCCTAGTTGGAAGAAAACCAATCCTGGACAACCAGCGTTTAGAGTGTCAGTGCAAAGGTAAGTAAGGGCAATTGAAGAAAGGTTTGATTGGATCCACAAATTGACATGTGGCGTTGTTCCCAGAGCTGATAATCCATTCCCAACACCTATTGGCCTGCAACAACTCTTACATGATAATCGAACACTTTCTAAACAACAGCAGCAAAGGTATCCACTGATACCATCTAGTGAAGAAAGCACTTTGGTAATATCGCTTGTTGATGGGTCTGAAGGGATATGTTCGTTTATTCGATTTAATGACGAGGCACGTCAACTATTGATATAACCATGAGTTTCTGTCCTGTAGATGTAAAGATGCTTTTGGGTAGTTCTTCGATTATTGTTCCTTACCATCTTGTATGTGTCTTTTTATGTTTCTAGATCCAAGTATCTCTAATTACATTGTCTTTTCTCATATTCCACCTAAGGCTCCAGCTAAGGCAATATGAGTAACTATTTCACTTCGTGAGACATGACCATTCGAGTCATCTTGACAATAGCAGTCACGGTTTGAGATTTGTGGTTTTTTTGCGATCGTCCCTGAATTCCACATTTTTTATAGCAATGTCCGATTCCAATTTTAACAGAAGCCAGCTTGAGGTATATATAATTGGACATGGAACAAGTCTCTCATGTTGAAAGTGAAGGCTAACTTCTTGGGCTATTGACAGCAATTGATCAGCCGGCGATTTTTCTATGCTCCCGCTTTCCACATCTATGGTGGTGTGGCCGGTCTCTATGACTATGGCCCGACTGGCTGTGCTCTTATGAGCAACATCATTCAGCTCTGGCGCAATCACTTTGTACTTGAAGAAGAGATGCTCGAAGTTGACACCACTATTATGACACCTGCTGAAGTTTTGAAGACTTCTGGTCACGTCGAGAAGTTTAGCGATTGGATGTGCAAAGATGTTAAGAATGGCGAGATCTTCCGTGCTGATCACTTGGTTGAGGCTGTTTTGGAAGCCAGACTTCAAGGCGATAAGGAGGCTAAGGCTGCTGCCGCTGGTGCCCCTCTAGCTAACGGTTCCGCCACTGTCGATCCAGCTGCTGCTAAGAAGGCTTCTAAGAAGAAGAAGAGCAAGGTTGTTGCTGTTGAACTCAAGCCAGAGGAGAAGGCTGCTTATGAGGAAATCTTAGCCAAGGTGAGTATACAAAGTCTGCCGAATAGATCTGGATTGGCTAGGTAGTAACGATAGTTACCATGCCTTTTTATCTTAGATTGACAACTATGGTGGTCCAGAACTTGCCGAAATCATCACAAAGTGGAACATCAAGTCACCAGAGTCTGGTAACGACTTGACCACCCCTCAAGAATTCAACCTTATGTTCGATAGTAGCATCGGTCCTACTGGTCACCTCAAGGGGTATGAACAGATATTCTGACTTTTGAGATCGTTTTGGCCTTCAACCTTATATTAACAACCATTTACAGTTACCTTCGCCCAGAGACTGCTCAAGGTCAGTTCCTCAACTTTAAGAAGCTTTTGGAATTCAACAACGATAAAATGCCTTTCGCCTCTGCCTCTATCGGTCGCTCCTTCCGTAACGAAATCTCTCCCAGATCCGGTCTCCTTCGTGTTCGGTAAGATATTTTTATTTCTTGCAGCAGACACAGTCTCAAATATTATTTCAGTAGATGTGTAATGTCTAACCTTTTAATCCATCAGTGAATTCACTATGGCTGAAATTGAGCACTTTGTTGACCCTGAAAACAAGGAGCACCCTCGATTCGATGAAGTTAAGGACATCAAGTTGAATCTTTTGTCCTCCAAGGTCCAACTTGAAGGCAGCACCGAAATCACCGTTATGACTATCGGCGATGCCGTTGCTCAAGGTGTGGTCGACAACAAGACTCTTGGTTACTTCCTTGGTCGTATCTACCTCTTCTTGATTAAGGTCGGCATCAACCCCGATAAACTTCGATTCCGTCAACATATGAGCAACGAAATGGCTCACTACGCTTGCGACTGCTGGGATGCTGAAATCCGCTCCAGCTATGTAAGTATTTCACTATGCCTTGTCTTGACTAATTGTGATTTCAATCATTCTGACTTTATTCACCTACACAGGGTTGGATTGAATGTGTTGGCTGTGCTGACCGATCTGCTTACGATTTGACTGTCCATGCCAAGCGTACCAAGGAGAAGTTGGTTGTTCGTGAGCAGCTCGATGAGCCCAAGGTCATTGACAAGCTTCAGTTGGAAGTCAACAAGAAGGTGTTTGGTCCCAAATTCAAGAAGAACGCCAAGATAGTAGAAGAATCACTTCTGGCTCTTTCTGAAGATGGTCTTCAGAAGCTCAAGGATGAATTAGATGTTTCAGAAAAAACATCTATCAATGCTGAAGGTCAAGATTATGAGCTGACCAAGACCGACATTTCAATTGAACGTGTCACTGTCACAGAGCATGTTCGCGAGTACACCCCTAACGTCATTGAGCCTTCATTCGGTCTCGGCCGTATCCTTTACTCTCTTTTGGAGCACGTCTGGTGGAAGCGTGATAATGACGAAGACCGTAACGTCTTATCTTTCCCTGCCGTCGTTGCCCCTTACAAGTGCTGCCTCTTGCCTTTGTCTGGTAACCAAGTATTCACCCCCGTTGCCCGCAATCTTTCACAGCAACTCCGCGCAAAGAACATCTCCACCCGTACCGACGATAGCAAGGCTTCCATTGGTCGTAGATATGCTCGCAATGATGAACTCGGTATACCATTCAGTATCACCATTGATTTCCAGACCGTTGAAGATGGTACTGTCACTCTTCGTGAACGTGATTCTACCAAGCAGATCCGTGAAAAGATAGAAGTCATCTTGCAGGTTCTTAAGGACCTTTCAGAAGAAACCATCACCTGGGAAAAGGTCGTTGCTACCTACCCAGCTTTCAGCACTAAGGAAGGTGATGACGAATAGACTAGTGTCAAGCGGCTGTCCAGACTGACTATGTTTTAATCATGGATTGTGTTTCTTCCATGTGTTTTTTACTTTTATAGTTCTTCTCAAAAAATAAAGAGAATAAAAAAGATTGATAGAGCTTTTGTCTTTTATTGAGTTGATTTCTTATGGCAGGATTGGATGTTGATAGTGTATCGACTTAAAAGTTTGCTGATGGGCTAATTTCTTTCAGCTTGTAATAATGGATATAACGAACTGTGGTCGTTTATTAAAACTCCGCTCTCTCTCCAGCTTCAACATCCTCCATGTCGCTGATTGACGATTTCCTGGAGTCGACTGAGCCTGGAGGTTCGTCGACAATGGCTCATTATGGTGATCAAAATGGACTAGCAGGAGGTTCTTTTGCGAATGATTACGCCAATGATAACATTGTTCGCGTAAGTGTACGAGTACGCCCACCCGCCTAGCTCATCGCCAAGTTCCTGCATGCAATGGCGGACAATGAGTGCTTTTACTGACCCTGACTTTCCAATGCAATATGTAGATGGAAACTGGGTTTGTTTCAACCGGCCTGAACGACGCAGACAATAGGATTTTCGTTTTGGATCGAGTACCATTGCCAGTATCAGCAACATTAGTAGCCGCTGCGGTGTCGAACAACACATTGGTTGTAGTGTTTGATACACCGCAAATCCTTCGGATAGACTTGTTGCAAGGAGACCAGATTGAATGCAAGTATATCCCAAACAAGCACAGACATCGAAATAGATTATCATGAATCATAATACTTACAATCGATGATATATATGTTGGCACTACAGACATTGAAATACCGCGAATAAGCAAGGATGGTGCCATCACTGCTGCGTTCTTTGATCCAACTGGTCGCCATCTCATTGTTACAACGGATATTGGCGAGAACTACTACTTGTATGAGAAGTGGCAAAAGTGTAAATTATTGAAAACTCTCAAGGTAAGGTGAATGAGAGACAAATAGGCTTAAAGCCTTTGCATTATATATGACTGAAATGGGATATTAGGGTCATGTCATCACATCTGTAGCATGGAACAAACAGGCGACGCTGGCAGATCCATCCACACGAGATATTTTAATCGGTACAAAGAATGGTCAGATATATGAGGCTTGCCTTGAACCCAGCGATGACCTTTTTCGACGTGAAGAAAAGCCTCTCAAATTTTTGTATGCAATCAATGAGCCGACTTCGCCTATCAACGGTCTTCACTTCGAACAGTTCCCTGGAAACTCTAGAAAATATTTCATCATTGCCGCTACACCGACTCGTATTTATGAATTCGTTGGACTTGTTGGTCCTGCAAACCAAAAAGTTTCGGCAGATGGTGATGATAAACGAAAAAAAGGAACCTTTGAGGGAATCTTCTCGCATTATGAAAATAACCCAGGTGAGATGACGTGCATTGATAGTGAAGAACTGAGGGCAATTATTTGAAAAAGGAAAATGCAATTTTTAACTTGCTGTTACTACCTATCTACCTGCAAAGTCTTTCAAGAGCTTCCCGGTGACCTGTCGTATAGCGAGCTCCACTTCTTTAGCCAGTTTAAGGATTTGCAACAACGTGGGGTGGCGCAGAGTTTTGCATGGCTGACAGGTATTTTAACTTATTATTGGGCTATCATAAATATCAGGAAAATGTTATGAACTGTGTCAACCTTTTATTTTACTAGTTCCAGGTATTTACCACGGCAATTTGGTGTTTGGTTCACAGAATCCTGGTGAACATGTCATCGACAACGCACAGCTCCTGCAGTAAGTGTGATTCTGTAACTACATTTTACTGTTTCTCAAATCCTAATCTATCTTATCTACTTACACGTCTAGATATCCTGCAAGTCCTTTAGAGAGCGGCGAAACTCAAATCGATTCTGTTCCGTTATCTATCGCAATGACTGAATTTCACTTTATCCTCTTATATAAAGATCGCATACGTGCTATCTGTCACCTTAATGACGAGATTGTATATGAGGACATGATCAGCTTGGTATGTATTCTGCTATTTCGGAATAATTTGTAATCGGCTGTTTGCGACTGTGTGACTAACTACGTATGCAAATTCTCAAGGCGGCAAATGAGCACGTTGTGGGACTGACAATGGACGAAACCAACGGTTCACCTTGGGTTTATACCAATCTATCATTATATGAACTAATCATACGAGAAGAAAGTCGAGACGTATGGAAAATATATCTGGAAAAGAAGCAATATGATACCGCACTTCATTATTGTCGAGATGATTCACAAAGAGACAAAGTCTACACAACGCAAGCCAATGATTATTTTTCGCAACAACGGTATCAACTCAGTGCAAAGTATTTTGCAGAGAGCGCTGTACCTTTTGAAGAGGTTGCGCTTCAGTTTGTTGAACGAGACGAACGCGATGCACTTCGAAGTTATGTGGCCAACAAATTGGATCGTTTGAGAAAAGGTGTACGTACTTTGGAGTTTGGGATCCGCAGATTTGGAGTCCTTTAATCCTCAATCATGTTTTATATCCTACAGGATCTGACACAGAAGACCATGCTAGCCACTTGGCTAGTGGAACTTTATCTTTCCAAGATTAATCAGCTTGAAGATCTTGCTTCCTCAGCGACCAATACCACCGACCTGATCTCTTCTCAAGCTAATGCTATGCCCGACTATAAGCAGCAGCAGGAAGATATTAAAGATGAATTTAGAATCTTCCTTGAGACGTACAAAGGTCATCTGCATAAACCTACCACATATAAACTAATTTCTAGTCATGGCAGGAGCAGTGCCATGTTATATTATGCGGACTTAATTGGTGATTATGATCGCGTTATATCTCACTGGATCATTGAAGAAAATTGGGCAAAAGCTTTAGAAGTGCTTGGCAAGCAGGTATGTGTCTGTACATAGTTTTCAAAGCTATTGCATCGTGTTGATTCTAACTTTGACGTGACCATCACCCTTCAGGCGAATCCAGATGTATTTTACAAGTACTCTCCAGCGCTCATGGAGAATTCACCATACGAAATGGTCACTCTGTGGATGCAATCAAACCTCAATCCTCGACAGCTTATACCATCCTTACTTAGATATGATCATTCTAAAGTGGCGGATAAGGGCCTGCAGGTAAGTGAATGCACATTCAGTTTCAAAAATAATATGAAAGTTCTCCAGTAGATTGACTTGAAGCCCTCTACCCTTTTACAAGAATCAAGCCATTCGTTATCTTTCTTATGTTGTAACAACCCTTGGAAACACAGACCCTGCTATCCACAATTATCTATTGACATTGTACGCAACTCAACCTACCAAGGATGAAACAGCGCTGTTGGCATTCTTAAAAAATGAAGTAAGTTCATCGATACAAACTTGCATAGGTATTGCGATTTTATTCCGGTTAACAAGAAACTATGTGACTAGGGACGAGAAATGCACTACAATCTTGATTATGCATTACGCCTTTGTAGCCAGAACAACAGAATGCAGAGCTGTGTACATATCTATAGCCAGATGGGACTCTACGAAGAAGCTGTTAATCTATCGCTCAAGGTAACGGCTATATACAGACACAAGTTTGCCATCAAAGCACAAAGTATTAACAATTTGGCAATTTCCACAAGTATCATGACTTGGAACTTGCTAGAATTAATGCAGATAAACCAGAAGATGATGATGTTTTAAGGAAGAGATTGTGGTTGAACATTGCCAAACACATTGTTCAAGAGAAGAAGGATATAAAAACGTAATGTCTATGAATTGTACAATGAAAACACCCCACGGTTACTTCTCACACACTTTCCTATTCACCTTTAGTGCCATGGATTTCCTCAAGCAAAGCGATCTGTTGAAGATTGAAGACATCTTGCCCTTCTTCCCTGACTTTGTTCTGATTGATGACTTTAAGGTATAGGGATAAAAGAGATAATGATCATGGATGCTGGATATCAAGCTCAATGTTTTACTAATCCTCCATTAGGATGAGATTTGCTCCGCTTTGGAAGAATATAACATCCACATTGAAGAACTCAAAGCAGATATGGATGAGGCAACGAGGAGTGCAGAGAACATCCGCCTAGACATCCGTCAATTGCGCAGCAGGTGAGTGGGAGAAAGGATAATGGGGTAAGCTAGGATAGGAGACTAAATGTCCTTATACATAGGTTCGCCATCATTGGATCTCTGGAGAAATGCTGTCTCTGCGATCTGCCTCTTCTGACTAGACAATTCTATGTCTTTCCATGTCAGCATTCGTTCCATGCCGATTGTTTGGTTGACAGGGTAAGTCGAAGGGACCGAACCATACAAATTGGTCAAAGGACATTTATGTCGAGACAAAGTGCTTACACGATTTTTCACCTTTTTTTCTTTGAATCACTTAGATCACAAAATATCTTAACACACGTCAAATTCGTCGTCTTTTGGACTTACAAGAGCAGCTTTCTAAAGAACTCAATTCAAAACATAACTTGCAAAAGTCCACAGGATTCAATTCGGCTGCAAACAAGTTTATTAGTGCTGCAGCAGGAAATTTGAAAGGGGTGATTTTCCCTGGAGACGCAGCGCTACTTGGTAATGATGATGCATCTGTCATGATTGCTCGTTCGGAACAGCTCAAGGAGGAACTGGACGACATTGTGGCTAGCGAATGTGTCTTGTGTGGCGATATCATGATCAAGTCTATCGACCAACCATTCGTTAGCGACGATGAAGTTGATGTGGTCATGTCCTGGAGTGTATAACACTATCTTTATGTGACGAAAAGTATGAGCACTGTATACTGTAAAAAAGAAAAAGGACCTTTTTAATTCAAGAGATATGAAAAGATATATTAATTAAAATTCACTATGGTACAGCTCTTGTGTTTGCAGCGTGTTGTTCAGTCATGGTGTATTCTGATAACATTACCATATGTTTTTTGTTTGGACGCATCTCCATGCTGACTAAATGCCTTTGTCTGACTCCTGCTTCTTTTTATTCTTCTCCAAAGAACGTAAAGTTCAAGTACATGTATGACAATTACATTTGCAAACACTGAATGATAGCTTTACAAATGGAAGAAAAATAACAAAACAGAATTGCCATAGGCAGGCAATCAACAAAGGAAAACAATAACAAAAAAGGAAAAGGTTGGAAAGGAGTAATATAAACATGTATAGCAGGAAAAAAGCGGAAAAAGAAAGCAGATACAATACGCAAAAGGTATGTTTGAACTGGCTGGCTGATGAGGAGCGATTAAGAAATCTGGCTGGCTGGCAGGAAAATATAAAGGATTGGCACATGGGCAAAAAGAAAAGAAAAAAATGAATGGCAACGGACGGTGTTATCTGAAGATCATAATAAGTACAGTAGAAAAGAAAAAGATGATGAAAATAGAAGAGATAGTTGAGATGTGATGCGATACAATTCTGTCGGGGGAGTATTGGGTGTTTCATTATGCCATCTCAATATCTTCGTCGTCGGGTACAGAAGGGTCAGGCAAGAGATCAAAGTTGTGTAATTCCATGGCACTTCGACTTTCATCTGGGTTGGTACTTCGCCGTCGTTGCATAACAATCACCGCCTTTGTATCATTGAATTGCAGACGCCAGACAGTTTTGGCGGGATGTGTAAGATGGCGAATCAATCGACCTGTCTTGATATCCCATAATTTTGTTCGGCCATCGTTTCCTCCACTAATAATACGTCGGTCGTCAAATTGAAGACAGGTAACGGAGTTGTCGTGTGCAGAAATGCGATGGATACATTCCAAGCTGTCGAGATCCCAAACACGCAAGCATCCATCCGAACCTCCACTTACTAAGGTATGACCACTGAGTTGGAGTTGACCAACCAGAGAAGTGTGACCATGAAGAGTGGCGATGCATTGTCCAGATTCGGCATTCCATACTCGGATACTAGTATCTAGCGAACCAGTGACGACCTTTTCGCCATCGAATGCAATGGAATAGATTTGTGAATAATGACCAGATAAAACATGCCGACACCGGCCAGTGTCTAAATCCCAAATACGGGCTGTCGAATCGTAAGAGCCTGATACAGCGAGATTACCGTAAATCTCTAGACATCGAACAGAGGCTTGATGACCCAATAATACGAATTTTTGAACGCCTCGTCCGATGTCCCATACACGGAGAGTATTATCCCTCGAACCAGTTACGGCGGTATTCTTATCTCGAAGCTTTAGGCAACGGACAGTCGAAGTGTGACCTCTCATTACATGAAGGAGGCGGCCAGTATCTAAATCCCAGACTCGGACATTTCTATGGAAAAGGAACAGCGTCAGTCTCACGTTACAGTATAATTATTGGAAGAGTAGAGGAGGTAAGTTAGGGTTGGAGGAGGGGGGTGGGTTTGAAGGGGGAGGTAGAACCGTTTTTAAAAAGTCGATTTACCTGTCACAGCCGCCCGAGGCAAGGATACGATGATCGCCATGCTCACCAGTGCCGAAGAATTGTAGTGCCCATACGCCACCTTCATGGCCTTCCATAGTTCGTAGTTTTGTTCCGGATCTTGCGTCAAACACTTCAATTTTGTGATTATCACAGCCAGCAACGATAATATCGTCGTCAAATTGGAGACTTGTGACCAAGCCGGGATCCAGGCTATCAAGGAAAGTACTAACTTTGCCACCATTCTCCCATGCAGCTTCAATGTTATACTTTCGCTTAAAATACTCGCGATATGAAAAGTTTGGCCGTCTAGCAGGAGGGCCAAGCAAAGATGTGCCATTGATAGTTGAGTTTCGGCGTCTGTAATGGTGCTTATGACATAATGTTTTCCAAGTTGTTTCATCCTTGAGTAGAGAGTTCCAAAACGTAGACACACGAGAAGCACGGGCCAAAGTTTTGGGGTCATCAATGAAGGATAGGATATATAACGATATTTCTATCGGTAGCTCTTTGAGAAAGTCAATCTTGAGGCGAGGAGCAATATAGGAGCTGACAAAGTTGAGCTGTTGGGTATCGCAGCAATTTAAGATTTCATAGAGAAAATATTGCTTTTGTAGAGAATCCATTTGTTGAAATGAAGCCTTGACTTGTTGAAGATGATCGAGTTCACATGCTGAAAACAAGGCGGAAGGTTGAAGAAACATATCTCCAAACGATTGATCAACGTAATTCTGCCTCGGACGTTGCGGAGGCCGAGTCAGTAATGTAGGAGAAGGAGACGAAGAGGATACACTGGATCCTGGAGGAGTAGCAGGTGGCGATAGATCGTCTCCTCTACACAGGTCCATGAAAGTCATGTTACTCAGCAAGCTTTACTAACACCCAAGCAAGTTGTTACCAACCAATTTTTCTTTGACTCGCAGAGCCCAGCCAGTCAGCCAGCGAGCCAGCTAGGCGCCTCCCAAATTCTCGTGACTCACTCCAATTGGGAAATCCCCCCTCATATGGTAAGTTATTTTTTTAAAAATGTGCTCTCTATTTACAAGTGTCTGTTGATGCTAAGCGTACATTCCTCAATGAAATGAACAAGGTATAGCTAAAATTACATATATGAATTATTTTATACCCTCGGATTTACGGCTTGTAAAGATTTCTGTGAAAAGTCTGGTTAATACTTTTTGTGATTATTCATCCCATCCCATCCCATCCCATCCGAAATAACAACAACAAACAAAATCACCTTCAATACGGAGTGGTGCCATCTTTCCAAAGATTTCTTCCGGGTTAAGCGAACACTGCTCTTCTAGAGCTTTCTTCAGTTCAGGGCTCATCGCCCATCCAGGTATGGGAAGTTTAGGCTTTTTGCGCGGTCTTGAGCTACAAGGAATGGAAAAATTTGTATCCGATAAGAAATCATATTTGACTATAGGACCTTTTACGCTTCCCAAACTTACTCATCATCTTGACTTCCTTTGTTTTTATCAGTAGCTTTGGGTATCACTTGCGTATCTTTCTTGGAAGGGGTAGCTGAGACTAAATTTATAGCTGGTTGTGAACTACTAGTGGAAGCCGGTGTCTGACGATCAGTTGGCGCCATTGCTTTCTGTAAATAAACCCACATTAGTCAATGTTATTGTAAAGTAGTCATTCGTATTGTTCACAGCCATAACATACCATTCGCATTAACTCGTTATTGTGTGCTTTGGAAGCAATTGACGACACTTGCTTTCCGGTTGATTGACTATGAAGAGCTTTGGTCATACTCTCCATAGGCTTATGGGTCTTGAGCTGTGTAGACAATGTAGATTTGGCAAACGAATGCGATGGTGCCACTTTGTTTGCGTCCCGTGTGCTGGCAACATTCTAGAGAATTAACAATACAACCGTTAGCGGAGGGAGTGAGTCATGACTCTTTATATGATGGTTATGAATGCAGTTACTTACGGTTTTCGAATGGAGATTTCCACTGCCTTTGACCATGGATGCTTGCAAATCTCGTTCTTGTAACTTGCTCCTTTGCTGTATCAGTTTTAATCGTTCTGCATTCATACCATTGAGTATTCCTAACCGCTTCTTTCGTAATGTTTGAGGTTTAGTAGATTCTGGACGAGCTTGCCAACCTGAAGTATAAACAGGTGCATTCGTGGAGTATTTGTCTTTGTTTATAGAGGATGAATGTGTTGGTTGTACACTCATTAGTTTTGCTTGTAATTTGTGATGGCTAGCTTTTTGAACTTCGAGTCGTTTAAGATGCGACATTGTCGGTGACATATGGTTGCGTAAGCGACTTCGCACCAAATCTATCTTGGAATTAGGATGTTGTCTATGCTGATGCATTTTTGATTGCGATGTATTGATCTCAATGGAGTTTCGGTCAACGTCTTGAAGTACTTCGTCAAGCCTTCGCTCCAATCTCTCGATAGGGCTGCTGCCATCTGAGCCTTGCTTGAGAGATGAAGACTTGTCATCATAGACACCACGCAGCTTTGCCATTAATCTTGATCCAGGAAGCGTGCTGCTGGCGCTTTGGTTTTCATCAATGCTCTTAGGATCGGTTGGTAGGTCAGTACTGTTGACCCATAGTATATTGCTAGTTTCATGTCCATCCAATGGGGCTTTGCTAGCTGTTGGCGATTTCGTTAGTGCAGTTGACAGCGTTTTAGATGGCCGAATATTTGCCTTGACTGATTCTTCATCTGTTTTCGTCAGAGGTGTTGAGGTTGTGCGGCTGACTTTTACTTGTCTTTCTGGAACTTGCAATGTTCGCCTTGGTGGTCTAGTTCTGTCCATTGGTGGCTATGGACAAAAAGTCAGGATGAAATTCAAGTTGGCAACAACATAACTTCAGGAGTCGGAATCTTACCATCTTTGAGAGCCGTCGAATAGCCGATCGTGACCATCGTGCGCTGCTTTTATCTCCAACTAAAATAATTTCATCTGCATCATCGTCTTGATCATCATAAGGACTACCACTAGAGCTGCCAGTAGTGACATGTTTTGTCTCCGTAACGAAAGGTGTGGTGCCTGGTGGGATATTTTCTTGAGAGGGGTAGAGGTCTACGATAGGTTTTGTAGATTCCAGTGGGGAAGGTTCAGTGAATACAGGCATGTTTGGTATACTCGGGAGTTCATTTGACTCGAATATATCTTCTATTGAATCCTTCCTCAGGACGTTAGTTTTCAATCCAGATGCGAGACAGGGTATAGCCTGGATAGGACTTGAACTGCTTTTCTCGCAAATAGCAGTCCTTGTTTTTACTTTTTCTGTATCCTGTATGGTTTGATCAAGATGCACAGTGTCCTTGCATTCAGCTGCCTCAGAGATTCCAGAACCTGATACAGATTGTGGCTTGATTACCTTTTGTATATCGTTTGTTTCTATTTCATTCTCGGTATTGACTTTCTCATGTGAGTCACGGCGGATAGCTTGAACATTTTCAACAGGTTGTCCAGATTCCAGAGCGATGGTATTAGTATCCTGTTGATCATTTGTAGTACCTGATGACATATCAGGTACTACAGTTTCTATTTCCTGCACATTCGTAACGTCAGCAACGCAAGTAGCTTCCTGTTTCCTATGTACCTCAGGAATGGACAATTGGACTTTCTCTGTGGGAGCTACCATAGGATCAGATATGTTAAAATCATCCTTTTTCGTTGGCTTGACGTTTGATGGAACTGTTTCTGATTCTGATTCCAATTGAGCTGTCTCCTGTATTTGCTGGTTTTCGTCAATCTTAATGACCATGATTGATGAGGGTTCATTGGTACCATCGGGCTGTTCCTTTAGATTCTCTTCAACTTTGTAATGGAAAGAGTGATATTCTTCATCCTTCACTTCTTCTTGATCTGTTTTGACCAGGGAGTTATCGGCGGTTGACGAGGTGGGAACATCTTGTCGGACCTGAACGATGTTATTGCTTGTATCACAATTACGTTCATTAGCCTCCATTATGACTGGTGCAGGTGAAGCATGTTTTTCTTCGCTCCTTATTGGATATTCTACACTATGAATAGATTCTGGTACAGAGGGGCGCAATACAGTATATGTGTTTGGTGAAGAAACGTTGGATTGTGACGGTGCTAGATTCAATAGGGATCTAAAGTAGGATTGGAAAGCAAAGTTTGAGGGCTGTGTGCATATTATTGACGGAAAAACATATGAAACGTGAGCTTACTCGACAGTGGTATGATCGGAAATCCATTGAAGTTGCTTATCCAACAGCAAATCAATATCGGCCAAGTGTAGTGAACCTAAATCATTCCAGCGAGATCTTTGGTCTGATAGCCAGAGCTTCGCGGCAATGCAGGTAGATGGCTTTTCTTCAGCCATGAAACTCCCACTGAGGTGACAAGGTTCAGTGATGTTATTAATGGAATTGGCCAGGATGTGCTATTCAATGGAAGTAAAAACGTCAAGCTCGTATACTAAGTTTGTGTCGGAATCACGAAAACTTGAGAGTACGCATGGAGCGCGTCGTACACGTGATATGCAGCTTGAACAAAGTTTACTTCTCAGCTTTTCGCTATGACGGATATCCATCATTATATCTTTCCGAGGAATGAGGATTCAACAAAGTGTTGAGGTTGACTTTCATTATAATATCTAAAATTTGTTGAATCATCTCCATACATTTATTAACAGGTAGAGGGTTTATGAAGGAGGAGTAGTCTGTCATGGGCGTTCTCGAGGAATAAATGACGCACTTTGGACAGTTATCGGTCAAACCCACAATAGAACAATGCTAGCATACAAGCTGTAACAAATGCTGCATTATGAAGTTATCGTATCATCATTTAGGCTTTTCGTTTATACATAGGTTTACAGAGCTACGGTGGGTTACAATGATTTCCTTACATGCTGTATTTCAACCTCTATAACACCCATAGCTTTTATATAATCTAGTATACACCTAAATTAAACCTGCTGACCCCTTTTATGTTCAATAGATTAGTTCAAAATTAAAAAAACGATATACAAAATGAGTGCGGGCCATCTACAGACTGCTATGTATGCATATATGTGTACCTGGTTTCTCTAGCTCTCATCTCTATATTATGCAGGTATATCATGAATGAAAAAATCAAATGTGGTATGCTTTTATATAATAAACCAGGAAGGTTTAAAAAACGGAGTGAATACTGTACAATGTGAGGAGGAAGGGGAAAAAGATATTAATATGGGGATAGTCTACATGGATTGCTGCTCAACCAAGCTGCGCAAGACTCGTTCTTGCTCAATTTGGCGTTGAGCTTTGACCGCTTCGGAAACTGGATCCAGAATACTCTTAAGGGATTCGTAGCCAGGGAAGAAGATACCGCAAATACCAAACCACCACAGAGATCGAGGAATAGCACCAGAAAAGAAGGAACCATATACTCGCTTCACCTTGCCTACTGTTGACTTTGATTCCAAAGCGGAATCCAACATGGATCGAGCTGTTTGCATAACGGTAATTGGTTTGGCGTTGCCGGCGACCCGCTTGTCGGTGATCATTCTGGTTCGCAAAACATCCATTGGAGTGGTAAAGTAACCAGCCAAGAAGCCTGAAACTCCGCCAAACATGATAGACTTAAAGGTGGGGATATCGATTTCAATGTCCTCCAATGCAGCAGTGGCTACAACATGGGGGTGGTTTCGCTTTACTCGATCCAATAAATCACGTTTCACAGATCGATGGTGAAGAGCCTTGAAGTTTTCGTAGGATACTAACAAAATAACCATGAAGGGACTGTCTCTAGCAGCAATAGCCCAGAATCCCTTGAAAAGGCCACGAGGGCCTTCGTCCAGCAAGGTTTGGCGAATAACAAATCCAGTAGTAGGTTTTTGTGACAAATTGGCGTAGTAGTCAGTTTGCAATCTGTTTTTGGCAAATCAAATTTCAGTTAGTTATCAATCTATCTCTATCTCCCTATGAGCCAATCAAATTGCAACATACTTTGCTGTCACTACTTCCCGTGGTACTTTAACCACGCTTGAAGCCAAATCTCCAATGACTGCTGAAAGAGCCGTAGCTGGAATTACACCAAGATTACCTACTGAAGCGCCTTGACCTTTCTTTGGGAGCAAGTGACTCTTGCAGTATTCATATGTACTGAATCGTGCACCACCCTGACCGGCTGCTCCAACTACACTAGCGAAGAAACCTTTGCTCAGAGAACGAGCGGTCTCTCGTGTAAATATCGCTTTAAAACTGTTGGTAGATGTGTTGGCCTGAATTCGGGTTTTGATGGTATCGAGAGGGTGCATGCATGAGTATGAAAACGACAGACTGACAGCTCCAGCTATGAAGTGATCTAATAGGAGGTGCGACGATGATGAGGTTAGAGAAGAGAACGGGCGGCGGTAAAAATATTATGAATGAGTTCGATATGTTATACTTACTTTTAAACAATTGAACTTGAGATACGACAGTGTCTGACATGACTGACAGTTAAGATGTGGTATGAATTGGATTGGGAATAGAGATGAATATCACAGCCAAAGAAGTAGAAGTAGAGAAGGAACAAGATATTCAACAAAGAATTCTTTTTTTAAAAATTTTCAGAATTGTTTGAAGAGTGAAACAGGTTCAAGAAACCAATCTTTTATAGTCAAGTCAATTACACGATGCGGATCTACGCTGTAGCCAATCTTAACCACTGCTGGCCATGGCTCGCAAGTCTGACTCAAAATGGGTTTGGACCAATCACATTGCAGTTTATTAAATTTAAAACTCCGTAATATGCCTTTTTGTTACTTTTACTTTACTTTCTACCAGGCAAACAAAGCATCTTTGGCATGAGCAAGTACTCCACCAACCACATTGCTGGCATGATTACTTTGTCCATTAGCATTGGTAGCACTTGGCCCTGCTCTACCACTACCTAACCCACTAGAGCGCCAAATTTGTCCAGTGCGATCTACTTGAATAGGTCGTCCTACCAATGGTTTACTTGCAGTTTTATCGTCTTTGTTGAGTTCAGGAGATGTGACTGCACCAAATACATTTTGCTGGTTAGCAGGCGACACACCAATCATACAGTTTCCTCCAATGATCTTGCCATTCCGACTTAAAGCCTTTTGTGCAGATAATCGTGTGCTGTATGTGATAGTCATCCAGTTGGATCCTGAATTACGATAGTCAATAATTTCACCATATTGTCTAAAGTGGTCCAAGATATACGAAGTCATGCTTGGAGGAAAGCCGCAAACATTGATGGTAGCTTGATCCGATTCCGAATAAGTTGTGGATGGGTATTCATTATTGGATGAAGCAAATGAGTTTTGTCCAAAGCTTGTAAATGGTGTTGATGTGGGTGCTTGTCTGTCAATGGTAGTGATTAATTACGGCACGATTGAACATGACCAAGACCAATAAACTTACAATGTGTCATTGACAGTTGCATTGATGGCACTGTTAGGATTAGTAGTTGATGTGCCTAATTTGTTGGATCCAAAAGAATTCCATGAATATCCCATACCGAGTGGTCGTGAAGGGAATGCGTTTGGAGCAGGTTGATGAACACCAATTTCCCACATCGATAACATTGGAGGAGCTTCATTATCATCAGATGCATCAAATGCTTGTTTCCTACTACCATATCCATAGTCTTGACCAGTAGTGCCAAACAACCCAGACGAAGTTGAGCTGGATGCAACACCAGAACTGAAAGAAATATCCCCAGATCAATATTCAATTTACCAATCAGTATATGGTATATGTAATTTAGTTTACCTTTTTGCGGTTCCATCACCACTGACTTTGGAGATTACTTCTGACTTGGAAGACGATCCTACACTAGTTAAAAATCCCGGTAGCACTGTTCGTTTTTCCTGGAATGCAGGAGTATGAGCTTTTGTGGTTGCGTTAGATACGGATAATTTTGTTTCGACTTCTTTTTGAGTTGATGGCATAAAGCTGGCAGACGATGAAGGAGGAGGAGCTGTCTGTCGCATGATCGAATGAGGACCAATTGTGTAGTGCGGTACAGAGCCATCAGATAAGGTAGATTTCGCCTCCACCGCGGGAGCTGTACTGAAAGGTGAAAGAGAAGGTGTGGTTGTAGCGGATGATGTTCCAAAGGAAAATCCAGTTGCGGTAGGTGCTGTGGTATTAACTGTACCAAACAATGGTGTGCTGGTAGCTGGTTTTGACGTGACGCCAAAGGGTGACGCAGTGGTAGTGGTATTGAGAGACGACGCGGTTGAACCAAATGGGGAATTGGAAGCAGCAGGAGCAGTCAAACTACTACCAAAGATAGGCGCTGACGTTCCTCCGGTAGACGCGCTTCCAAAAAGTGGTGTGGCTGTGGTCGTAGTAGCAGGAGCAGGAGTAGCTCCAAACAATGAATTTGACGACGGTGCTGCTGTTGTTGAAGCTGATGCTCCAAATAATGTAGGATTAGTTGTAGAAGTGGATTGTGTTGAGCCAAAAGGGGATGCTGCAGTGTTAGAACCTCCAAACATTGGAGTGGAGGTCGCTGGCTGACTTGAAGAGAAGTTTCCAAACATGCGAAAGGACAAAAGTTGGAGTCTCGATGCAGGAACGATCTGAACTTCTGCGCAGCCGACCTCACCACACAAAAAAAAAAAAAAAATTCTGGCTGGCTGACTGAATTCCCAGTCAGCCAGCCGGGACTTCTGCTTTTTAATAGACGTCATCACGTACACCGTGCGCTCTCATTTGCCTGAACTGAACGAGAAAATCTCATTTTAAATAAATAACGGTATACCTCTTTGATGTCACGTCAATATTTACTAGTTGCTTCCGTTCTGTCATCTAATTTGGAATACGGACTTCGCAGGCTGTCCAATGTGACCGTAACAAATGCTGAATTCGGCTACAGCCACCGGTTATGGTGTATTTTGGAATAACATCGTATAAGTAGTCGTGTAGACGATGTTGAAAACATAAAAGAAAAAACTTTAGGTTGGGTTTAGCAGAGGTTGCCACATCTACCTCGTCAGATATGATTTTAGTTGTGGGAACAAGGAATTTCAATAGATATAGAATATAAAATATATTACAATAACGACGGTTCCTTCTATGTACCCATTTCTGCAATATTTCGGTTATCCTGGATAGAACACATTTGTAATTTAACTATGATCATCTTTCACAATACAGTATAATAATATTATTAGAAATGGTAGCATTCGCCCCAATTACCAAGGTTTTTTCTGTTAGGCAAGTTTTCCAGCAGTCACTGCTTGAAAATTGAATTTTGCAATTGCTGGGTTAGCCCTTGTTGTACCCACACACAAATCACAACCCATCCCATTCGTCAATGCATCATGCGGTCAACGACGACGTTCGACCTTGCACAATACCCCACTGCAGACACAATCAAAGCTTTGGCTTTTTTACTTGAACGTATGACTCGAGCTAACGATCAGTTAAGTAACGGCCCACGACGGTCCAACTATACCAGGTTTCATGCCCGGTCGATACCCTCCGTTGATATTCAGTCGTATCTTACGCGAATAGCCAAATATTGCCCTTGTCAAAACGAAAGCTTTCTCAGCTTATTGGTCTACTTTGATCGAATGAGCAAAAATACCCTTAGCCTGACTGGAAAACCATTTAAAATTGATAGCTATAATATTCATCGGCTGATTATAGCTGGTATCACCGTAGCCAGCAAATATTTTGACGATGTGTTTTATACCAACTCCCGCTATGCAAAGGTGGGTGGCTTACCAGTTTCGGAACTGAATGGTCTGGAGTTGGAGTTTCTAGTCATCAACAAGTTCAGTTTGAATATCTCTATACCTGAACTTCAACGCTATGGAGATCATCTATTGAAACTCAATATGATGGATCAAGAGTTCCGACAAGGTGGCAAACTGTACGAAAATCCACGATATCGGCCTAAAGCCATGTCTATGGATGGCTTAGTGGAACAAACCCAGCAGCAATTGCAAATTAGCGGTCATAGTAGTAAAATGCCTCGCATGGCGTCTAACCCAAGTTTGAATATGCAATACGTTCATCGAACTAGTGTGAATGCGAGTCCTGTATCGATGTCAACTGAGGAAGAAGACCCTATACCGACCCAGCGATTATCTTATACTGCTGCCCCGTTTTTCCCGATGAACGGCGGAATTCCAACCCCACCACCATCGATCTCCCCTGTTTCACAGCGATCTACTTATACACCGCCTTCATTTTACGATATTAATGTCAACGATCAAGGCAAACCATCCTTAAACAGATGGCATAGTTTCCACGGTTTATCCCATCTGTACAAAGAGCAAGATTGAGAGAAGTCTTTTCACTATCCATTTTTTCTCATATATTATCTATACATAATTCCATTATATATCCCTTTCGGTCCTTTTCTTCCATCATATTTTATACCACTTTCAATGTATCATTTTACAGTATTATTAACATTTGGGCCCCATCACCTCTAAATTTTTCGACGCTAGCTCGTTATTTCACAAATTTATTATAAACTCATTTTTTTTGTTAATTGCAAAAGACCGGTTTTCTTTCCTACTTGTTGTGGCTGTACTTGTCTCTCACAATGTCATCCCCCACCAATTCAAGAGGACACTCATTTGCATGGCCACCTTCGAGTCAGCACCCACCTTCATCGTCAGCACCTCCTCCTTCAGCGTATACTAATTATGCAGACATTTCAATCAAGGAGATTTTGGACAAGTATCGCGATGATAAAGAACTTATGAAGCACGTCTTGGCCGCAAAGGCAGAGGAAGATAAGGTTAGAATTAAACTCATTGCCATCCCATCACATTCCCTCACTCATTCATTCATCTAACTCTCTCGTGGAATGCTTATTTTTAGAAACGAGCTGCTGAGGAAACCTTGCGAGTTGAACAAGCAAGAATACAACTGAAATATTTGGATTTAGAAATAGCGAGGGAGCAGAATCGACAACAACAACAACAACAACAACAACGGACAGAACCGACGTTAGTGCCTTTACAACAGCAATTACTAGCACGTATTACTGGCAAAGAATCAGAGAATTACGCAACACCTTCATCCATGCATCCTTCACCTACCGTATTGCCTCCAATACAACAGCATTTATCTCCACATAACATCCCAACAGCTACACAACAACAACAACAGCAGCTATCGCCTATCTCACCTGAAACGTCCAGTCCTCGTAAGCGCTCGCGTGCTAATCATTTTGATACCCATGGCGTTAATCGTCCAACTCCTTCGCACGATCAAGTCATGGAAGCCCTGAAAGCTAAGATTCAAAAGGGCCGACAGCTGAACCGTGCCAATTCCCTGCATGATTCCAGATCTACCAAACCGTTTTTACCACCAATTAATACCACTTTTGCAAAACGTATCCCTCCACAACAGAACTCTGCGCCTGTATTATCTCGAGCACATCCAACCTTTTCACCGTCTTTATCATCTTCCGATTCTTCATCCTCTGGATCAGACATAAAACGTGAACCCACAGATTAACTCCTCTGTTTTCTTTCTGCTACTACCCCCCGATTTTTTTATTGTGTTGAATATTTTTGTTGCCCTTGAACAAACGGTTAAGTACAATGAGGGAGGGCTGGTTCCCATCAATAAAGATACAACTATGACATGCGCTATGATTCGCTGTCCAACATCACAGCCCCTTCACTTTTATACTTTCCAAGCTTGTTCTTTCCCATTTTCATAATGTGAACACTGTTCAATGTCACAGTACCAAGGTCCATTGTTCGGAATTCCTTCAAAATGCTCCGAGCATCAAACCAGTTGTTGTTGTTGTCCGATTGACTTGCGTCATTATTGGCTTCATCCTCATCCACGTTCTGGTTCTCATTCGAGTGCTTCGGTTTGGCGCCGGTTTTCTTGATTAGGGTCATATGCATCTGCCAGAAATAGTTTTTTTCCTGCAGTTAGCAATGGCGCCATGGAATCTTGACTGCTTTATGTAAAGCCTCACTCACCTTATATGGTCTCTTTTCTTTAACCAACAAATTTGCCTCGATCATCTGGTTACGTAAACTAGCTGTATTTAAACCGCATAATCAATACACAGACTAAAACATTGAACTTATATATGGATTGGGATACTTACAGCATAGTTCATCCAATATCTTGTTTTCAGATTCATCTTGGATGTGGATGTATAACACCCGTGCTTTGGCTGTCATTAGAAAAACAATGAGAAAAAACATGCTCATTCCATATATAATCTAGAAACTTTAGTGAACATACCAGGATCCCCTTGCATGATATCCAGATTCTTTAATCGTACAGCCACCCCTCGTTCGCTGATCAGTTTGTTAATTGTATCTGCAATCGACTCCTTGAGAAACCGTGCTGCCGCCTCGATTTCACTTTGGCCCATCAGTTTCATGACCCCAAGTGTAATATGTAATGACGGTATAGGCGCTATTGAATCTTGCGTCACGCCGTCCTCTACAAAGCTTGGTGACGCCAGTACTTTATAAAACTCTTCTAGTCTGCGTGTCACTAAAGGCGCCTGAATAGGAAAAGCCAAGAAGTGTGTGGGTTGTGCCTTGTCAATAGACTACCAATTTTTGAAATCAATGAGCGCTTTGCTTCATGGGTGGATATAAACACTGTAAAACAGCCATCCACGTTTACCTCTTGCACCAATGTGTCAATTGCCTGTTTGGCTCGTTCAATGTTTTCATCTGTGCCTTTTATCTTGACAACATCCTCTCCTTTAACAACGTCAATACGAGTACCAGTTTCATGCTTTAACCGCTTCAATGTACCTCCTCCTTTGCCTGTATGCAGAGAAAAGAAAATGAAATCAGTCAGAGACTGAATGCAAAACCTGAAAAATCCGGTGCCGTGGCTACACTTCGTTACCTATGATATATCCATGCATTGACCGAGACACTGGATGCTCCACCCACGTATGTAATTCAGTATCGTCTTCTACTTGACTTTCGGGATGTCGCTTTTCTGCATTGGAAAGTGAATTAGCAAGTTGCGCTGACATCCCACGTCAAAGCATGGCTACAAAACTTACCTGGTTTGCGGGTCAATTGGCGATCCCCTTTGTATTCCATTGAGGTAGCCGCTACTCGATATTGTCGGCCTTGTACCGTGACCACATTAAATCCTTGTAATGACTTTGCCACCAATTTCGACATGACAAAGGATAAAGCTTTTGTGAGCCAGCTCCAAAATTTCGAACGCCGTTTGCCTGATATTTTTTACGCAGGTCAGATATCAAGTCGAGAGTTCACGTAAATAATAGCCCTATATAACGTGTAGTATGCTGTATTTCAACAAAAAGTAATCATTATACATCTAATGTTCCATGGCTAATCCACTCTCTATGGTATCTAATTAATTCAGATACAATCTTGCTCTCAATTTCAACACCCTTATCCACCTCTTCTTGGCTCAGTGACAATACATGTTCTGAGTCTTGTGTAATGAAAGTCACAGTCTTTTTACGAGTGCTGAGCATGTTGCCAATGACGATTTGATGTCCGTATGTCTTTAGTGCCTGTCGAGCCTTTGGCACCAGTAACTTTTGGTCCGTCTCAAGCTAAATGCATTATATACAAGAAGTTAGACCAGCCACTCACTCATGTACTCAAACCTCCTCTAATTCCAACCTACTTTGAAGGATACAATCAAACCATTACTCGCCCACACGCTAACCAAGGGCTTGAGGAATTTTGGAACTTGATCTAAAGTTAAAGTCAATGCCCCACCTCTTGATTGTATCTTGTGCTCGGCCTATTCGATATCAGTCAGTTTTTCAGACACAGATTTTGTTTTTCCAAACGTTCAAACCGTATATACGTACCATCTTTTCGACAGGAATAAAGAAGTCGCTCACGGCAGCTGCAAGATAATACATGGCATTTCGGCCCAGAGTATCCAGTATCCTGGTAAAGCTCTTCAATTGGAACAAATAATCACTAAGGGTAACAAAATCAACCAATAGCAACATGTTGTTGTTGCGCGCATTGTTATATTTCGCTAGATTTTCAGCCATGGAAGACGCATACTTTGCATCGACTGTCAGACTTGAGGTATAAGTTTCCCACGTTCGGTTTGGAGAAATAGAACAATAAATCTATCTTACCTTCAATTTTACCATCTTCATTCAAGGTCATGTAATCCAGGAAACTGTTTGGTGAGTGTGTATAGTGTCGACTATAGGGCTGCAGACTGAACTGACGGTGCATGAATATGACAGCATAACCATTCTCTAGAAACTTTTCCGCTGACACAGCGCCGCGAGTACCAGCACTAAAGTTATCAATGAACCGTACTGTCTGGTTTTCAAGTGGCACCATAGTACCACCACTCTGGATATCAGAATTAAAAGTTGTGAGCTCGAATATTGCACTTTACAGAATTAAACAAGGAGGATTGCGGCGCCTTACGGTGATGAGTACTACTGAGTTACCTAGAGCACCATGGTGCTTCACAAATTCTGTCGTTTTGGCCTCAAATTCACTAAGATTTGCAGGGGGACTATTTGTTTCAAAGTAGGTATCGGGATCAATCACACCGCGGCCATTATCTAGTAATTGGTTGTCAGGCATTGGTATTATTGTTTATGTATGAGGCAAAGAGGTAGATGGGTATTGGCTAGCACGAAATACAGTTCAAGGACGAAAAGTCGCTGACTACGTAGAAATTCTTTTTTTATGTCAAAAAAAAAATTAATAACGTAAAACTACTTGGGAATAACTTTCATCTTCTTGAGTTCATCAAATATATCATAATAACTTTGAATCGTATCTTTTTCTTGGGTCCAGCCATATCTTTTGGCTTTTTCCATGGAAAGGTAATCTGGCCAAGTGCGACCGGTGGCACCATCTGGTGAGTGATAGAAACATTAGAGTAGTGTCCGACGGGGTTTACCGTACTCAAACCAATTACATACCTACGAATGCCCATGTTGCTGTGCAAAATAAAATACAATTTGCCGTCAGTGACTATACATTTTTATTTTCAATTCAGGAAACCTCTTCAGAAATTGCTTACCATAGTCATATGCAGCTGGATCTAAGCCATATTTCTTAGCTATTTTATGCCATGTCTCCTTGTTCTCTTCTGCGTACTTTGCCAATGAAAATTGACAATAAATAGAGTCTGGCTCGGGACGCTTGGCTTTCTCGTCCTTGAAGAGAGGTTCAGGCATCTTAAGGTCAAAGTAGCTACAAAAAATATTCATATGAGAAAGTGTTTGTTGCAATTGATTGAGAGGAATATATATCCTTACTCTGCGATTTTGGGCCAAATCTGAGCAAACGTAATCTTTTCATTGTCTTTGATATTGAATGCACCACTGGGAATATTATCGTGCACACTGAGATAAACTTGAAATTTGCTGTTGTTGTCTGCGGATGAATGGTCAACTATATTGTTATACTCAACCTCGTTTCCGGGAAAGATAAACTCTTTCTTAAGCTCTTTTTGCAAACTAGCATACAGAGCAATGGTCATAGCGAAGTTCATATAGTTTCCTGAAAATTTGATTGATGTCATGTTCCTTTGAAATAAATGGTAATACAGTATCGGAAATTACCTTTTGCCACTCCCAAGATAACATTAGGTCGCGTAATGAGCCATCTCCAATTTTTAGAATCCGCATAGGCACGCAGAAGATCTTCCTGTTCATAATGATAGCTCGCCTTTTGCAGCCTGGGAGCATCTTCTTTCCATGGATAGTCTCGAACTAATTGATCTCCGCCGACAATGCCACCATAATACTAACATACATTAGCCTTCTTTTTAGAAACAGAGTGTTTGGTACACACACACAAAATACCTTTGTACCAGTCTGTAACATGAAAGATTTGAGATTTGGAGAAATTGAACCCAATGAGTGCAACGCTTTTTCCAACAGCATTTTGTTAACATGAATCGCTTCATTTTCGTCTTGTTTCTCGATGTATGCGAAGAAGAAAGCATGTTGAGCACTTGCTGCTCCGGCTTCAGAAAGCTTACTAGCCAGCTCATCCACAGAGCTTTGTATCATGTCAATAGACACAAACCGTATTTTATGATGGTTGGCAACATCCTCAAGCTGCGCTGGTCTGCGGGAGACACAGATGATAGGACCCCATTCTTCATTGTCAAGTAGCAACTTGGTCATGGCGACACCACTAATACCATTTGCGCCAAAGATAACGGCACACTTTTTTGACATGAGTTATGGATTAAGATGATAAATGCGAAACTAAAGAACGCCGTATTATTTTTAGTCGATGAGAACAGGACAGTCACCGTATTAATAAGTTGCTTACAATTAATAATATACACTGTACCCTCAACAAAGTCGGCGCAGACTGTCCTCTCCTCCATTCACGACACAAAGCAAACCAAAGCTCAAGCTTTCATTAAGAGGAATACAATGGTATAAGATCCATGTTTCGGCGATGCATGGTTGAGTATCTTCCAATCAGTTTATTTTCATTTGTTTCTAATACGCCTGAGCGTGTTTCACCACCGATGTATTGTCGTAACTCGTCATGGTACATATCATACCTTGCTCAACATTCCCATGCTGGTACTGCAAATCATTACGGAATGATTCTGTCTTTCTTCATCTCATCAAATACATCAAAGTAGCTTTGAAGAGTGTCAATCGATCGATTCCATCCAGTACTACGGGTCTTTTCAGGACAGGAATCGTCAGCCCAAGTACGCCCAGCAATACCATCTGATTCGATGCAAAGTTAGCGTCAAAGTTAATTGATTGAATATGCTAAATATAGAGCATACGTACCAAGGAAACCCCAAGTTGCTAGAATCGGGTTATCATCGGTGAGTATCCATCAAAAAAGTAAGTTTGGTACATAGATAAAATAATTTACCTTGAGCGAAGCCATTCGATTTCAAAGCATGCTTCTTTACGATCTCGTCCCATACTGATCGATTAGCTTTAGCAAAGTCAACTGTCGAGAACTGAAGATAGTATGATCCTTCTGCGGGATTCTTTGCCTTTTCGTCAAAAGTGATTGGATCAGATATTTCCATTTCAAAATATCTGAGAAATGTACATAGTTTTTAAATGTATATTATGATGAATACGGCGTATCTTGTTAATAGTGTTAACTTACTTTGCAATTTTCGGCCATAGATCTTTGAAGCTGGGTTTATCGCCGTTGGTAATGTTATATGCTCCGCTGGCAATGTTATCACTAGTGCTGATAAACAACTGAAAAGCAGCAGTATTTTCAGCAGTGGAGTGATCGATGACGGCGTCGTACTCGATGGCGTTTCCGGGAAAGATTAACGGTTTACCTAGTTCCTTCAACAATGTGGCATAAATAGCCACAGCCACTGCGAGATTCATAAAACTTGCTAAAAACAGACAAAATTAGAGCTTCAGTACCAGCTGGTAGCTGCATATTGGTCGACATACCATTAGAGTTGCCTATGATGATATTGGGGCGAGTGACGAACCATTTCCAGCCATTTGCGATAGAAACGTCTTTTAACACATCCTCTTGAACGTAATAGAAGTTTTTAGCTTGGTTCCGAGGAGCATCCTCTTTCCAAGGATATTGTGCTAGAGTTGCTCCGCCTTTATGGGCACCATAGTACTAGCACAATGACACCAGGTTACTAACATACGTTCATTCATTTCACGTCATCGTGGAATCTCAATGACATACCTTCATGCCAGTTTGCAGTGAGAATGATTTAAGGTTAGGAGCAGATGATTTTGTGGCGTTAAGGGCCATTTCGAATAAGAGCTTGTTCACTTGGATCAATTCGTCTTCATCTTTTTTTTCGATGTAGGTAAAGAAATAGGCGTAGTGAGCTTCATTTGCACCAGCGTCTTGTAGTCTTCTAGTCAGCTCTTCGGTGGTACTGGAAAGCATGTCGATGGAGATAAACTGGATACGCTCATCATTGGTGTCCAATTGAATAGGTCTTCTGGAAACACATATGATTTTCTTCCATTCATTATCCTTTAGCATAACTTTGACAACAGCGGAGCCACTGATGCCGTTAGCTCCAAAGACGATACCAACTTTCTTGGACATTTTAAACAGTGAAGTGCATAAGCTGGGGGTTGCAAGTCACTCTCACTTATATATGTTTGGCACGATTTATCATCATCCATTCGTAATGATTATGGATCGGAGCAATAAAGTGGGCATAAGCAATTCTTGAGCTACTGTAAGGACGTAGTCCGATAGATGGGAAAACAAGCACTTCAGGTTTCTTCCTTTTGAAAATCTTTCGATGATACCACGTGTTCTATTGTTGTAAGAAATTCTTCCCAAAAAATACATAATTGGGAATCGAGTCATTTATTCTTCAATCCAAGACACGTTTTAAAAAGTAAGATTTGCATGGGTAAGGTTATAATAAGCATGTTCATCAACGTGCTCCAACAAGTCACATATAATCAGTAACAAGCTGGTTACTTAATGTTACAAGTCATCTGCTATTTTCACCATTGGCATCTTGTGCTTGCTCAGTCAATGGTGTATCTAAATGGCAATCCTCAAGATAAGCACCACCCTTGCCCTTCAGGTTGGGGGACGTGGCAGCATAAATTTGTGTTGCTGCTCCTTGTTCAATGGTTTTCATCCAGCTTGGTTTCATTGGCCCAATGATCGGCCGGAGAACTGAGTAAATATTCACAAACGCTGGCACCATCATACGTGCCACGGGATTTTGAACAATAATCTTTGCCATATCAGCCTTAGATTTATTAGACATTTTCTTATCAAGGTCAGTTGGAATATGGCCTACGCGATCAAGTCAATGAAATAATGGGAATATGAATGCAAGAATAGCACTTTTATTTTACTTAACCTGGGTGTACAGAAAAAAATTCAACGCCATCTTTTGAGTATATTTCATTCAAGGCGTTTGCTGTGAAGATATTTGCAGTCTTGCTCTGTCCGTATGCTTCAAAAGGATCATATTTTTCTCCACTTTGGAATCCGATGTCGTCAAATCTTACACCGCCCCATCGATGACCAAGTGATACAGTTACAACTCTGGCGTCTGAACCGGTCTTGATAAGATCGCCAATGAGTAGCTGGATAAGCAAGAAATGACCCAAGTGGTGAACTCCAAATTGCATCTCATTGCCTTGCTTCGTGGTTTCATAAGGACATGCCATGATACCCGCATTGCAAATCAAGCCATTGAGTCCAAGTCCTAATTCTTGAAATTTCTTTGCAAATTCTCGTACAGACTCCAGATCAGAGAGATCGAGATATATCCATTTTAAAGATGCTCGAGGGTGACGAGCTAGAATGCGTTTCTTTGATGCTTCAGCCGCCTTCTGGTTTCTTGATCCCATAACAACAGTGGCACTGTGAGCAGAGAGTACTCTTGCAGATTCTTCACCAATTCCAGCATTTATGCCAGTAACAATAAATACTTTCCCTTTGATCGACGCAGGAGCAGGCAATTCACTCAATACCTGATCATCTGTCCAGCGATAGCCTTCTGGTTCCTGCTCTTTAGTTGGGAGGAGAGGCTTATTGTTTGACATCCTTTTCAAAAAAAAAAAATGATACAGTATCTTCATGAGTTAGAATGAGCAGTTTATATAGGATGTGTTTTTTTACTTGCCTTAGTACGCGTCAACGACGGGTGAGCTCGCCTTAATGCGCTGAGCTATAAAATAAAACCATAATTCCTTGGCTCCTTGGCTCCATGGTTTGAATGTCTTTGTGGGTGAGCTTGCGTAAGTGAGCTGAGCTTTAAAACAGTACGTAATTCCTTTTGCTCTGGTAATTGCGCGAGATATTTGGTAGATCTTCCAGTGTCGCAGATCATATTATTGGTATATTACTGTTTTTAGTGGAGGTAATCCACACGGAGTTCAAGTACATGTTAGCCGATTACTGGTCTTTCACTGTTGAATGGCCAGCCGGGTCTTCGTAATAAATTCAATTGCAGAGGTTACGTATGATTCATCAATACTCGTAGACTGGTCCTCGATCTTAGAAGGTCGAAATCAAGAAATTGTCCACTGAAAAAGGTACTGATTTGGTAACTTGCCTCATCAACCCTAGCATCAAGAGCACAGGTCTTAGTAGGTTAGGTACTTGCAGCAATCAGCTCTACTAACGGCAGCCAATCGTAATGTTTCCCGGAAGGATATTTGCTTGAATATAAAACCAAAGCATGAATGAGCTGCCAACAAAGTCTATTAGTCGATCTAACATTTTATATTCTATTGTCTTTGTAGTTTTTTTTCAAGTACTGACACATCGTTTTGGGCAGTCTCCACAACGGTATTTTTATTCGATCGAGATTTAGAGAACGAACAAGATGATATGTATAGGACATATGTTTTATGGTGATAGACCCAGCCTAGTCCCCAATCCCACTTAAGAACACCTTTCAGTTTTCGTATATCTTACCAAGGAAAGGGATATCATAGCATTTTTCCTCCCGTGCCATCATGATCTTTGTGAAATAAGTATAGGTAACCTCTAATGTAGAATTGTGGTATATTTCATTTCCACGCAAACGTTACAGCCTTTTACAATATTGCGTGAGTAGTATTTTGGAGGCGAAAGATATGCACCTAGAGCCAAGGCAGTCACCAAACTCCTTTTATCCTCAATGCATACCTGGGTTTACTTTTTCTTTGAGTTGTGGACTAGACACCTGAGTCTGACTGTGGTGATTGTTAACCTCAGCAGCAAATTAGCGTTCTCTCTGTACACCGTGGAATATGACTGGGGTACTTTTATATACATCTCTTACAGTTGAATAAAGCAAGAAAAGTTCAATTTTTTAACCCACCTTTCAAGCACTTCGCATTGTAGTTGCCAAAACGGTTGTTAGAGTGTCGTACGTTTGATAAATCGTGGCGTCAAAGATATTGTGGTAAATGTTTGTATTAAGTGTTTCTCCTAGACCGAAAAGTTAGGCATACCTTCCATGTGAGAATTACAATGCAATATGTAGCCACGCGCCAAAAATTGCTATTGTCGTAAGCACAAAGCTGTGCGTGATGCCATATCCGCTCATAGGATTGAACAAGTGCCTTAAGGGTAAAACACCCTACAAGTTTCATTTTAAAACATACTTGAAAATTTCGACTTTGATGAGGTCATGAAGTCATGGACAAAATGATTTCCAATTCGAGTAAATTGAAAAGTTTGGTTGAATCCTCTTCAATCTCCCAATGACTTCAGGTGTTCCGCCATTACGCTTGGCAGATTACTTTTTTGTAGTTGGCATTCAAGACGAGGACATTATAACCAAATATGAAGCTGCGAAATCTTCTGGAGGGTCCATCTCTAATGAATCCTACTTTAATATGAATCAAGCGGAGCCCAAAGAAAACAGGAATCCTGTAGCAAGTTTAGACAATACCATGCTCGACCATGTAGCAACAGTCATTCAAAATTTTGACAAGGATAGAGATATGGCTCGAGATACGGTCATAGCTGTATGGGACGGCAACAGCCCGCCAGCTCCTAGCCGACACAAGAGTATCGCGTCTGCCACGAGCACCGTATTGAAGTCCAGCTCACGAAGAATGAGCTCGTCTACAAAACGGCCGTCTAGTAAATCGATTAGTGCCTTAGATCGCCAAACTGCCATTGATACCCATCGTACATCTCTATCGAATGATCTACACTCTGTTTCCGGTAATAGTAATTTAATCTTATCACAGTGTTACATTAACATTCCCAACAATCATAATGACTGAACAGCTAAATTAGAAGTGGTAACTAGCTCACAATCTCAAGTGGAACAAACGGAGAAAGATAAGGTACCAAATATATTCGAAACAAACTTCCCTCCTTCGGTATTATTACGATATCCGAAAGAAGATCATTCGCCTATGGATCCATTCCCTTCACATACCCCAATGGTGAGTATGCATGCGTAAACTTTTCTCCGACGAATAATATGTTATGTGGTATGAGCTGATAAACCATTTGATAGTTCTGCTTTCCAAATGATATAAAGTTTCACTACGGATCCACGCCTCCACCAGAGACTGTACATTCCTTTGTAAGTTGAAAAGAGATGGTCTTGTTTTGCCAATTCCGATATCATTGACATGTACCATGTTACGACAGTCTACAACAGATGAAGATGGTAACAAGAAGTATGGAAGTTGTGTCACATTTTACGAGCGTTTACCCAAATCTCTTTATGGAGAGATAGAAACCTGTGTCGCACAATGGGTAAAAGACAACATGGTATGTATCCGAGGATAAATGCGATATCAAAACAAGATCTTGTAATACTAAAGAAATTACATGAAGTCATCCAGCACACGTGAATATGCGCATCATTTGAAGGAAAAGATTGACGTTGAACTGGAACAACTCAAAGAGCAGCGGTTAAAACAAATTCAGCTGGCACATTTGCAAACAACATCTTGGATACAGGAAGAGAGAGATGAAGTGGAGGAAATGCTGAGAGTGACTCAAGAAAAAATTGTTCTCTATAGAGAGCTCCTGGAACCTGTGAAACTAGTGAATTTTGATCCTGAGGAATGCTGGATACCGAAATCCGTAGGAGTGATTACGCAGCTCCCTTGGTTTGAGTTAATGAGCGACTGGATCAGAATTGCAGTGGATGCTGTTATAGGAGTTAAAGGGAAACGCAATCCACAAGCAAAGAAATTCAGCTTGGAAAGGTTAGCCATATGAACATTTTGATGGTGATAATGAGAATAAGAAATACTAACCGTCATGTATGCAGTGCTATCTACAACTTGATCCATGAACTCAGAATACCTCCACGTGGAATATACGAAATGGGTATAACAATTAACGACCGCATTCTGTATGTTTCCCGGCCATGCTTCAATGATATACCCATTTTAAAAAACGTAAGTTTGATGACGCCCGATGGAAAAGTGGTATTCCAATAGATAACTGACGTGCTTTCTTGTAACGAGGTTAGTTTTCGCTATATCCACTGTTTAGATGCTTGTCTCCGAACATTATATTAGCCATCATCGAGGTAGGTTGCGACAGCAGTGACTAGAGCTACAGGACGCGGACTGATTGAAATCGGTACATGTAGATATTGTTAAGCGAGGGCAAGCTTTTATTCCTCAGTAAGCATATCGGGATGCTTTCCATAGCTGGCGAAGCAGTTCAATATCTCCTCTATCCCTTTTATTGGCAATTTGTATATATACCAGTGCTACCAAGGAGATTGATAACATGTCTACAGGCAAGTCGACCGTGTGGTTTTGTGATTATACAATACCAGTGATCTGTCTCTCAGCATTTGAACTAACCATTTGGAAAAAGGCGCCTGTGCCATACATCATAGGTTTTAATGGATCTATCGATGATATTGGCGAAGATATTCCAGAAGATGTAGGTTCCAGTTTCCATTTTATTCTATGTGCTAATGTCATCTCACATATCTATTTTACTAGGCTTGTGTCGTAAATTTGGACACTAATACTATCCACCAAATGATCCCACCTCCATCTATACCTTTGCGGCAAAGAAGGAAGCTACTAAGTGCATTTGAGGAATTTTCAGCATTGCACTCTCGATATAGAATACCGTATGGTATCCCATTGCCTGTCCGGGAAGCATATCCAAACGGCCGACTACCGCTTTCGAATGGTCGATCCAAGACTATGCTACCTCTTGAACAAAGGCGACCCCGATATGATAACATTGTTGAGAGCCAACCCTCTGGGCAAACCAGCAGTATATTTTCGCGGCCCCTATCCGAGTATCTTATTGGTAGTCAAAGTTTAGGCTCTATGAACAAACTCTCAGCAACATCATCAAGTGAAGTTGATATCACTGCAGCAATGTTACCTCAACGACCAGGATCGGCTGTCATAGCACAAGTCACAGCACCATCACCATCAACACCACCACTTAGTCGTGCTCAGTCTTATAGTGGGTTACATTCCAGAAATACGTTATCTCCGTCTCCTGGAACAATGGCTATGAGTAGTTATTTCTCAAATTTATCGGCTACAACTGTTGCGAATGAAACAGTAAACACTCAAGGAAATCGGTTATCAGTTGGACATTCCAATAGTTCTTCCATTAGCAGCAAAAATGGAATTCCCGGCAGTGAGGATAATGATTTGAATTCTAGCACAACATCAATAAGTACCAGTGATACGGAGAAGAGAGATGTAAGTCACGATGGCGGGACGGCGGGGAAAGGAAAGGGGTTGGTTCCTTTATTGTGATGCTAAAAATTGAATTAGTCAAAGCTCAAAAATAGACTTTCAGCTCTGATGCCTAAGCCAAAAGCTGCGTTCCAAGTATGTAGATGGCCCTTGATAATATGCAGCCTGTATCACTTCTTCTAATTTCATAATGTTCACGATTTAGGATTTTGACCCTGTACGTATGTCGACACAACAGCAAAACTCCACGCCAATTTCATCTTATGGACATAGCAATGGACGAGCAAGCGTTCCTCCTTCCATGTTGGACAGCTCCATAGAAAATACAGTCAACTATAGAAGACGGTGTATATGGGTGGAAGGACATTGTATGCTGGAAATTTTCAATAATGAGCTAACAGATTATGTGGGATATCGATGCATATGCGGCAAGGAAATCAACCGAGATATGAAAAGCGATGTAGGCAGCAGAAGTAGAGAATCCGATCCGCTGTCTCCTAGAATGATGTTTATGAGTTGTACAGGCAAGTTGAAACTTGATATAATAACAGTAAATGCTACTTCCTAACGATATAATGTGTCATTAGAGTGCAAGCTCATCACGCATGAAGCATGTACAAGTCAAATACTTCACCCATGTATCCCAACCTGCTTCGATGAGCAGCAGATCATATGCGCCTTTTTACGCACGTACTCCTCGTTGCTTTGGAACTACAGAGCTGGATTTGCTTATAGCATTGAAGAACTGGACGGTAATGCGCCACTAGCACAAGCTGATGCTGCATTGCCCACTGTAGACACGCAACATTCCGCTGATCCCAGCAGACGGCCGCGCTTCTTTTCAAAGGAGCGTTTTCTTAAAGGATGCGATAGAGATACTAGAGTATGTACAGTATAAAACTTCGATAACCGATTTGTGTTTTATGCTTTTACTGACTTCTTGCTAGGAATATCTGGCTCAGTTTATCAATTCACAAATGTTTACCCAATTCATCACTGATCGGCTGACAAGATCCCCTCGAGAGTATGAAGTTCTCTTCTTCGATGAGATCATCAAACTCAAACTGAATAGGTCCAAGCTTAAACTATTGAAGGAAGATACCCCATTTTTAGACGTAAGTCATCTTGAGAAGAGTTTAATGCCAGCAAAATTTCATTTTTAACCATCTCATCCTCTCGTTTCAAGGATGACACGTTTGCTGTTTCACAAACAGTGTGGGCACAGACTCCAAGTGCTCATCTCGGTTCGAACATGAATGGTGAGTGCATCTCCTTGCTGTGTATAACTCCAAGGCAGTGAAGATCCTAATATTGAGTCATGGCAGCCTACGAAGAGGCAGACACACGATTTCCGATCAAGGTCCATAGTGACATGCGGCTTAAGACTGCAGCGGCTTTAATGGCTACGTAAATTTATTTAGCAAAAAATGTAAATAGACATCTAATTTATGCCATATCGTAATTATTTAATACAAGTAATGGAGGATCGATCAATTTTCGTGTGTAATCGAGTGGTATAAACGGTGGCGATCTAGATGTATAACAGGAGGAGTTGAATGTAAATTGAACGTTGTAATGCCAATGATGGCCAATGTAAATGAGATTGGATATTCAGGTATGATCTATGACGAAGCTGTTAGAGTAATATAGTATGGTTATTAGATAGCTAATTGAACTTACGGAAATATTGAACAATGCCAGGCCGATAATAAGTGAAAAGAAGTTGCTGGTAAGTAGACTGAGGTTTAAAAATGTTGCAGAGGACAGTTGTAGCAAAATGGGAACTAGACTGCTCATTGTAAATAGTGCGAAATTGTAACAGAGCATGAGTCCGACTGCAAACAAAGATGAGTCAATGGCATGCCAAACCTGTGATGTACTGTATTGACTTGCGCTATTACCTATATTCCAAGACCAAGGAATTTGTGCTACGGCTTTTCGTTCCCATAGTATACTGTTCTAGAATTAGAAAACGATCTGATTGTTGATACCTGAGATTATTACTTACACTTCGAGGCCACACATAAGCATACCCCACATGCCCAACTGTCCTAAAACTTCTTCTATAGGGCTTTCGATTACAAGATGCTCTTCAATGAGGTTCGCAATAGCATATAAAGTAGCGCCGAGTAGCTAACAATAATAAGGCGATATATCAGTACGAGATCTCACATTATTGCACAGTCAAAATGAAATAGCGTACACAAGATAAATCCCCAACCCAACTATGATTATCTAATGGCCGACAAAAGTTAATATCAAGACATTATAATAAACATTGTAGCTTAAATACAATACCTGTTTCAAGTCTATTATTAATGTAGTCACCGTATATAAGTACAGCGAGGCCAGTCATGCATAAGAAGACACCAGCATATTGCATAGAAGAGTAGCGAGTGTTTGTAAACACCACAGATAATATTACAACACATGGCACAGTCCAAGAAAGCAGAACGATGGCAGATAAGATGGAGGTATTTCTAAAAGCGTAAAGCACAAACAGATTGCCTGTTTAGATAACAATGAGTTAAAAAATTTCATTGACCGCAGCTGCACAAGCAAACAGGTGAGCAGCCAACTGACCTTGAAGATCCGCCATAGCAAATAGTATATCTTTGATATAAGGCAAGGGTTAGAATACTTTGCAGAAGGACACTAGTTTCAACTATTCAAGTCCTTACATTTCCATGATCTTTCTCGTATCATGAGCTTCCATGCGTCCCGGCCATGTTTATGAATATGGACAGTGGTGTAAACAGAACAGAGCATAACATAGTTTAGAAGATTCTGCAATGGCGGTACATTAACATTATAGAACAGCCACAGCAATGAAGTAGATGTGTTGGTTAATGTCAAGCATAAAGACAAGATTTGTCCTAATGCTACATTAAGAGCTAATCGCTTCATGCTATAGCCAGCTAACCAGCCAAACCGGTAGAGTGGAAGAAAAAAAAAGCCCGTCCCAGGAAGTTGGTCAGCAAGTTCCAAATTTTCAAACAGGTACAATTTTCCGTGGCTTTTTTACGATTGATCAACCATCTGCAACGAATCATGTCATCCGAAGTAGCTGGTCAAACTTGCGTGTCTCTGGATTGTGGTAAGCCTGCTAAGTTGCAATGCCCGACTTGCTTGAAGCAAGGCATTTCCGGTTCTTTCTTCTGCTCTCAAGATTGTTTTAAAACGAACTGGGTAAGTTGGAAAGATCAACATGGTTGAAGAATAATCTCGATACATGACGCAAGATCCTGGTGCTTACTTTTAGATCTACGTAGGCTACGCATAAAACGAAACATAAGCCTAAAGAAGTTGGTTCGTAATCACCACGTTTATTATATACAATCGATCTGTTCCCAGTGCTAATTTTACTTGTTTTCGATATTCAGCCCCACATGACCCTTTTAAGAATTACCGATATACTGGCGCTCTGAAAGCCGTCTATCCTCTCTCACCAAAGCGACATGTTCCAGAAAACATCAAAAGACGTAGGCGTCATAATGGTCAAACGAATTCTGTATTCTTACCTTTTTACTAATTGCCAGCTTATTCTCGTTAGCTGACTACTCGGAAACTGGTTAGTTAGGATCATCGGTGAAAGTACAGGCAGTTAAATCCTCCTCTCTTACCAATTTCATCAACTAGGTATTCCCATCTCTGAGCAAAGTGTTCGAGGTAGCTCCATTATCAGAACTTTGGGCCCTGAGGAAATAGAAAAGATGCGAAAAGTGTGCAAGGTAATTTGGTCATTTGGAGGCGCTTAAAATTTAATCCTGGTATGACCACCTATTCTAAATCATATTTTATTACCAGATTGCCCGTGAAGTATTGGATATTGGTGCTGCTGCTGTACGACCTGGCATCACCACCGACGAAATAGGTAAGTAGAGCATAAAACCAGGTTTCGAAAGCCACACCAGGTGGATTGATATGGTATCAAAATTGCTTCTCAGACCGAATCGTACACGATGCCACTATCGAGCGCGGAGCATACCCATCCCCTTTGAACTATTACAACTTCCCCAAGTCTTGCTGTACGTCTGTGAATGAGGTTATCTGCCACGGTATCCCTGATCAGCGACCTTTAAAAGACGGTGATATCGTCAATCTCGATATCACGTGCTATCTCGATGGATATCATGGAGATTTGAATGCAACATATTTGGTTGGTACTGTGGATGAAAAGGGTCGCAAACTAGTTGACACTGCTCGGGAATGCCTGCAAAAGGCCATTGATATGGGTAGGTAGAAATGACGTGGATTTTTATTTTTTTTTATTTTTAAAAAAAGGGTTGTAGGACAAAGTAAGTTAATGAAAATCACATCGTAGCTAAACCTGGCGTGAGATACCGCGACTTCGGCAAAGTTATTGAAGATCACGCAAAGAAGAACGGGTTCTCGGTTGTTCGAACATTCTGTGGACATGGTATCAATGATCTATTCCATTGCTCTCCCAACGTTCCTCACTATGCCAGTAAGTTGTGGTCACTCTAGTCTAGATATAACGAGAATGTCGTACTGACCTGCCTGACCTTGCAGACAACAAAGCCATTGGTGTTCTCAAACCTGGTCATACTTTCACTATAGAACCAATGATTTGCGAAGGAACTTGGAGAGATGAATTATGGTGAGTTGGCTTACTTCTTGGCAACCCTGCATGTATTCCCATTATGTAACCTAATGAATTTTGTGCTCTGTTTAGGCCGGACAATTGGACAGCCGTGACTGTGGACGGTCGTAGATCTGCTCAGTTCGAACATACCTTGTTGGTTACCGAAGATGGCATTGAAATATTAACATGATGTACCTCATGATTATAGTGTACAAGAAATAGATGCGATCTATTGAAATTATCTGACAATTATTCGTTGATTGAAATTTTACGGTTGGAATTGACCACAGTATGAGAAATTGTATAATGTTTTGGCGCCGAAAAGATCGGTCCGTAATGGTCTCGTGGCTACAAATTGGAAATTCAGGGACTCATGAGGGCACGACTTGTAACAGGGTCTTTGGAGAAACGTTGCACGATAAAAGGGTTAATTTGGTTCACTTACATATCGGCTAATTTTCCCACTGGCGAAGACGCGCTTTTACAGCACCTTATCACGTTTGTACAACTTAATACTAATCTCCACTTGGATACACCACATCAGTATGCAACCAGTCACCAGACGAATGACCAATGCAGGGTCTACCACTGTGTAAAGAGGATAGTGTATTGTCAGGAACAGTCAATGAGTTAAATTTGAGTCTCTCTCTCACATAGGAATGAGTCCTTGTGGATGGTCACAATTTATCACTTTTAATTTCTTAGTATTAAAAAATAAGGTAATCTAAGGTACCTGGAAAAGAAAGAAATGAGGGACGAGGTGATGATCCCTGAACAGAAATTTCTCCGTGTCGTACTAAGTGCTACATTCGTTTTCTGAGCAACTCTGGTGGTGCATGATAAGCAAATAGGTTAGCTCTCATAGGACCCTTTGATGTTGAGTAATGAAAGGGTTAGGGATTGTACTCAAGTGGTGTGGCACATGTAGTCAGGAATTAAACATATAAAACCCGGACACGTAGTTACTTTGTAGAATCAACTCTCCTTCCTTCATTTTCTTGGAAATGCTCAAGTCCTTGCTACTTACCACAGGAGTAGCCTTCTTGGCCACTCTTGCAACTACTGCAGATGCTTTTACCGTATGTATTCGAGTTGGTTATTTTTCCCCGAGAATACTCCATTTATAATTCATCTATTTGAAACAGAACAACTGCAATGACAATGTTGCTGTTTGTAAGTAGTTTATGGCAATAGTTCAACCTATAAATATTATCTTATATATCTAACCATGTAACTTGTATAGATTGGGGTCAAAACTCCTATGGTGCTGCCAATGCTAACGATCCTTCAAACTGGCAAAAGACACTATCCTATTACTGCCAAGATGACACAATTGACATCATACCAATTGCTTTCTTGGACAAATTCTTTTCCACTGGTGGTGAACCAGAGATCAATCTTGCCAACGTAAGCTATATGAAGCAATATAATTGCAGTCAATACTATAGTTAACACACATCATACAACAGATTTGCAATGCCGTCGACAATGGTACCTTCCCAGGAACAAATCTTGCCAACTGCCAAAGTCTCACCACTGATATCAACTTTTGCCAATCTAAAGGCAAGGCTGTTACTCTTTCTTTAGGTGGTGCTGGCGGTGGTGTTGGCTTCAGCTCGTAAGTTATGGCATTCCCACATTTGGTATTTCATAATTGAAAATTAAATTTTAATACTACCACCTATTTTAGGGATGCTGAAGGTCAATCTTTCGCTGATCAACTATGGAATCTTTTCTTTGGTGGTACTTCGTCCACGAGGCCTTTTGGATCGGCTGTTCTTGACGGTATTGATTTGGATATTGAAAATGGTGGATCTACTGGTAAGTCTTTAACTCCATAGACGTACATATGGAATCAGTGCTAAACTTTAACTCCTCACTTTAAGGTTATGCTGCCTTCGTCAATCAGCTTCAATCCCACTTTAGTTCTGCTAGCAAGAAGTACTATGTCACTGGTGCGCCTCAGTGTGTCTACCCCGATGCTAACTTAGGATCTGTCATCAACTCTGTCTCCTTCGATGCCATCTACGTTCAGTTCTGTAAGTTAGCCGATAAATCCATGAGAGTGGTAACCTTTGTACTAACATCATCTTCTCCTCCAGATAACAATCCTTGTGGTCTTCAAAACTTCAACTCTCCTTCTAATTGGAATTTGTAAGCACTGCTAGTATACCTTTTTGAAGTAAGGAATATACATGTCTAACTTTCAATCTTAGCGGCATTTGGGACTATTGGGCTAGAAACGTGTCTCCTAACAAGAATGTAAAGGTTTACATCGGTGCACCAGCTAGTTCTAGTGCAGCTGGTGGTGGCTATGTGTCTGCTTCAACTCTTACTACCATTTCACAAACTACTCAAGCTGACTTCCCAAGCTTTGGAGGCATCATGCTCTGGGGTAAGTGATAAAAGACAGCGGTAATATTAGGACCAAAAATGGATAGCTGACCAAAATTTCTGCCATAGATGCATCCCAGGCGTATGCAAATAGCCGATATGACGTTTCTTCCAAGAGCGCTCTTACAGCTAAAGGCTCTTGCAGTGGAACCTTCACATACCCAGCTTGCAGTGCTCCTGCTTATGTTTCTGGTTCCACCTACACTGCCAATTCCCAGGTATCTTACAATGGATACATCTGGGAAGCTAAATGGTGGTCACAGAGTACTCCTACTGCTGATCCTAATGGAGATTGGGTGCCAAGTAAGTCAACAGAGCCTATTTAGAGCTTACTATAACAATTTATCTGACCATATATTTCTGCTAATAGTCAGTGCTTGCTCTGGTGGTAGCAGCAGCAACTCCACAACTACCGTATCGAAGACTACTACCACTACTACCACTAAAGCAACAACTACAACGACAACCGCAGCTTCTACCACAACCAGCAGTGCAACCACGACATCTAAGACTACAACCGCTTCAGCAACTCCAACTGGCTCTGGTACCAACTGCAGTGGTGTCTCTGCATGGTCTAGCTCTGTTGCTTACGTTGGCGGTAGCAAAGTTACTTACAATGGACATCTCTGGACTGCCAAGTGGTGGACACAAGCAGAGACTCCTTCATCCACTAGCTCTGTTTGGGTTGATGGTGGAGCTTGCTCATCTACCTCTAAGCGTAAGCGTCATTCCTATGGACGCCGTCGCCTCTAATTGAATGAGGCACAGGGTGGTCATTCATGTCTGTTGCATATACACTCGCTCTAGTGGAGACGTTATTAATTCCCAAAGTGCTTAACCGGCCTAAGAATGATTCATTATGTAACCCTTCATAAACATTAATTTATTGCATATCATACCCTACCCTATCTTGTAAGTTTGCTTTATTGTGAACTCAGAACCTACACGTAAGATATATTCGGTCACATATAAATGTTAGAAGTTTCATTATGAATAACGACATCGTTCGGTTGAATGATGTTTAGTTTATGATTTATATCCCAACAGCTATGGAACTCAAATCAAAAAAAGAAAAGAGAAGGATATTTGTGTTCAGTTTAGAATCTCGACCACACCTAAGATTTCTTTCCTATTTCTTTCCAGATAGCCATCCAAAAAATCCTTTCGACTCTTGATCCTTTTGGATTTCTTCATTTGGATTTTCTTTTGGAATGGCGTCGACTGCCCCGCCCATTGCCTCTAGCGCCTCTTCCTTGGCGCCATCCTCCTTGGGAGACAATTTTGGCATTGAAGTCGATTCCTGCTGTTGAGATAATTGCTGTTGGTCAATAGATGTGAGAGGCCGTCCAGTGTCTTTTGATGATACTGTATTGTCAAGAGTACGCTGCGCCTCTGATGGTACATCCCAGACAGGCACACCGGATACCACATCCTTCGGTTTCGGCTTTGTCACGCCAAGTAGAGCCTTTGACAAGAACGAGTACTCTTCTTGCTTATGTTGCTTTTTGTTTCCAGTAGCAATCGAGGAAGATGGAGGGCGTGCGGCATAGATGGGGAAGGTATCTTTATGGTGATGTGTTTGAGCGAGCGTTGTAATAAGACGAGGTTGAACATATGCCCATGAACCCATATTCAAAGGCTCTTCCTGGCACCAAACGATTTGCGCATTGGGATATTTGTCAACATGATCTCTGATTTGGCTCCAAGGAAAAGGACTGATCTGTTCAATCCTTGAAATAGCAATGTCGTTCAATTTGTTCTCATTGCGAGCTCGTAGCAGAGCATAGTAGACCTGACCACTACACAAGATATGCTTCTTGATATCTTCAGGAGCAACAAGGGTATCTGGGTGTGGTTCTGGTATGTAGAGCTGGAATCCACTTTCTCCTGTCAAATCGTCCAATGATGATTTTGCAAGGGGATGACGAAGCAGTGATTTGGAGAATGGTAATATCAGCTTTTTTCAATTGAAAGATATACATTAGCGACGAAACTCAACATTATGTTTTATTTTAACGTTATTAACTTACCGGCTTACGATATTCACGATGAATTTGTCTTCGTAAGGCATGAAAGTAATTAGCCGGTGTGGAAGGGTAAACAACCTGTATATTACAATCTTGGTGTATCCTCTTCAATTTTTCTTCAGAAGGATAGATGTAGGGGTGATCATCACAAAGCTGAAGGAATCGCTCTAGTCTTGTGGATGAATGCTCAGGTCCTTGGCCATCATACCCATGAGGCAGAGATAATGTAAGGCCGGTTCTCTGTAACCACTTCTTCTCGCCAGAGGCAATAAATAAGTCAATGACGCATTGTGCAGTGTTAGCAAAATCTCCAAATTGAGCTTCCCAGATGACTAGAGCGTTAGGATCTGCTAAACTGTAACCCAGTTCAAAGCCTAAAACGCCGTACTCAGACAAAGTAGAATTTGAGATGCTGAACTTGGCTTGACCTTCACTAATATGATTCAGTGGAGTGTATTGATCCTCCTTCTGTTGATCGTGTAATATGGCGTGTCGCTGAGAGAATGTACCGCGCTCAACATCTTGGCCAGACATACGGACATGTTTGCCTTCCAAAAGGAGGGTTCCTAGAGCCAATGCTTCGGCTGTGGACCAATCAATGTCCTTACCAGCCTGAATATTCTTTTCTCGTGTACTCAAGATTCTTTGAACGCCTCTGTGAACAGTAAAGCCTCCAGGAGCATGGCTAATAGCCTTTCCTACTTTTTCCAAAACATCTTTGGATACACCAGTTGTGGGCTGAGGGAGAATTTCCTCAGCTACTTCCTTTGGAGATTTAAAGCCTAAGCAAATGAATTCATTGTTAGTCCATTATGTTATACGAATAGGGAAATAGGAGGTTTAAACTTTACCTGGCCAGGAACTAGACAGCCATTCACGAGAGGTAGGGTTATAATCCTTACTACGGGCATAGCTCTCTTCCAAGAGGTTCTGAATTCGAGCTCTATTTTCCTCAATATCTTTATCTGAGAATACTTCTTCTTTCTTCAGTTGTTCAATGTATTTATCCAGGACGGGTACTTGCTTAGCGATTCGATCGTACATGGCGGGTTGTGTAAACGACGGCTGATCTGCTTCATTGTGACCGTACCGTCGATAACAAACCAAGTCCACAACGATATCTTTTTTGAAAGTCTTGCGCCAGTCAGCTGCCAACTGCATAACAAAAGTTACTGCTTCGACATCGTCTGCATTGACATGAAGGATGGGTGCGTTGATGGACTTTGCAATATCGGTGCAATATGGTGTAGATCGAGCATATCGAGGATCAGTAGTGAAGCCGATTTGATTATTCACAACAACATGGATGCTGCCACCAGTTGTGTATTGAGGAGTGTCGTGGAAACTCATACTTTCATAAACGACACCTTGGGCAGCGAAGGCTGCATCACCGTGTAAAATGATGGCTAATGCACTATTATGCCCAGCATCTTCGCTATAGAATTGTAACGCCTTCGTCTTTCCAAGTACGACGGGACCAACTGCTTCCAGATGCGCAGGGTTTGCAATAAGAGAGAGATGGACACGTTTTCCAGACGGTGTTGGTCGAACATAGTTCATACCGAGATGGTACTTGACATCACCTGATCCTTCCACTGAAGAGGGATGTATACCCCTAAATTCACAAAAGATGGATTCGTTTGGTTTGCGAATGACGTTACTAAGAATATTAAGTCGACCTCGATGTGGCATTCCTATGACAACAGATTCAACACCATGATCAACAGATCTGTCGACCTAAACCAAGATAGCATGAGTATTCACTGCTTTGACATTCTAATTTCTTCAGGTACTCACCATAGCTTTCATTCCGGCTATCAAAGATTCCGCTCCTTCAATTCCAAACCTTCTCTCTCCTGGATATTTTGATCCCACAAATTGCTCAAACATGCTGGACCACATCAAGCGATCCAACATCATATACTTTTCATCACGAGAAAATTCATATGGTTTGAGCTTTTCTAGTCTCTCACGGAGCCAGTCGCATTCATCTTTGTTCGGTATATGAATGTATTCAGTGCCGATTGAACCACCTAAAAGAAGAAACTATGAGCACGCGTATTCTGATGCCATTTTTCACGAGTAGCTGGAATACAAGCACTTACAGTATATGCGTTGCAAGTGATCAACTATTTGTCTAAGAGTTAGTTTACTCTGTCCAATTCCTGGTAGCGAGCCAGGTCCCAGAGTAAACGTTCTATCCAAATCATGATCTTTGAATCCATAGTTGGAGAGCTTGAGTTCCTTTGGTGTTTCTGGGTCCAAATCGGGGTCCAGAATACCGAGAGGATCCAACTTGGCAATGTGGTGCCCTCTGGCTTGGTATGCTCGAACAAGTAACTGTATTTTCATGTGGTCCATTACATCTTCACTGGTTTCAAGGGGTACAGCGTCTGGCAAACTGGGTAGCCGTGCACTCCCAAAAGGTACCAGCACGGGTGACTCCACCTTTGAGCTAGCAGCAGCTTTGCTGGAGGGAACTCCACCGCTTTCGAAGTATTTCCTCCAAGATTCATGAACACCTTGAGGATCCCGTTTCCATTCCGCGTACATTGCCTGGGAATACCCGGACTGAAGTTCTTGCTGTGACCTTGTTCTGGAAGTGTGGAGTTTTCGCGTGGTTACATAATAGCCAGTAGGTGTATGCTGGTAGTATAATAGACTAGGCAGACGACGTTTGACAGTGATTAGCCGTTGCATGACACAAATCTACTATGGTTTGTTTAGTGTGCGTATTGAAAGTTGCACCGAAGCTCACAAGGTGGTCTCCTATAAAACGGGGCTCACAATGACGAAACTGTCCGAGGTTTCCGAAATGCTAAATTATTTGCCGCCAGAAGGTGCTATTCACAATACAATCTCGATGCCTTATGAATTTTATGAACTCACTTTAAATTACAGTTGCTTTATTCTATTAATATTGGGGTTTTTCTACCTTTTCGTTGTAAAGAGTGGGATATCAGTCATATTTGACACAATAACAGCACGAAATCCGGCGAAAAGCGGAACATTTACGCCTCGTTTGAGGTCCATTACCACGCAAGTGAATCATCAAAGATGACACAGGTTATGACTGCAAACTGGTGAATAGATGAAATCCACGCTGAGAAGTCTACAGTTGGTAATCGGCAAATCCTGTCATTGTACTTAAATTACGGCGACGCCGCTCTTTGCTACTCTGAAACATGAAAGGCGCATGAATATGGGCTGGGTTGTCACATCTTATCGTCTTGTAGTCAGTATTAAGGAATCTTGAGGGAGTAAACAGAATAATTTCCAAAACGACGTTATAATATGAATATTGCAGACTTTGTGATCTGTGCAATTGTCTTTCATCGCCGACCTTACGTGGAGGCGGACTAAGGACTAATTAGTCAAAATTTGTGCGGCCAAGTTTACAGCCTGTATATGAATATTCATTCAATGAAGCGACCACGGGAAGACACGAATGAAAATCGCAATGACAAACGGCAAACTACTCTCTCTTCATTTGTGATCAAACCCAAACTTCCAGCTTACTTTCATTTACACCATTCATCAAAAGACGACACATTCAAGGCTACCTTCACCGATGTCAATCATTTCTCAGGTACCGGCAACGGCTTTGAAGCAAAAATTTACTGGCCATGTAACGATATACCTATTACTCTCACTACAAATATCAAGAATGGCACCTTCGAAGACCAAGATGTATGGCAGCAGAAGTGCAAGCAGCTCTCCTCGACCATTACGAACGACCATAAGAAACATTTTGAAAAGTTGGAGACAATGTTTTTGGAGGCTGTTGGCAAGCGTGACTCTTCCACTGTCCTCAGCACTGCCACAGCCATGGCATGTTTCGAAAGAGATTGGTCTGGATCCCCTGTGAACGGCCTTAGAAGATTATTACAGATTATTTCGGCATTAGACATCGACAAAGAAGATCAATCACATTATGCCGTGCTTGTGTGGCTGCAATGTGCGGAAACAAAAGGCTTCATGGTTTCAAGCAATTGTGTGGACTATCTACTTTCCTACATTGAGAAAATTTCTCGCCAAGAAACAGTAAGTAACGACGTAGTCTCACAATCAAATATAGAACCGAAACGGCGGCCAAAGCCAACGTTGGATCGAATACTACTTCTCAGAGACAAAGGCGCAGAGATCCGGGACCTACTGTTAGCAATGTACATTAGATCGGAATTTCTAAGCAGCCGACAAGGTGAGCCGATGTACGATTTTGATGTGGATTCGAAACTGAGCGTACTGACGGTTTTTTGACTACAGGAGATCGTATGGCCATGCAGTCGATGACAGAAAATTGGTATTCTAATGTTGTTTCCAAGTAAATTGCCGGCTAAATAGATGACATATTATAGATAATTGTATTTCTCCTTCTCCTGCTCTCTTAATATCTTGAGTAGGCATGATACCCGTGCAGTATAAAAGATGCCAATGTTGAGGTTCGCAAGCTCTGAGATTTTGGTACAAAGCTCCCATATTTGTGGAGGTGACTTGTTTTTTGCTGCTGAGAGCGTTAGTCGCTGCTGGAGAAAAAAAAATTGTCCAGCTCAAGCCGATCTTGTCAAACCAATCACACAATGTCAAAGCGAGCTGGAGCATTCAAATCGGACGAAAAGAAAAAGAAGGCAAAAACCTACCACATTGCTAAGGTAAGTAATGCAACATGGCCAAGATTCGAACTTTTTTTTGTCTTCCTTAGCTGATATGGTGGTTTAGGACAAATCACCACGGAAAGGTGGATTCTGCGTCGAAACTAATGTCGCAGGAGTGATGGTTATGTGTGCTAGAAAGAAGGAAGATCGTGCTGCGAGAGAAATTCTTGATATTTTTAACGAAGTACGTTCGTATATCAATCAATGGTATCCTTCGTCTGCAGAGGTCAAATTTTTCTAACTATTTTAACAGTATGCGGACAAATTGTATCCAGAGGAAGCATTAAAAGAGGGCGAATCTGAAGAAGCGGAAGAAGAGGAGGATGAGGATATTGAAGACATGATTGCAAAAGAAGTGAAGGCAATGTCCAATAAGCCAAAGTCAAAAAAGCGATTTGTCAGTCTCCACACAGACACTGATTGTGGTAAGGTTCATGACAATATCTTGGTGTACTTTAAGCGACGTCAAATACTAATTTTCAACTTAAAGTACTATTCATCCGAACAAATCCACCTATCGAACCTGTTTCTTTCGTACATCACATTATGACCGATATAAAGGCTACCCAAAAGAAGCGAACACGATTCGTCTCGCGTTTGCTACCCGTTGAAAAGACCTGTAATGCAAACCTACCTGAAATTACTAGACTCGCTGAAGATTTGTTCAAGTCTCACTTTCACACTGCTGGAGACGAAGGAAAAATAGAGCCAAAAAAGGTACATAGTTGTACATGTTGATTATGCGACCATTACAGGACTGTCATATTAACTTACTGGCTGTAGTTTGCCATTGTTTGCCGAATCCGGAACTGTCAGAAGATGGATCGACAGGAACTCACGAAAACCTTAGCTGGGGTAGTTGGTAAAGAGCATACCGTCGATCTCGTTAACCCGGATCTTGTTATCATAGTTGAAATCATCCAGGTTTGTAATATGTATTGCTTGGCTTACTGCGTCGCCAAGGTTCATCGTCACTTACGTGTTTCATCTGTCATCTTTTAGACCGTAGCCATGATCTCTGTAGTCGAAGACTTTTACGATCTCAAAAAGTATAATATAGAGAGTCTTTGTGGGCTCAATGAAAAGAAAGATGAATAAATGTAGAATATAGAGGGATTCTAAGTTTGTATTATTAGGGCGATAGTTTTTTGTACAGTATATGTTTCAAAAGATATCTGGAGTCTATAAATCGATATCGGAGCTGGAGGATGGTCAGGGCTACGTGGGCTTCACACCAAAGGCTTGCATTTTAGATATCAGTAGGTCTATGCTTTCATCTGCGTCCACACTCATTGATCGCATGCGTTCCACTATCAAGGACATATCAAGATCGCTTTCTAGACCATTGGCGAGTGGTACTGATTTAGAGAGTAAGCTATTAGACAAGCCATAATTTGATGTTGGTGGTGCGGTCATATCATTCCCAAGTTGTTCATCATGCCGCTCCCTGATGTGCTCCAAAAGCAATGATGTTATCTAGAGCATCGTATTAGTATATATATTGTACAGTTTAAATCATAAATCCCCTTATCACTTACTCGTCGTAGATTTTTTAAGGAAGGGTCTGTATCATCTGGACAAAAATGGAGTCAACATGATTTGCTTAAAACCAACAAGGCAAAACTGTTTTTACATACTAGATATACGAGACACCTGGAGAGCCTGTATAGAACGCCTCCGCTCGTTCTTTTCAATCTCGGCCTTTGCCAGCAAGAGAGGAGTTAGTCGAAACGGGTCGGATATCGGTATTGTGGCTCCTACTCAGAAAATAATCCATAATAAGCGAGTATGAAATAAACCATTAAGGAACCATCAATAAGAGTTACTGACCTCTCAACAACAATAGAATCACACAATCAACATTTCCTGAGAGTACAGCTGACCAAAAAATATATCAGAATATGTAAAAAGAGACGTATGGATATACATTATCGAAAGTGTGAATACCGTAGTGCAGTGGAAGCATTCCGTCGTTGTCACAAATGGCATTGTTCACATCGCAGCCGTGATCAATCAAGAGAGTCGCTATTTCTGTTGCATTGGCATAGTTTTCTTTTCGCTTGCAAACTAGGTGTAATGGTGTTTGTAGGTTCTGATTTCGTATAGTGTCGATATTTACAAGGGGATTTAAACTATTAAGAATGTTGGATACTGTAGTGTGTCAAGAACTTTGAGTTCAAACGCTACGAGATCATGGTTGCAATGAGATTATTACCAACCTGTATCTGCATCTCCAGTAGCGCAAGCTTCGAGCAGAAGTGCCGTGCCTTCGGCAGGATCGAGCATTTTGTGGAAGATCAGTCGAAAAATTTCAGCGTAAAATCGTATGACTTTATTATGGCAATTATGCAAAAATAAATCAAAAAATCAAATTGAAAGGTTAACTTGTACAGCGAAACAACGAAAACCAGCTCTTTGTGCTCATTATCAACATCAAGCGGTCTTCTTTTTCTTGATTTTCTTTGCACCTCCTTTCTTCTGAAAGTCTCGCCAGCTGTTAACTCGACTTTCTCGATTAGCTTCCCAAGCTTGCTTTTCTTCCGCTTTGCGCTTTCTTTCTTGTATCGCCTCTTCAGTCTTGCGAGCTACTTCTCCTTCCGCCTCCATTTCCTTCTTTCGTAACCTTCGCTTACGTAGCTCCATTTCTATTAGAATTTCCTTGAGCTGGTCTTTGACGCCTTGTCGTCCTTCAGGCGTCGTAATATATGGATATTCGCTTTCGTCTATTCGCGCAGGGACCATATTTACTACTGGTTCGGCGTCAGATTTCTCACCTTCTTTCGGTAATATCGTCTCTACTTTACTGGGTATCATTTTCACCTTGATACCTTGTTTTCGAAGCACCTCAACTTTCGCTTCTTCTACTATTCCCAAAATGAATCGAACCCGACTTTCGTCACCGAGTTCACTTTCAGCTTTTTTGAGTAAATCAAATGCGTCTTGTGCTTTAGGATGATTAGCTTTATCAGGATGCACCATGAGTGAACGTTTTCGATATGCCAACTTGAGTTCTTTTGGGTCAACTGCTCGATATGGCAGTTCCATGATCGAGAATGGGTCTAATTTGAAGCTTGATAGAATGCGATCTATTTCCATATGTTTCTCTGACTGCGTTAGATAACGATCAATATCAAGATCGTTATCCGGCTTGTCAGTAGTGGACATGTCTATGAGGAAATTATGTGGTATGAGTGATTGGCCAAGCTGTAAAATTCAACGCTAACCAACTTTTTGATCTCCACAGCATTTACAATTCGCGCTCACGTGAACTACATTGCGGGCAAGAAACATCCTAGTCATAGCCTTGCTTCTGCTCCAGTTTGTTTCAGTCAAGTGAAGCTATTTGACGCTAAGTTGGGAAATGATCTTTTGCTGTAGACATACTGAGGAAAATGCGCCGTACAAACGCTTCTAGTAGAAGCTTGTAGAGTTCCATAGAATACGAAAGACTGAAATACATACTCACATCACCACATTTCAATGCAGTTTCATTAAACTAAATTTTCTCCTAACTAAAGCAATAAACGTCTTCAATCTTCACCCGACGTTACTGGAATAAGCATTCTGCGCGCAGCTGTTAAGGTGATTACCAAATATGGATCAAGCTCCGTACCTGCACACTTCTTTGTTTTCGTCTGCGTGCCAGCCAATACCTATCGCATTCTCTCGTCATATTCAATATCGTTACATTATCCACTACAAATTACGCATAGTCACCATAAGAAAACGTTGGATAATCAAAGAGGAGAAAAACAAGAGCTTGTTCTTGCACTTTCGACTCAAGTCACAATAGAAACATCGCATCGGATGTCACGGACAACCGCACCGTCCACACCCACCAAAAACTATAAACACTGTCACAGTCCCAAACCATGATGGAACTATGGCAACAGCTGTATCTACAAATAGACGAACCCGCATTAAAAAGACGCACAAGAAAACTAGTAGGGGATTTATAAGGGCATTTTCTCCAATTGGACCTCAGATACGTTCAGCGGATAGTAGAGATAAACAATCTGGAACGTAATAGGATTATGACACGATATTCTCTGTTATAACCAGAAGGTACTATAAGTAGAACTGTATGGAAGATTTCAGAATGGTCACGAAGAAGTAATCAGAAAAGATATTATATATTATGGTGCGTTCATAGGGTAATGCAATTCTCTCTTTTTCCTAACCAAAAAACGATCCCAAAGGAGTTCCAACTAGGGCTTCACAATTGGTTGCCATTGTTTACTACCTGATGGGATAGCAACCGCGCTGTACTCCTCGTAGTTAATCAAAACACTAAGGATTGTTACAGTCGCAGAAATTTCACCTACATTCGGTCTATGACCCAACGATGCTCTATTCCCCTTTTGACTGTAGCAATTGAGCAGATAATGCCGTTCTAGTATACCTCTTTTATAGCCTGGCTCTTTGAATTGCCGTGATCGTGTAATTGCTGACAGTCTGCTCCTGGCAGCATATTGCCTTGCTGAGGATCGAGAACTTCTGGTACATTCACATCAGTATGTTGTGCACACCGTTGCGTCTCTTCCATTTCACGATTTTCACGGTCAGCATTTTCGTTGTTATTTGCTCAGTATGGTTCTGCGCAATCCTTCCATCATTGGACAGCTCTCCAGGCAACATGTAATGAATCAATTCTTCATCTGACAAGTTCTCGCATTCATTCGTGAACCCTTTGCACCACACCTCAGCCATGTAGGGAACGACATGATACTCCATCCATGCTCTGGTCAACACTGCCCTGTTATCTCGTCCTTTGACACTTGTGATATGTCCGTATGTACAATCATCCTGCTTGTAATTTACAAGTCCGAGTTGTACTAATGAATTGATTAGATATAATGGTACTGCTACAGCTTTTGATGGGAGTTCCATCCAATAGTTATAGTCATCAATCACATACGGCACGTTCAGAGTCGCCTTGCCACGCTTGAGACGACTCCACAGTAGTTGCTGTTCGTTCACTTCGTCCTTCAGCCCTGACTCCAACAGACTCCAAAGAGTCGCAATTGCATGTCAGTAATTGAACTGCAGCGTGTATATGAATCTGAATAGCAATGCCATCATATAGAGTTTCTTCTTATTCCATGTGAACCGAGTCTGTTCCCATGTGGTCCAATCACTTAACTTACTGCGATTGTACACGTATATTGCCCTAGCCAACCCTGTTTCAATTATTTTGTGCGTCATTTCACGAGCGTTTGTCAGTATCAGTAGTGTTGCGGTAAGTCCCTGAAGAATTCCATTTTCTGAATCGGGTCAGATTTAGGCCACCTTGGTTGGTATCTATCTCTGTCTTTCCAACAAGATGCTATTAGGTTCATATGCTCGTTATCATATTTTCCTATTTCGAGTTCTGAAGCATTTAACTTGATTCCTGCTTCTGACCAATACTGTAGTGCTAGTTCGCTGTTGCCAACAGTTCCAAGTCTTCATGCGAAACTGTCAAGACATCTATCGACTGTCAACACATGCCAACTTCTGGTGTTAGCCCTCGCACAGTCGGCAAATTTGATAACCCATCCGTAGTTATCCTCACCGTTGGTTCCCCATCGTACATCGTCAACATATAAGTTTGATTGCGATTTAGTACGTACATATATTGGAAAAATTACGACACTAGAAGTTGTATGCCAACAGAATGAAATGAGTGTTTTGGGTTAGGGATTAGAGGCAAATAGAGAAGGAACGAGGTGCTAAAACATGTTGCAGAATGTGTCGTTATATGGTATCGGCCAAGGGAATACTCCCTCCACGTGCCAAGACCAACGCTACCAAATGGTAAAGTAGTTGCCTCAACCCACCAACTTTCAGGAAGTACAGCCAGTTCATCGTGTAGCGAACTATGATCGTCCGTTTAGTAAAGTCTTTGCTAGCATCGAGGCTCCTCTTACAGATCTGATAAGAGACGTAGGAGCTACGTGATGACCGATCACACGAAACCATGCATGCGATGTGGCATTCAATATTCTCAGCAACAGTTGAAAAATGCTTCAGTCTTAATACCACCAAATCCAAACCAACCTTTTAAAATAGAAATTGATGATTTAGATTTCGGTGTAGGCACCGGGCTTTTCCAAACCCGTCCTGATGATCGATGACACTCCAGTCGCTTTCGAAACAAAGAAGTTATCGACGGCTGAATGCAACTATCCCACACAGGAACGTGCTACTAGCCATTCTACACGCACTTCGTACATGGCGATGTTTTATTGATGGAAGACAATATGATGTATACAACGATCACAATCAGCTACAAATACCCACCAACCAAGAAAAGTCCAGCACTAAGATTAGTGCGATGGTTCAGCGAGCTGAAGTTGTACGAACCTATGATCAAATACAAACAAGGCAATGAGAACACCATACCCGACAAACGGTCCCAACGAAAAGACTTGCAGGATCCTTCAGAGTTCCTACCAATGGAAGAAGACTTACGTAAATCGAAAGAAAATATGGACTTGCCTTTATACTATCTCAAACCGAGCGAAGACGATCCAGCGGACCTAATGGCGTTCCTACACAGAATATAAATGCGTTTGTCATACGTGAGGATACCGTACTACGAAAAGTACCCATTTATGGTGCAACAACTGACTTGGAATGGTCCAAACGAGCAGACGCCGTCGAGGAATTCCACGTTGGCTTTGATCACAAAAGGGCAGACAATGCAGCAGATATTAAAAGAAATTTTTAGTGGCTATCTATGCGAAAAGATATTGTTAGGTGGCTAAAGCATTGCTTTCCTTGTTAAAGGCTTTATGTGTATGAAGCTTTGGCCCGATATTTTAATTGCATCACGTGTTTCAAAAGGTACCAGGACAGATATCGATAATTCGTGAGTGGAAGATTGAACTACAAGAAAGTAATGAGTGACCAAAAGGTTTGCATACGTGTTTCAGCAAGAAAGGTAGGATAAAAGGGTTATGTGCCTGATGCTATGAGCAAAGGCAAATTTCAACACGAGCATGGCATTTGTGACTCGTCTTTTTGGGGATGATTTTCAGCGACCAAACTGACCAGCAGTCAATCTACTCAATCTTCAGCTCAGGAACAACGTATCAAAGCGCTTGATCCTGCTCTCCAGACCCAGATCTAATAATACAAAGTGGTCGACTGTCACTTGCTAAAATGAATGTCCCACCAACACGACCGGTAAATGAAGAATTCCCTTAGGTCTTGATAGAACTGTCACCTCGTTTTACTAATCTCGAACGGTACAATTGTACAGGCGTGGACTGAACACACGACCGCTGAAGGGCGCAAATATTGGTATAACAATTTTTCAAAGACAAGTACTTGGGAAAAACCAGAAGAGCTATTGACGGAAGTAGAAAAAGCATTGAAAGAATGTGAATGGCAAGAATTCACTTCACCAGAAGGCAAAAAGTATTACAGTCATAAATCAACCAAGGAGTCAAAGTGGGAAATGCCAGAAGAATATAAAGGTAGTTACTAATAACATATTCTATCAACCCTCATGTTTCTAACGTTTGGCAAAATATGATTTAGATTGTCTTCAAAGAGGTCAACAAGCCGACACAGCAAAACAACAGTAAGTTTCCGAGATTTTGTACGTATCAAATGAACACGTTATGTACACTAACATGTTTTCCATTGTAAAAGAGCCGCAGCAGAAGCCAGAATCGAGCAAATAGAACAACATAATATGCCTAATCCTCACGATCGGCAGGAGTCTCCACCTAATCCTGCGCCTGTAGCCGTCACTCCTCAAGTCAACATCCCACATCCAAAGCCGCAAATCACTCAGCCTACTGTTTTAGAGTTTGCTACAAAAGAGCAGGCAGAGGCAGCTTTCATCGATCTGCTACGAAAAACTGTAAGCTTTCATTATTCATCACCCTTCTTGATAACAACGCGATTAGCTTGATTCACCTTTATTTCCTTTAGGGTGTCAAATCAGATTGGACGTGGGAGCAAACTATGCGATCCATTATCACTCAGCCTGTTTATCGTGCGCTGAAAACTTTGGCTGAAAGAAAAAGTGCATTTAATACGTATATTGAACAAGAGACAAGAAGAGAAAAGGTAAATAACCTAGCCTGTACTCATTACAACAAATCATCTAATGCCATTATTTTTTTTCTATAATGTTCCTCAGGAAGAGCAATTAGAAAACGAAAAGCAAGTACGTGAAGCCTTTTTAGACTTGTTATCTAGCACTAGCGCCATCCGTATAACAACACGGTATCGTAAAGCAGCGACTTTACTAGAAAACGAGCCAGCGTGGAAGGCAATCACATCCGAACGGTATAGACAAGCATTATATGATGATTATATTCACGAACTCAGCAGAAAGGAGAAGGATGAATTACGAGAACTTCGAAAGCAGAGCATGGACCGATTTGCAGAATTGCTACGATCTATTCCTGAAATCACTCATCGAACTACATGGAAATCAGCACAAGAGCTCTATATCGCACGACCAGAGTATGCGGATAAAGGAAGGTTCAAAGGCATGGATAAACTTGATTTTCTTGTCGTGTTTGAAGATCACGTCAAGCATTTGGAACAAGTTGAATCAGATCAGAAAGCTAGAGTTGCAGATGCCAGAAAACGTACATATCGCAAGCATAGAGATGCATTCAAGGTGAGTCTTTTGGCTGTTACTGCATATATCAGTTGAAAAAAATAGATCACGAAGCTGATGAATTACATCATAGGATCTTTTGGCAGAATTGCGAGCAGGCAAACTTATTAATGCAAAAACGGACTGGATGGAGATTTATCCTCATTTGAAGGATGATTTGAGATATCAAAACATGTTGGGACAACCAGGATCTACTCCTCTTGATCTGTTCTGGGATATGGTGGATGAACTTGGAGAACGATTCTATAAGCAGAAGCGTATTATTTATGACATCCTCAAGGTAAGTACGATGAACTAGCTATTTATTCATTTTCTGGGCGCGGCGCAGTGTTCTAAAATTCTGTCTTCATGTACCAGAGCTTACGATATGAAATTACAGTCGATACCGATTTTGCACAATTTCAGGAAGTTCTCAGGCCATACCCGGAAGTTGCCGAGCGCGTTGATGATGAGAACTTAAAGTTGACCTTTGAGCACGTAAGTGTATTATTGATGAATGAAAAGATCGAGGGTCACCGATACTAAGAAATCTCTCTGTTGTAGTTACAAGAGAAAGAGGTTCGCCGGGCAAAGGAGGAGAAGCGTAGACGGGAAAAGAAACTGCGAAGAAAGCAGGATGCATTGAAATCAGCTCTAAAGCGGATCAAGCCCAGCATTGAGACCACTAGCAAATGGTCAGATTTGGAGGCTGTCATCACACAACTACCAGAATACCATGATCTCAAGGACGAGAATCTTGCCAAGGAGGTGTTTGACAAGTATATTGTGAGACTAACCGTACGTCGTTTTATATCGCTTATCTGCATGTTGCTATGCGACTTGACTGACGCTCGTTGATTTCATGAACGATTAGGAAAAGGCAGAAAGGAAACGAACAAGCGATGACGACGAGGAGGAAGGTATGATACGTGACGATGACGCTGAAGTGACACATCATGGCAGGAAGCACCACATTAACCACCAGGTACGCATCGATGCTGACATACACTCAAATGATATCCATTTCTGAAAGTGTTCCGCGCAATAGGGAGCTGAAGCTATGAATGTTGACTCACATGACGGACAACGAGCAAGTGAAGAGGAAGGTGATGCACTAGATGAATATGTCAAAAGAAGCAGGCGCTAAACGATGAAATTGCAACAAAGCATACCAAGAAAGAAATAAACTAAAAATGTTATCATCTCAAGTGAAATAGTTATTTTTTAAATTTACAAACGTGCTAATTTTCGTTTTTATGTTTGTTTTTTTTTTTTTTCTTTTACAACCATTAGGCTGCTACAAGTAAATGACATTAAAGTAGTTTGGAAAGGAAAGGAAGGAGGAATAGTCGGAACATTCTAGCAGCTACAACCGAATTTACCCATGTAATAGCAAACAACCATAGCAATGAAGAGAACCGAGAGTTGCTGACTATTGAATGTCAGATCCTCATTAATAAAAATTATAATATTACTTGGGTTACTACTGGCACGCTGTGAAGGGGAAGTGTAAGATGTGAGTTGGAGAAATTGGACGCAACGGTATTATTCACAGTAATTGGTAAGCTACAAACCTGCGGTGACTGTGGTACTATAGCGTAGCCACTGGGAACCAGTGCGTGTCTATGCGTAGAAGATGCAACTGAAAAATTGTCGTGTGATAAATCAGAGCCTCGGCGTACGTGTGATTTTTCAGAAAGTGGTTGAGATGCTTGTGGTGATTCGAAAATTGGTTTTGGCTCAAGTGTTTCGGATTGAGAATGTGCAGCTAAATGATATTAGATCAGTATGGCGGTTTACACTTCGATGATGCTCAGTAATCACCTTACCTGTAGAGTGAGCAGTGGAATCCGCTGAATTTTTGCGATTTCGTAGACCACTTGTGTCGTCTTCAACATTCAAAACTTCAGTCTTGGTTCCAGGTGATTCTGTTACAGGCGTTTTGTCGACCTCGCGATTTGTGGGAACAGGGTCAATTGGAGGTTGAGGCTGCAGAATATCTGGAGTTGATGGTGTCTCCTTTACTTGTTGTGGGACAACCATGAGACGAGGCACGAGTGGCTCACCATTAAGGGTGAATTTAGTAGAGGCATTTGATGCACCACTAACAGGTTCCTCCAAGGTCAGAATCACAACTTTGCCATCCATGTAAGGTTCCACTGAATAGATTCGCAAGCTGGCGTGATCAGTGGTCATTTCTACTTTAATTCCATCACTAGGCGAAATTTGCACTTGAAGACCCGTTTTGCGACTGGCTGGTGGAATGCGGATATCAGTGCACCAAGACGATATGGCGCCAGGTTGCTGTTTGCGTCGAGAACCTGAGGCTTCATGCTTTACAATGTACGTGATTTCGTAAGACTTTGCTGTACAGTTGAAATCTTCTTTAATGATTTTGCCAGCTACACGACGAACATATGGCGGACATCCGTGCTGGGTCAAGTACTCTTGCACTTGAGCCACATAAAGGGATGACTCGCTCTTTAGGCTGCGGATGGCAGCGGATGGAAGACTGAAGCCATAATCGACATAGGAAATGAAGGAGGCGTTTACTGACATGGTGGCTCCGTTATCATCAAATTGCGGTACAAACGCCCATCCTTGTAGATCTAGATTGCATCGACTGTATTTTCCAGTTGTGTCTTCTGGTAATAGAGGATCGACAACGCTAGCGATTAAAGTATGAATAGCCCCAGACGCAGGATCAGTTTCAATAGTGCTGATAGCAGAAAGGTCAATTGGTGTTGCGAACTGCGGGAATCGAAGTTGAAGATAGATCAGATAATCCTTTTGACTAAAACGCTCAACAATCTTCCCATCAATGACATGCAGATCCCCTATAATAACGAAAAGGGATCGTTAGGTTATAGGATCTAATACGTGGGCAGGCCGTTCATTATAAAAAATATATATATTACACTTACACATTTTGCGAGCTCCAAAATTTTGCACTACCGAGCACACTTGTTCAGCGGTCCAGCCGTCGAGAATGATGCTATCAGCTCGGAGAACAAGTTTGTTGTCGTCCAGAGTACGAGAATACACTTTGGTACCCTTGAGATCACCTTCGTAAATCCAGTTATCCAAATTAGACGATAAATGTTTTAGTTTAGACATTTTGTCCATTTTGACGTTTGGATGACGGTGGTGTGGATAAAGCATGCGTGTAGGTACGGAAGTAGATTGCGTGGATACTGAGTCGCGTTGAACGCTTGAGTTGTCATCGCCACCTGATGTGGAGTCGGCGGAGTATGTAGTGTCGTGTTCTGCAAAGGTAATTCGCTTTTTCGGACCAGGTAGTGGCGAAGGAGGAAGCACAGGCGAACGCCTACCAAGGGGTGAATTTTTTTGTTGAGGGGGGTTCTTGGGATAGTATCTTTCTGCGCCACCCCTAAAAAGCAAAGTTGATCAGTAAGCATTAGAGTCAAATTTTCATCGGGTATATCATGATCACTTTCACTTACATAGGCATGGGCTCCATATTCATTATGGATGGTCGTCTACCAATTTTACGAATGGTGGTATTTGCAGAGGATTGCTGTGCCATTCGATTTTGAGCTCTTAAACGTTCTGCTTTCTTTTGTAGATAACTATCAATGGTTGCAATGACAAGTGGTCGTCTAGCCAGAGATTTCTTTGCAAACCCTGGAACCCATCCTTTCATTGCTTCTTGGATAATGTACGTAACCTTGGTGGCTGGCGGAGAGGTAGCTAGAGGTTCCAAGATCCAGCCTTGAAGTTTCACCTCTGTTCTTGATTTTCCATGAATAGGTGGTATTTTGGGAGTTTCAACACTAGTGCATGCAAACAGAATGACACCACCAGCTGTACACTCAATTTTCTCCACTAGAGCCATATCTCGCGGTTTGCTGAATTAAAAGTAATTAGTATGTAAGTTGAGCAATCTGTATCATTTTGTTTGTCTGTATTTTTTCTAAAACCATAAACATGTATATGAAAATTCTAATAGCTTACCTTGATGTTGTCGATGGCTTGCAGACTTCGTAGGTTAAAGAAGTAGTGTCATTGAGGTTTTCGATTAGGTTTCCATCCTCGTACCTATGGCAGAACCATAAGAATAAGAAAAATATTTAAAATAAAAAAGATCGTCCAAAAAGCCAGGTGGCCATGGCCCTGGTTACTTTAAACAGTAAAGGGGAAAAATAAAACAAAACTTACTGTTCGTCCCATAATTTTCGCATACCAATGACATAAAAAATGGATTGCGGCGAAAAGCCTTGTATGATAGCTTCACCTTTAAAAACAGGAGTTTTGTCGCCTTTGACGGTACCTGAGCGCATGTAAACCATGACTCCGCTCTTATGCTTCAACGCCTTTTTCCAATTTGTCTCGTCTTGTGCAATAGCCTTAAGTGTGATCAATGCAGATTCGGCCTGATGCACATGATATCCAGCTGACGTGATAAGAGTATCTCCTTGAATAGAATTATAGGTGCCATTGCTGGTCCGAGATCCTAGTCTGACATCCTCGTCATCATCACTAAACATGCTACTTAAGTTGGTATGGGCTTGGGATGTGCTGAGTATAGAGGAACTGCCATTATACTCGGGATTCCAGTCGAGATAACTATCATCTGATAACGCAGGTGATCTGCCTAGTGGAGGCATGTAGTGGCGGATTTAAAGAAAGGAAGGGAGAGAAAGGAGTGTACAGAGAGTAAAGAGACTTAACAAAAAAAAAAACTTCCTGGGTTACAGCAGTAGGCCCCAAATTAAGCACTTTCTCAAAAATAGGAGCTCTTTCAATCTCACGCACACCTTCACCAAAGTCAGTAAGTAGACACGTTTTTGAGTATGGCATTGGAAATAAAAATAAAAAAAGTTTATGGAAATGTGAAAAAACCTTCTATGGAGTAAATAAGAAAAACCTACTCCCATTCAATGGTAGCAGGAGGTTTGGAGCTAATATCATACACAACTCTGTTAACTCCTTTGACTTCGTTGATAATACGCGAACTAATTCGCTTCAAGCATTGGAACCATTCAGCACTGGCAAAGATATCGGCAGTCATAAAGTCCTTGGTTTCAACAGCACGAAGAGCAATGACTTGTTCGTACGTTCGCTTGTCACCCATGACACCGACAGCCTTGACAGGCAAAAGAGCTGCGTATGCTTGAGAGATTTGGCGATAGTAGCCATTAGCCTTGATCTCCTCAATATAGATGTGATCGGCATGACGGGCAATGGCAACTTGCTCTTTAGTGACCTCACCGAGAATACGGATGGCAATACCAGGACCAGGGAATGGGTGGCGCCAGACCAATTCGTCATCCAAGCCCAAAAGCTTACCAAGAGCACGAACTTCATCCTTGAACAATTCTCTCAAAGGTTCAATAAGCTTGAGTTTCATGTCCTCGAGAAGACCGCCGACGTTGTGGTGAGTCTTAATGGTGGCACTAGGACCCTTGAAGCTGATACTTTCAATGACATCAGGGTAAAGAGTACCTTGCAACAAGAATTCAATTTGTCCGCCGCACTCCTTATCAATCAAAGCAGCCTCGGCTTCGAAAACTTCAATGAAGGTGTTTCCAATGATTTTGCGCTTTTGTTCAGGATCGGTAACACCCTTGAGTTTACCCAAGAACAAATCAGCAGCGTCACTGACCTTGATGTTGATACCCATGTGGTCACCAAGCATCTTCTGGACGAGCTGGCATTCGTTCAAACGCATAACACCATTGTCGACCAAGATAGCGTGGAAACGGTCACCAATGGCTTCATGCATCAATTTGGCAGCAACAGTAGAGTCAACACCACCTGAGACAGCTCCGACAACACGGCCAGTGGGGCCAACGATCTTTCTGATACGTTCAATTTCCTTATCAATGAAAGATTCCATAGTCCAGTCGGCCTTGCATTGGCAAATACCGAGAACAAAGTTCTTGAGGAGGGTTTGACCACAGACGGTATGAGTGACTTCAGGATGGAACTGGATACCGTAGAAAGGCTTAGTGTCATGAGCAACAGCAGCATAGGGGGCAGTGCGAGTGTTGGCAATAATCTGGAAGCCTTCCGCAGCCTTGCTAACTTGATCTCCGTGACTCATCCAGACCTAAAATAAAAAAAATAAAAAAAAAAAAAAGGTTTTACATCTCAGCAAATGCTTATTTGTATATTGGTATCAAAGGGTGAAACGATTCATGCGTGCATACCTGAACTTCGCCTTCAAGACCAGCAAAAAGTCTATCGATGGAAGGGTTGTTGGGATGCTTGTGGACAGTGAGCATAGCATGACCGTATTCACGGTGATCGCAGGCAACAACACTTCCGCCCATATAGATTGTCATTTCCTGCAAACCGTAGCAGATACCCAAGACAGGAACACCAGCATCAAAAACAGCGGGATCAACTCTAGGAGCGTCCTTGTCATAAACAGAATATGGAGATCCAGAAAGAATGATACCGGTAGGCTTGAAGTGAAGGTCGGCCATTTTTTGAGTGCAAGGCAAAAGCTCACAGTAAACACCAAGTTCACGAACGCGGCGAGTAATCAAATGAGAGTACTGACTACCAAAGTCCAAAATGAGGACGGTGTCAAACATCTCGTTGACCTGCGTGACGGAATCTTGTGCTGACATGTTGGTTGGTGCGGGCAAAGGAATGCACCAACAAGAATATGTCAACGAAAAAAAATTTGAGTGTTTCTTTTGGCAGTCACACAGACAACCCTTTTTTTTTGCTACGGTGCATCTGTACAATTTGGCGGACGGTCAAATACCGAACATCTACTCTGTATTTATTCGATATCCGATTTTTGCAAGGTAGAGGTTAATTAATACAACTAGTTAAAGCAAAAAAGCATTAGTAATGTTTAGTAAGTCTGAGTGTTGATATGCTATCGCTCACAATATCTAAAATTTATGGAAAACTGGCAAGAACGGTTGGATGTCGGGTATTGCTCGGTATGAACCAAATTTCCACAACAATTGGAGGGCTATCTGGATAAGACGTCAACCTTGATTGAAAACTAGAGCATGAAGGCTATTATTCATCTAGTTTACCACAGGAAGACCATGTTGAAGCCATTGGAATAAGATATTGCTTTGATAGATCCAGTCCCTGAAAGGGGGTTAGTGTTATATTAGGCGTCCAGGATTAATTCTGGGTTCGCTACCATTAGGACGAAAGTATCCTTTTTCCGCAAATAGGCACTTGCTATGTAAGGTTTGAGGAGGGACTTTGTTTTGGTTTTACATAGGAGTGGTTGGCATCTCGGCCATTTGCTATAACTCGGTAAGATAAAGTGATAAAAGCTTAGTCTGAGATGCCTGCACTACGTTGTACTTGAGACGATGATTGGATAAAGTTGTTTATGATGCAATGTCTGAATGTGCCATTACTGCCTTGGTTTTGAGTGTAGGTTGAGAATTGCATATTCTATTGCTACTTTGTGTATGTCGAGGGCCGATGTTAACTGAGCAGATCCTCAATAGACCTTGAAATATTCCATTATAGTTGGTTTTTTCCTACCAGTGGTCATGCTACTTGGTATTTGCTACTGGAACGAAAGCAGTTGGTGTTCTGTTTCTTTTTACTGTAATTTTAGTCTGCGGTTGCGTTATGTCCAATTGGATTTCACGGTGGCAACGAGAGCAATTTGTCGTCCGGTACAAGCCTTTTTAAGGAGCAAAGGAAAAATTGAAAACGTTGTGTCGTGGAACATTATAATTGAGTATTCAATATGAACAATTATATTGCCGTCACTCAAGAGCAAGACATGCTTTCAAGCGTAAGGGATAGTTCCTCTTCTATTGACTTTGACATGGTAGACTTTGGGAATTCTGATGAGCTAGCACATTCATATCAAGTTGCTGATATGGAAGTTGAAAACGAAAGGATGGTACTTCTAACCTGTGAGAGTCGTCATCTCCCGCAAAGACCTGGATTTATAACCATTGATGCTCACTACAGGGAGTTAACGCAGGTCCACCGTGATAAATGGCCATATCAGGTCTACAAAAATGATGCAACTATGCTAGCTACGTTATGCTCTGCATGCTTGGAATCTCTGATATCTATGGAAAGCTTGCTCTTAACTCGGTTAGTAGTCTAATCTAGTTCGCTGGCTGATCTTCTAGAATTCTACTTGTCTGTTTCTCTCTATCTTCTTTTCGCCTCTTGGATATCTTTCTTTTCATACGCTCTTAGTGAGTGATGTCAACCCTTCGGACTAGCGTTAATTCGGGCCCATTGCATGAAATCAAAAATCTCTGGATCTATCTGTCTCGTTTCTGTGGTGAAGTTCTACAAGCCTTATCACTCAAGTTAGAAAGTGTCTATTTTCTCAATTTTCTTGATGATTCGTATGCTCTCTTCCTATTTGACGTCTCGTTCCTTGTGTGTATGTCAATCATTTTCTTGTGTCAATATGAATTACAACGCTAAATGTTAGCCATAACCTGAGTAAACTGAATCGCAGCATGAAAGCTTAATGCTAAATTGTTGCCATTTGGTCTGTGGTCTCCACATGGCTATGATGAAAGACCATTTTTTTTTGGCGTACACTCGAGCACCTCCGAATGAATCCTATTCGCCCGACGATCACTAGCCATTAGGCCATTAGCCTGGTACTGACTGGCTGTTCCCCTTTTTTGTTGCCTTCTGTCAAATTCCGTTGTTCTTTCGTCCATTGTTCTTTGTTCCACAACCTTTTGTTTCTTATCTTTCTCCCCACCACATATTTCGTAAGTATTCGAGTCGTCTAGAATATGGAACAATATATTATGCTCAATTCGTGGTTCATAATTAGCCATGGTCGTCAACAACATGCTGGTCGATTCACTCTGCTCATCGCTCAACACACTCTCTCTTGGAAAGTCTTTCGCTTCCAGAAATAATAAAAATAAAGAGCGAAGATTAGCTGAGAACCGGTTGCAGGAAGCTGTTGAAGAACAAGGACGGCAAAGATGTAAGGGCCTTAGATAATTTTTGAGACATGAACAGCTTTCTAAATTACTGGACAACAGTAACTTGTTCAAGTTGTGATCAATGAGGGCATGGAAGCCGAAGATCCAGACAATGTCCGAACAATGCCAGAGCGCAGCGTAAGCTCATCAAATATGCAACGACTATTGACTAAAACAGTGATCTAAACTTGTATATTTATTTTAGGTGCCGAATCTGCCAATGCTAGATTGCAGGGAAGACGAACTTGGACTGCCAGGAGTGCCAACCCTGACTTTGTGCCACAACCCTGTCCATCATGCAACTCGACAGAGCATAGTAGCACCAGGTCAAAGCTATGTCCTTTTCATTCAAAGTCAAGCGACGAGCTTCTCGAGGAAGCAGTTGGCAAAAATTTCGAACACTTCACAAGGAAGTGTCCGTTCGAAAGTGTCGTGAGGAGTACGTATAGGCAGCCACTCCACGACGCAGTGATCAAGCTCTCAGGGTATCTGCGATCAGTGGTTATTCGATCACACATGCTGGCCAATGCTTACCTTCTCGATCTGCAGAGCAATATCCCACCACCCATTTTTTTTTTCTCAAAACTGCTTTTATACTGTCATGCAGATTGTGCTCAACAAGCCAGTAACAACTACAAATAGGTTTATTCCAGTGGATGCACTGCAAATGTATCGACAAGTTTGACCAGGCCACTACCCTCTATGGGATGGCGATTCATTTCGTTGACCGCGGGTCTGCTGGCTAGTATTTTGCCTTCAATCCGAGCCCCTCAAAGTCCATCAGACTATATCAATGTCTTTTATGAAATATTCGACTTTCAGCCACTTCGCATAAGAAGGTAAAACCTTTGAAAGCATGTTATGGTCAGATACTGGAAATGCAACGTCTGTTAACTTTCAATAACTTAGCCTTGATGAACTCAGATTGAAAAACCATAAATCCGCCTTTGCAAGAAGGATACTGACTGACGGTCATGCCGTGAACTTCTTATTTGCTCGCAAAAGGGGTGGAAAAGACAGTATCGACCATGTGCAGCTGGGTTTTGAGGATTTCACAGATGCGGAAATTGCAACTTATTTTGAAGTTGCAGCGATTGATCCTGGTCGCACAAACAGGTATTTACTGCTGCTTACGGCTCTGGTCAAGAAAGACATCAAATAAGAAGGTGCTCAACATCTGAATACTATTCAATGACCGGATCTAAACGTCGCAACCAGAAATTGCAACAGGAGAAGAAAGAAGCGGGGATTTTAGGGATTGAAGAATCTTGGCCGACCGGCAAAACATGTAACATCCGCCAGTATCAGTCGTACGTGGCCCATTTACTGAACAATTTCGACGAATTGTCAAAGTTTTATGACATATCAAGAGGAAAGATGAGATTTGACAACTTTCAAGGTGTGCAGCGCTCTCGAGAGGAGATGGCGAATATGTTGGTAAATGGAGGAAAAAAATACAGCAAAAGCAGGCGTAAAAACACTCAAAAAAATCGTAGATTACGGATGAGACATAGAAAAAACCGAAAAACTAAAAAAATTTTCGAGAAGTGGAGCCAGATTTGCAGTTCTGACAATGATGACATGGAACTTTCAGTTCGTCCCTTGATCAATGCAAGGTAGTGTATTGAATGTTTTGAAATTAACTTGGGTCAAATTTATATTCACAATGTATGCGTAGAATATCATACGCCAGGACACCCATCAAACATTGGTCAAAAGAGCAGTTCACAAGGTCTGATAAGCTTCCAATGATTGTTTTTTGGCAATGCAATGTTCAACAAAGACGGCGTACCCATGCGAGGCCAAAGAGTGGGAGTTACAAACATCCTGTGGAAAGCATTGAAAAGAAGAGAAAGGCAAGGTCACTTAGTTGCAATAACAATTGACGAATATCTGACGTCTCAGGTAATTTATGCATATATGAAATTGAGGGAATCCATTTATGCTAAAACCTTTAGGTTTGCCTAGATTTGTAATCACTGCCGCAACCGTACTCTTCAAAAAGTCAAGACTGCCGATGGCGTCTCTCACCACAGTATCCTAGTTTGCAATCACTGTCAGATACTGTGGCAAAGAGACATCAATGCGGCAAAGAATATGTACGGTATTGCGATGGCTATGTGGACTGACGGCCGCAGACCCAACGAATTGGCACGGCCACAACAAGAAATCGCTGCCCAGGATGCAGTTTCTCTTTGAAAAAAGTGATTTAGATCTTTACACTCTCCAGTGGTAAGTGAAATATATATCCAACATCATACATATCTGTTCATGGACTGACGCATACTTTCTGTTATACCTAACGCAAATGTTATTTCTTTTGAATCAAATTCTACTGCAATAAACAGTAGGTAGGTGAATGGCAATTACTTAATGGTTTCGAGAGCGGAATTTAAATCTAGGTATTCATGTAGCACGTATACCGGTTTTGGAAAAAAGCCAATTTGAATACTGGTTTTTCAATAGTTATGGAGAATGGAGTAGAGCACGACAAACGGAGCAAAGATATTGTTTGATTGTATTATGAATGTATCTAATAACCCTTTTGATACTTCATACATTTAATCTTCTTGAACCTCAAAGACACACTGTTTCCTTGAGCGATTGTGCTCCCTCAAGCTTTTCATTTATCATTCACACTTATTTTTTTGAACAGTGGGCTCCATGTTGTCGGAGTTCACATTGATGGCTCGAATTGGCATTGCTTCAGGCCTTTTTTTTTCTACTGTTGCTCTCATCCGCACTCATCCAAACTTTGCAAAACCTTCATCTCCTTTCAAAAAGTCCATCTATCCTTCAAGATTTTACTCCTGATTGCGTGTCATTGCAGATTCATTGCTTATTATGAATAGAGGTAATATATTCTCTCTACGCGTGTCAACTAAACCGCTTCGTCCATAACTCCAAAGCTTTTCTCCGCAAACTGAAACATTTGCCTTTTCGTATACAGCCAGCTCTCGTTATGTATCTTCAAACGCTGCAAACGCCATCATATCAGAGGTGGGCCCATACCGAATCTCAACGGACGCGCTCCAAGCTTTGAATCAGTTTTTGGACGAGATATTGGGCATGTTATTGACCAAAGCCCAGTCATTGGACCTATCTCGCATCAAAGCTGTGGCCTTGCAGATCCTACCAAGTAGTCTAGGAAAGAACGCAATTGTTGAGGCTGAATTGGAGGTCAAAACTTTGACTGAGACGGAGGTCATTGATTATGAAGCCTACGAGCGTATGAGACAGCTTGGTGCCGACGGAAACTTCCCATTGCAAAGTTGTATTCAACAACTGAGGGAACGCTGTTTATACTACAGCACACTAGCTGAGCGAGAATCTGATGGAAATGACAACGATATCTCGGACAAGACTGTTATTTCGCCTATTTTAGCCATTTATGTTACAACTATCATCGAGCATTTGGCAGAATATCTATTGACCACTGTGGCGGTGGCTGCTGAGCAAGAGGACACCGAGTTTGTTCGGGTCCGAGAAGTATTCAGTGCTCTTATCGACGATACACATGTCGCGGACGCATTCTCAAAAATGGAGCTAAAAGAACGTCTTGAGGTAGGTTGAAAATGGATGGTCAAAAAGATATGATTTCATGTTTGCTAATATAAAAAAACATTGCTCATTAGAAACGCCTGGTTGCGTCCGGCTTTCGCTTTAAACCACGACCAAATACCCCAATCACATTCACTCCTCAAACCAAAGCTCTGGATACACGTGAGTTGCATTATATACAATCTAGAATGGTGCATGTATCGTATTTGTAACTAATACACTTACCGGCTGTAGAACGATTTGACTTTGATAAATATGAAATTGGCGATGATGAGGATTATCTGGAAGTTAATAACAACACCTTGCATTTATCCGACAAGGGAGGGAAGACCCCAATTTCCAATACGTTTGGTGGTAGGGGCAACACCGGATCAACATATCGACCCACATCTGTGCTGAGCAGTACACCAAGCAGTCTTACAGTGAATAGTCAACATGGCTCCATCAATAGCAAAAAAGCGTTTAAAATGTTCAACAAGAATGGCAAACGCCATTCTGTAGACTTTCACAGTCTTGAGTCTCGAGGTACTACGGTTTACGATCCAGAAGCGCCAGGTCTAAACTTTGAAGAGTTGATACGATCTGGAAGTACAATGAAAATGAGCTTGACACCAAATCGACTTCGTACCATTGAAATCGAAGATCAAACCTCTCAGCAAGCGGATCGAGGTGATGAATGGGCTCGTAAGCTACCTAGTATTCGTCCTGAATCTCCGAGACCCCGTCCACGCGAAGCTGACAGAAAAATAAGTCAAAAATCACTACCCAACAACAATGCCAACAAAAAGCCACCAGCTCTACCTAGATCTAGTTCTTTCAGCCTGCTTGACCTACCAGTTTCATCCCCCACATCTCAAACTCAAACATCGCAGACTCCAGAGCCTTCACAAAAACCAGGAATATCAACCATGTTTGATATTCCATTGGAATTTCTATCGTCTCCTTCAACTGCATTATCACCGCCATCGCCAAAGAAGACACCTAGTGATCGTTCCAAACCGCAACCAGTACCAATTGCACAAACACTCAAGCATCCGAGTGAGCCTATCCTTCCAAACCCTACTAGTAACAACTCACAACCTGATCTCTATGCCAAAAATCATCGACCATCCACTGGCCGCAACAATGTTACAGCTGCACCAACAGAGCCAGTGAAAAAACCTGAAACTCTCCCCAAGGTCAATGGCAAGGAATCTTCTGTGGGTGGGCCTAATAAAGCTGATGATCAGCCAAAGAAGCTACCCGCCAAGCCTGTCAATGTCACATCTCAGCAAAAGGACAGTGTTCAACAGGCAAGGCAAGAGATGGTCAGAAGTATATTACAAGATGCAAAGCAGAATGTGAAGCACGACAAAGTTAGCTCATCCAACGTACAGGAAGTGTCCAAAGCCACCGAAAAGCATGAGGAAATATCAGAAAAGGATGCACCCATTAGACCACCCAGACAAAAACCTGTTTCCACCAAACCACTTACACCTACTAGAGCTGGATCTACCCAACCCTCTGACGCCCATTCAACCACCAAATTGGATGTTACAGTGAGACAACCTAGCCTGGTGCGGGATGCCAATGAAACTTCCACTGAGCAAATTACGAAGGAATCAACCAAACCTCGAACAAATGGTGTTAACAACCCTTTGCAAGCATCTTCACCAACTGCTAAGAGAGCTACTGAAACTCTTACTAAATCCGCCATATCGCTTACCAATATACCACCTAGCAAGTTTGAAGCAGCCAAAGCAGCCAAAAATCTTGCATCTAATCCGCCACCCAGCAAGCCTATGCTGCCGAAGTCGGTATCCGTAGATAATCTTTTGGTTACCAAACAGGCACAGATTACGGAGGAGCCTGAGGAGATGAACAGTCCTGTTCCATCAAAAGCTCAGCCCCAAGTGGAGGCTGTAAAGCCTGTTCCAAGACCAAGTGAAGCTGTGGAGAGGAGAGAGAGTAAGATCTTGGCCCGTCCAAGTACACCTGATAGACCTTCTAGCATTATCATAGCACCACCAAGACCTTCCAGTTTTGTTTCTAAGCGTAGATCAATGAGTGGAACACTCCCTTTGACAGAACAACAAAAGATAGCTGGATCGGTGGAGAAGTCGGTCAAGGTGTGGGACGATTATCTCAAACATAATTCCAACCATACCATTATTCGAAGGCGATCACAAATGAGAGCTGGTACTATTGCTGACATTGATATCAGCAATGATGAGGATCCAGAGTCCAAACAGCCAGAAGAATCCACTGAATCGAAGGAGCTAACTGAACAAAATGAACCAAGAGAACGAAAGGAATCAAGGGAAAGAGAGAATAGCCGAGATAACAGTCGTGATTACAGTCATCATCCTAGAGTACCAGTTATTCCACAAGGAGTGCTTGAAAAGGTTCGCAAATTTGAGCGACAAAGATCTGATCTGACGCTTTTGGATTCCTCTGAAGCAGTGAAACAAGCTCGAGAGCGTATTGCTGCAAGTCGTAAGGCAGTTCGAATGTCTCTCTACCGAACCATAGCGGTCGACGCCAGCACACAAACAGACTTCCCATCTGTGGACCAAGCAGTCCAGACAGGAGACTTCACTTCGCTTTCGGAAGGATCTGAGATCGCCGAAAGTGAAGTTAGTGAGCGAGGTGTCATTGACGGCGACGAGGAATGGTTCTTGGACGATGAATGGGACGAAGACGACGTAGAAGATGAAAGTGCAGTGGCAGAATGGCTCTTAGGCTGTTAGATGTCTGTCCCATATTTTTGTTCTTTATCACATTCCTAATACAGTAGATAGATTACTACCTTACCTTCCCTTGACTTTATAATGCATGGTTCCATATTCGTTTTGCTATTTCAATACGCTCAGGATACCATCTCCAATCAAAATTCTATAATGCGTTCTTTCTTTTAATGCTTCTTTGTTCCCTGAATGCTTTATTTTATTGTATTTGCTCATAGCTAACTCCAGACCAGCTTTCTGATTGCAAAAATCTTGACAATATTGTGCGAGCATCCTCTTCACTTAATTGCTCTTTTAATACATTATTCAGCTTCTTCCAAATTTCTGGTTGCTTGAGCAAATCTTCTGCCGACTTGGTAATTCCGTGGGCACCAACTTCAGGCTGTGACGCTGACTCTGCTGTTGGAGTTGGCGCTACTGGAATATGCTCAGATTTGGGCTCGGACGTTGTAGTACTTGATCTGATCATCAAGTGGATCACAGTACCGTCTGTGATAGCATATTCTGCCAATGGTTTCGTGTCATTCAAGACCTTGCCCTTGATCAAGAGTCGCTGCTGTTTCATGGGAATAGATCGTTGTTGTGAGATTCTATCCTTCAATGTGGCGATGGTATCTGTGAGCTTCAAATTGAAAATTTCAAATTGAGATGCCGGTTTTAACGTTTTAACGGTGACTTTGATGGTTGAGGCCACACTTTCAGTTGTTGACTCTATTGACAACCCGTGATACGAATTTGTTACCAATAAATGAAGGATACAATAAAATTTCTAATATTATTACTTACGGCTAGTGGGCTGTTCCTCACTCACTGCAGGCTTCTCTACGGGAGTAACATGTGATTTAGTTGGCGGTGTTCTCTGTAAAGATTTTAACAAAGTTTAAATCAGCATGGGTTGCATAATTGTACGGGATGAATAGTAATAGCAGGGTAGAAACCTTGAGTTTTTTGGGAGAGGGGGGGAATGGAGTATGATCGAGACCATATCTCACAGAACGAGAGGACAAAGTGTTAAGATATTGAGCAATGAATTCAGGTTCGTCTGAAATTAGGGCAGCCATAATATTGAGTTGGTTAGACGAGCTACCTTTGGGCAACAACCAGCCAGGGCAATCGTGTGGAGCTTTCATTGTCAGAGCCCGACGTCACAGTCGCCTGTCCAAACTTCAGTACAGGACGGCCAATCAAAGCGCGATACATTTTTCAATATTCCAAATTTATAGGCCAAACCTCCAGCTTCTCTTGTCTCCTTCATCCAATGGCCACTTCCTTACTGTTGCCAACTGCCTATCTAGGTGGCTGCATAGCTGCCATGTCAGCATTTTCCTACGTTTATAGACGTGCTACAGGTATATGATTGACTTATTTGAAAAAATGGACCTCAAAGCGTGACAAAATGTCCGCATGATCTGCAAGAGATCAGAATAGTTGTCTCAATTAACGAGTGTACGTACTGATCACTAATGCTCTCCTCTCTAATAGCTGTCAGTGAAATAGAACCTTGGTTTGGACCCAATGTTGAAAAGGAACAATATATTGCTCTACTCAACTCTAGCACACCTGTTCCTGAACATCATTTACGAGCAGCTTTACTCCGTCGTGCAATGGCCGACGTCAAACGACTCGTTCACATCCAACAAGAAAAACCCCCATTAAATGCCTTGCTTCGTGCTGGTACAGTAGGTGACGAGTTATGGAAAGAATTTACGGTAGCAGAACAGGAAACTATGGCGGAATTGCAGGAGGTGGTTGCAGAAGCCAACACTTACAAGCAAGGATGGGGTCAAAACATTTTCACCACAGCTGCCCAAATGGTTGAACATGAGAAGCAAAAGGTGGTTTTGGAGGAAATGAAAACTCGGAAAGAGGAGGAGGAGAGACTGGCAAAGTTGCAAGAAGAACGAGAACAGAAAGAAAACAAGGAAAAGCAAAAGATCGACGCTGAGAAGCGAGAACGGGAATCAAAGAAAGCAGCTGAAGAATTACTCAAGCAGGAGGAAGTGGAGAAGTCCAAGAGCAAGAAATAGGAGACGTTCAATTTGTACCATTCCAAACCCCCCCCCCGAATGGCCTACTCTGTCCATTTTTTTTTTTTAGCACTGCTTGTTAACCCCGTCAATGCTCCATAGGCTCTCACCCAACTTTTTGCCCACCCTCTCTGCCTGCCTCACCCGTTCCGAATAACACTTGTAGAAAGCCTTTTTATACTTCATGCATAACAGTAATACACCTTATTTTTTGCTGATTAGAATTTGTGGCAACAGGAGCTATAAGCCTGCATCAAGGAGGGGTTATGATCTCGACTTTAAGCCTAACGATAGGGAACCCTATTGACTAGATGAGAGAAAGAACTAGCATCTTTGCATGGGGAAAGTATTCGAGGACCAAGCTTTCGCAAATACAGACAAGAAATAGATTATCTTAAAGATTAAAGGGAAATTGACAGTGCAAGCTTCTACTGGCAATCGGCAGCTTACAAATTCAACGAATAGTTACTGTAACTGTATGTCACATCTCCCGAATAGATATTCTGCGCCGCGATAACTTACCTTCTACAGCAATATATCGAGGCTAGCGTATTGTAAACAGGAGTAAAGCTTTACAGCGAGATCTTCATGGCATTTTAGTTCCATTTTAGCATGCGAAAATATCTCGGTTGTCTGTTATCAGTATTAAGGCGTGGAGATAACAATTCCAGTTTACTGTAAAGATGGTATAATTTCATAATATGAACACTATGTGCACTATGTCTTCATTTAGTCAAAGATCAGCAATCCAACCCAGAATGTTTGTACCATGCTTCCGTGCAACAAATACGGTACATGTAACAAACAAGTCATCGGGAGTAAACAGCTTAGACGACTCGTGGGGTGATTCTATAGCTGGGAACCTGACAAACGATGATTAGCAAAGATGATACAGATTGTCGTTTTAATTGTCATTACCAACATAAGCATCACATATTTAGGCCTAACAAAAAAGCAAGAGTCGAGCCAAACTGACTGCAAGAGGTGTCCATGGACACACTCCCTCAATGGAACATATACTAATCTGTTTTGGGATCGCGGTGTTAGCTTTACACGGTTGTGATTGTCGTTAGGGAGTCCAACCCTCGAACTGAAAAAAATAATGATTTTCCTTCATACATGATCTTGTTGCTGTTAGTCCTACAACCTTTTTTTTTTTTTCGTCTTGACTCTCATCGTCATCTTTCTTCTTTTTTCTTTATTCATTCACTCTCATTATCTTAATTTATGAACTCTACACAGGCGACATCCGCCGAAGCTGCTGCTGCTCTTGCCCGCGTCAGTGCGCCAGACGTTGAAGAGCTCGCCTCACAAGTTCTATCGCTGGTATCAATTTCTGTCTTGTCCTTAATTATGGGAAGCAAGTCTGGTGATACTAGGTTTGGAGACTTGAGTGTCAGTAGAATTTTGATCATGTTCCTGTATTTCTGGTCCTGGGCGTTCACTGTCATCGCCACCATCCTTGTCTCTACCAACAATCGTACGTATCAACAATAGATATTAGATGACGCTCTAGTCCCCTGCCCTCCTCTTCCCCCAACATGACCTTAAAGTGAATATCTGGCTGCAACTAATGCTGCCCTCGCCTCCTTAGATAACTATATTTCGTGCATACTTACTTCATATACTTGTGATGTATTCTATGCTGGTACAAAGATGATCATCTATCAGTGGTAGGTTAAACCTGTTTCTAATTTTTATTACTTGTTTGCTTTCCTGTAACAACAACCCCCCACTAATCACTGCAACACCAGGCTATCTGAACGTATTTGGCTGGTAACAGCGTTCAAGACTAGCCGCCTCAAGACCTGGCAATACAAGTTTCACTTGTTCCTGCAGGCTCCGTATGCTGTTCTGTTTGTTCTTGGTGTATGCAACGTTTCGATTTAAGATTTCTCCTCAGATTCTACAGGTCCTTACCATATCATGTACTAACTTTATCATAATTTCCTTTTTTTAAAAAAAGGTTATTTACAGAATCACCATTGTAGACGACGATGGCTACTGCTCGATTGGTCTCCAACCTTCTGCCAGTATTCCACTCATGGTCAGTAACATCACAATATATATTGGATGGTCACGCATATCCTCACCATTCTTTTGTTTATGTTCTCCAGGTCTATGACTTTGTACGTATAACACATCATTATTGACATTCTCCATCATTGAACTCCTTGTCTCCTTTTCGTCATGCATACTTGATCAGTCTGCTTATCATCTCTTTGGCTAGGTGTTCAATCTGTATTTGACCATTCTGTTCTTGAAACCAATTCTAACTGTTAATAGGGGCCTAAGAGCTAATCGCAAAGGCTCCGGACTGTACCGTTTGGCCAAACGCACCTTAGTGTCTGCTGTTGTATGCCTCTTGGTTTCGCTCGCTAACCTTCTTACCCTCATTATCGTTGGAGGTGCGGAGCGTGGCGTAACCTGTCTTATGTTCTGTACAGCCGACGTTACGGTAAGCTGAGCCACAAAGTCCTTGAAGTTTTCGACAATTCATTCATCAATGCATCATCTAACAAGATTTTTTTTTTTACAACCATAGATCAACGTATTGACTATCCATTGGGTATGAACAATACTTATAGCATATAAGTGCATCCGTTCACATTTTAATAATCTCAAACATTACATATAGGTCACGAATGGTCATGACAGCAAGAAACAACAGCCTTCAGGCAAACAAGCCGGACGTGTTTCTCGATCGAATGATAATGATGATTTGTCGCCATATCGAAGTGCAATCAAGGTTGATGTGCAAATTATGCCAGCCAAAGATGAAGATTACGTCGATGAAGACGTTCACTCTATCCAGACTTCACAAACAAGCGGCAAACCTCTTAATTACGACGACGATGAGAAAGCTTGAAACACATCTAGGAACCTGATATGTATGGAATGCCAACAATATAGCAGTTTTTTTTTGTCAGAGTAATTTGCAGTGTCTTACTTGTCTTACCTTTTAGCTTTTTAACAAAATAAACCAAATGTAATTATGACATGTTTTTTAATTATTTTCTTTTTCTTCGCGATTAGAACCATATTAGAACCATATTTGTTCTCCAAAGGTGCAGCTACAAATAACCGGATAATGTGTAGAAATATTTTTTTTTTTTCGTTGGCTGGAAATTACAGCCAAAATGAAGTCTTCGACGTGGCGTGGTGTGTGTGACCTCCCCCCCCCAGATGGAAAATTTCATAAAGTATTACCCCAACTGAGGAGAATCGCTTGCCAGACTTTCATCTCTCCATCATGGCCGACCTCGTCTCTGTACAAGATTTGCAGGCAACTGTGCTGGATTTCGTTCAGAATCAAGCTCCAATTTACTTGAAGAACACAACCCTCGCTCCTGAATCATTGCTGCAATCCTACATCTCCCTTGATCCCCTGATCTCAGCTCTTGCCATTGCAACAGTCTTCTCCATTGCTCACTGGTTCATTGGTCTGGTTACTAGCAATTATAGTCAAGTCGGTAAGTATGGACGCCGAGTTTTCTGCCCTACAATTGGATCATTCGCTTACAATTCATGCGAGAAACAGACAAATGCTGGTCCATTCTTCCCGTGGTTTACAGCTGGCATTTCTCGGTACACGACTACCTTGTACACGGGCAAGTTCATCCTAGACTTGTGCTGATCACCACCTTGATTACCGTTTGGGGTATGCGTTTGACCTATAATTTCGCTCGGTAAGTGTATAACGCGTAATTTCTCGATCGATTCTTATGAGAAAAGAAGAAAAATAATTTCTTGGCTAAATTAATCGTATTGGAAATTTCTAGCAAGGGAGGTTACAAGTTTTCTGAACAAGACTATCGTTGGCCATATATCCAGAAGAAGCTCGGAAAAGCCGGTATGGAATTTTTGAACATTGTCTTCATCGCTCCTTACCAAAACTTGTTGTTGCTATCCATGACTGGTCCCATTTATGTCGCAAGTTGTGCAACCCAATTTTCGGCTAATCTTGTCACTTTGGATTGGATTGCTGCAGGATTGTTTGCTTTGCTTTGGATTACTGAGATTATTGCTGATCAACAACAATTTGACTTCCAAACTCGCAAGCACAAGATGATCAACGAGAAGACTGCACTTTATGGCGACTACAAGAGAGGCTTCCTTACTCAACGTGGCTTATGGCGCTATAGCAGACACCCTAACTTTTTCTGTGAAATCAGTATCTGGTACACAATTTACCTCTTTTCAGTTGCTGCTACTGGTGTCAATTTGAACTGGAGTCTCACTGGCGCTGTCGCCCTCCATTTGCTCTTCTTTGGTAGCACTTGGATCACCGAGGTCATCTCATCCGAAAAGTACCCTGAATACAGGAGATACCAAAAACATGTCAGCATGCTGGTTCCTCTACCTTTTAGAATGCCGTCTTCAAGCAGCCTTAAAAAGGATTAATAATTTTTATGCGCATTTGTTTTTTATAACCGTTATAACCTATGTAATGTGTACAACTTGGTTCGGTCATGGCTGACTTATAATGGGACTTTGTATACTAAAGGGTATACCAATATAATTTATTTAAAAATTTCATTTACAAAAATCATTTGTTGAGAAGCAGGGATAGAGAAGGAAGGAAAGGATTATATGAAGTAAAGAAAAAAAAAAAAAAAAAACCTGCTCATCATCACCTTAGGCGGTGTTAGCCCAACCAAATGAACGTTCAACAGCTTGTTCCCAACCCTTGATCTTCTTATTGCGTTCCTCCTCTGAAATTTCAGACTGGAAGATGGTATGACCTTCGGCATTGATGGACTGAAGTTGATCAAAACTCTGCCATATGCCAACGGCAAAACCAGCAGCAATAGCTGAGCCCAGTGCGGTTGTTTCTCTCATGCGAGGTCTGTCGACATCGATGCCCAAAATATCGGCTTGGATTTGCATGCAGAGATCCGAGTTGGTCAAACCACCGTCGACTTTGAGACTCTTGAGGGGTTTTCCAGAGTCAGCATTCATGGCATCTAGGACGGCGCGGGTCTGATAACATGAAGCTTCCAAGGTAGCTCGAGCAATATGTTCACGGGTAGTGAATTGAGTGATACCACAGATAGTACCACGAGCATCGTCTCTCCAGTAGGGAGCAAACAGACCAGAGAAGGCAGTGACAAAGTAAACACCAGCAGTGTCTTTGACACCAGCAGCCAAGACGTTGACATCAGGAGCAGAGTTGATCACTAGAGGGCCATAATGTTAATATGTTTAGTAAGCCGGAAATGAAAGAGTGTGTTAAATAGAGCATGACGCTTACTCTTGAGGTTGTCACGCAAGAATTGAATAGAAGAACCAGCAACAGCAATGGAACCCTCGAGTGCATAGGCGGGCTTATTGGTGCCAAACTGATAGCCAACAGTAGTCAAAAGGCCATTCTTGGAAATGACGGCTTCATCACCAGTATTGAACAGCATGAAGCAACCAGTACCATAAGTGTTCTTGGCATCGCCGACGTTGAAGCATTTTTGACCAACAAGAGCAGCTTGTTGATCACCAAGACAGCCAGCAATAGGCACTCCGTTAAGAGCACCACCTTGAACTTGGCCATAGATCTCTGAAGATGATACAATACGAGGTAAAATGTTTGCATTGAACCCAAAGTAGCTGTATATTGGGATTAGAAAGGGCAAGAGGGGAGTGGATAATCAGTTTTACTGCTCATACCAAACTGTTTTCCCGAGAGAATATAATTACTCACTCTAAAATTTCTTCACTCCACTTGAGAGAGCGAATGTTCATAAGCATAGTACGGCTCTGTAATAAAGAGAGAAATCATGGCGTCAATAAGGATGCTCATTTGCCATTTTGGAGAGGAGGAGCCAAAAAGAGATAAAAGGAAATCAACATACAGCGTTGGTAACGTCAGTGACGTGCAAACCGCCATCTTTTCCACCTGTCAAATTCTATAAGGGCCCGTTAGCAACCAAAAAAAAGAAAGTAAAGAAAGAAAACGACAGAATAAAGAAATCAACTTACATAGATAAGCCAAGAGTCAACAGTACCAAACAGTAGACGACCTTCGTCATGAGCCTGCTTGACATTTTCATTGTGATCTAGCATCCATCTAAGCTTGACACCAGAAAAGTAGGTAGTCAGTGGCAGACCGCAAACTTCCTTGATAGCTTCAACGCCCTTGTCACTCTTAGAAGCGAGCTTCTTGACGGTTTCGGCAGTACGGCCATCAGACCACACAATGGCGGGGCATAATGGCTTGCCAGTATTGCGATCCCAGACCACAGCCGTTTCTCTCTGGTTGGTAATGCCAATGCCCTTAATGTCAGAGACACTGTGGCCAAGTTCTTCAAACTTGCGAATAGCATGTTCAATACATGTACGAGTAGAGTCGATCAAGTCATAGGGATCATGTTCCAACCATCTGGTAAAGCCGAGGTTAGTATTGTTGTTGAGGGGAATATGAATAAATTAAAACAAAACAACTTACCCAGGATGGGGATAGTGTTGCTCAAATTCCATCTGGTGCGATGCAATAATAGCACCTTGATCATCGAAAATGAGGAATCTTGATGAAGTTGTTCCTTGGTCAATAGCACCTACAAAGCCAGGCATACTCGGTTCGAATAGGAGTAAAATGAAAAGGTAAGAAACTACCGGTGACCAGCCTGGGTTTTTCCAGTTTTATTTCCCCTGCCCTTACTTTAAAAGATTGCCTTCAGTTACTCCGGGAATGTTTCATACTCCGCTTGGCTGGAGGGAAAATGCCCAGAGCTTAAAATAAAGATGAAATTCGCATTGATCCACGTGATGTGACTGTGCTATCCAATGGTCGGCGCGGCGCACGGACCAAGACGCTCGCCCCTCACCACGAGCCCGTAGCACACTTCTTTTTCGGCCTCAAGCGAGGGAACAAAAATATAAAGGAAAATCATGAATAAAAAATTATATAATATTCATTATCATGGGTTGAGATAAAATGCTTGATAAGTTTTCCCACCAGAGATTAAAATATCTTCTTTCATCTGAGTACTTTGCTATTTTTTTACTAATTGTATTGAAAAAAAACGCCACAAAAATTGTAAACCGACATGTAGCAATCTAATGTCAGTTCCAGTTCAAACACGTGTAAGTGAAAAAAATGAATACGAGTCCTGCAGACGCGAGATGTTCTGGTGGAAACTCAATTAATGGTGGGAAATCGTGTTTGAGTAGTGCAAAGCGGTAGTCTCGTGAACGATAGCTTGTGATATAATTGTAATGTACTAGTATCCACGGAGTCGGGTATTCTTACTACGCCTCACCAATACTCTGTTTTGACCCAAGCTAATTTCCGCCTAAACCCGAGAGCAAACAATGAATGGAAACGCCTTACCAGTTGGTGCTTACATAGGAAACCGCGGAATCTAATTGCATTGGGGAAAAGTCGTGCATTGAAAAATTTCAAAGACATTGCGGGTAAACACAGAAGTGTTTTTGCTGATCGGGTTTACATCCCCAGAATAAAATGCAAAAGGACGTGAGCAAATGAAACGCGGCTTTCCGTACGTGGTGTTTAAACCATGCTTGTTGAAGCACCAAAAACCCTGGCTGGCATATCGGATTACGAAACGGCGTGACCAAAGCTGCTGCATATCAACTTAATAACCATTTAGGATGGATTCTCTCATTGTTGCAAATGGCTAAATTGGTCTATGGCTGAGGTCCCCGAGTCCTTTTTTTTTCACTGGTCCTTTACAAGAAACATCGAGTGACCTCGCGGCGTGCAAACCTTCTCAAAAATACTCAAATTCTATTCTGCTCAATTCAGTCCGGCGGGATTCACGACAAACAAGGCAATTTAACCGTGTGGGGGAGCACTCACACTTACAATTTACTGACATCCCCCAAAAACACTTTGGAATGCAGCAAAGCTGGAATATCCACAGTCAGATGCAAAAAAAAAAAAAAAAAAAACTCGGCTGTATCTCAATTATATTATAAAATAAGGCCAGGTACTTTGCTTACCAAAGTACCTTCACCTTTTCTTTCCTCAAGTAAATGCTCGATCCTGAAGATATTGCAGATCACTCGGAACATAGTTCTGAAGAAAAGCAGCACAATGAAGTCTCTGTTTCAATGAATGATGGTCAGTTTCAATTGCCTCAGGAACGCAACATTATAGGCCGTATACGACACAGGGTACAGTAACGATCTGTCATTATAACAAAGCATGTATGCTTTGTTATTTCCTCATTTCTGTCGTTTATGATCACTTTTTGTACTTACGCAGTCTCTTGCACGTCCACGCTTAGCTTCGCGAACCTTTGGCCGAGTTCATCGCAACTTGTGTCATGATCATCCTTGGTGACGGTGTAGTTGCTCAAGTAGTTTTATCCAACAGTACCAAGGGTATCTATCTGTCCATTTCATTCGGCTGGTGTTTTGCTGTAATGTGCGCCATCTATATAGCTGGCGGAATTTCGGTTAGTTACAATTTGCAAGTTTGTACATCTACTTGACGTAAATGACTAACCTAGTTTTATTTGTTTGCAAAAATAGGGTGCTCACCTCAATCCTGCTGTAACATTATGTATGGCTGTCTGGCGCGGTTTCCCTTGGAGGAAAGTACCCGCTTACTGGCTGGCACAATTTTTGGGTGCTTTGACTGGTGCGGCTATTGTGTTTGCGGATTACCGGAAGGCGATAGCCAATTATGCGGGGGAAGGCGTGTACACTGTTACTGGTGCCAACGCAACCGCAACTCTCTTCTCAACTTACCCGGCGCCATTCATGACCCCAGAAGGTAGTTTCTTTTCTGAAGTATTGGGAACTTGTATTCTATTGCTCGTTATTCTTGGTCAAGCCGATGAGCATAACATGCATGCCGCAAAGAATTCTCCACTAGTGGTGGCTTTCACAGTAGCAGCTATTGGCATTTCTCTTGGTTGGGAAACTGGTTATGCAAGTAAGTCGGTTGTCCTTTCTTTTATATAGTTAAAACGAGTGTTTTGTTTTCGTATGTCTTTCTGCAAGAACCTGTTGCTTAATCATATGCACTACTACAGTCAATCCTGCAAGAGACTTTGGTCCCCGCTGCTTTGCGGCTATGGGTGAGTACAAAGTTGCTATAGCGTGATTTTTTAACTATTTACTCATAACTTTTTGGATGTCTTTTCCCACCTAAGCCGGATACGGAAGGGAGGTCTTCACCACGGCTGGAAGCTATACTTGGGTACCCATCATAGGACCATTTGTTGGTGCTGTGTTAGCTGGGTTAATATACGAGATTCTCATCGATTCAGATTCCAACCGAACACGTCTTACCCACAGAAAAATTTAGAGTACTCCACTCCTATTAACAACTCTTCCACCCCCCTTTCATTGTGTTATTATTACTGACTTTTTCATTGGGAATCTTTATGCTGTTGTATCGTACTACTTGAAATAAAAAGAAATCAGAAATATCTCATCATATTTTTGTCATTGTATAGTACCAACCTGATTAAGGCCGTCAAGGGTTACAAAACAGAATGGGATCTAAAAGTATTATTACAGCGGTAATGAAGATATCCTTACACACCATAAACGCCATTACATTAAAAAAATTTACACCCGCAGTGATACAAGCACTGCCTCTTCAAGCAGAAATCTCATAATCTCAGAATGATCACCTTGCATATCTACCCCACATGAATCTAGGCAAAATAAGTTTACCCGCAACTCCAACATTTTCTCTTCAAGGACTAGCTCCTAACACACACAGTAAATTTTAATCGGCTTTTACGGGGATAACCATTATGAAAAAGATTTGATGTTGCTACCGTCGTCTGTCAAATCCACTTGTGTTTACATTAATTGTGTTCAAGTTTACCTGAAGAATTAAAAAAAAATGCTCTATATATGCCATACAACGTGTCATTACGAATTAGTGATCGTAATATTTTTCCCATTGTGGCTGCGTGTCTGTTGAAGCTATGCTCTAGGCATAATGAAACGTTTTTCTCACATGGTTTATGGAAACGGTAAAGTAGGATATACCGAAGAGATCCTATTCCTCATAGATTAGCCGCTAGTTTCTTCTACTTACGTGTTCAGTGTAAGGACCGATTTCTGAAACATTCAATGGGTTCCGGTAAAATGTTTTGTTTCAGCATCCAACACAGTGTCAACAAGCTTTGTTAATGTACATATTAAGACAGGCGGGAATTCGGTTACGTACGAGCGGTTGATTGTGGGTAATTTGTGCTACCCTCAATAGAATGTAAAGAAAAACAGCACATGCAAAAAATATATCTCTTAGCAGAATGTATGAATGAAGAAAAGTTATAATGTAGAGGTAAAATAATAACTAAATATACCTTTCCGGCTGTGGATGCATGCTGTTTTAAGAAACTGTTTATATACCTTGGAATTCTAGGACATTTACGAGTAAATTAGGAATATCTAGACTCGGGGGAATGTAACGTACGTAGTAAAGTTGATCCCAGACCTAACACGATATAGAGTTAAGTTTACAACTGTTCTCGCACGTTCACCGTTCATTTCGTGTTCATTAAATTCTGTAGGTGTACTAGTGTGTTTGCGTTGATCGGTCTCGACATGAGCAAAGGATGTAAATTTCAGGGGTAATTTAAAAAGCCGATTAGTGGCGCTATACCTATCGTCAAGGCGGGAAATACTTGGTCCATCCAAGAGTTTTTTTTTTTGGCCGAGTCCATCCAAGACAAATATTTAAAACTTTAACAGTTTTGATTCTTCCCTCGTGAAGCAGTCTGTGCACAGACAGGTCATGTCATTTTGCATAGGTGGCGTTTGTGTGTGTGCCCCAAGTGTAGCATCGCACGTTGGTCATTGGTATCACCGCACCACTCCCAAAGCTGGAAAAAGGAAACTGGTCATCGCCAAAAATGTCGCGCAGTTGAATTGATGTCGCAGAGTAATTCAAACTGGAAGTTGTACGTTACTATTGCAAATGGTTTATCGTTTGGTGCCATTCACCACCTTGCCAATTTGTCCATGTTAAATATTTCAGCTACCAGCTTATGAAACAATTAACTAGTTAAATATTGTGATGGTATGTCATTATCGAGACTCAGATATGGTACTTTGTAGTAGACACTCATCTCATAGTCGTCTAATTAATAGCTCTACACCCAAACGGTAGTGAGATATTTCATAATATAATATCTGTGAAAAAGGGCGCGCCAGTTGGTAAATTCAACAGTCCAACCACAAACTTAACAAGTATTATCACATAGTTTATACTCCTGTTTACATCCCCATCCACTAACATCAGATACATCGCAGCTAAATTGTTTATGAACGCACCAGCTAGGTTACAAGATTTTCGTTTATTATGATTTTTGTCACTTGTTCCAGGAAAGCAAGAACACATACACAAATGTGGTGTACAATTTCCAAAAGGATAATCTATAAATTTAATGATTAGTAACGGGAAATATACAAGTAAGCAAGATATACTCGGGTCAAGTAACGTGTAGGCAATATCAGAATCATAGAAAGTTTTCGACACCAAAAGTTCAGGCAATGTAGATAAGATTTGATCGAGCATCATATAGCCTAACCACGTCACAGGACACCAAGTAATTAATGCAAATAACTTACTTATTTCTTCTTGGAGACACCAACGGTTCTACCGCGACGACCAGTGGTCTTAGTGTGTTGACCACGGACACGGAGACCCCAGTAGTGACGGAGACCACGGTGAGCACGGATCTTCTTCAAGCGCTCAAGATCCTCACGCATCTTGTTGTCAAGACCGTTGGACAAGACTTGGGAGTACTTGCCATCAACAATATCCTTCTGTCTGTTAAGGAACCAGTTGGGGATCTTGTATTGGCTGGGGTTTTGGAGAATGGTGACGATACGCTCCAATTCTTCGTTGGAAAGCTCACCAGCTCTGATTAAGATAAATAGAACATATGATTAATGATCAATTCACTATACGGATATCTCATTATCCCAAACCAATAGATACTGTACCTCTTGTTAAGATCAACATCAGCCTTCTTGCAGGCAATGTTGGCATAACGACGACCAACACCCTTGATGGAAGTCAATGCAACCATAATCTTGTTCTTACCATCAACATTGGTGTTGAGGAGACGCAAAATGTGCTGAAACTGTTATGTCAAGTACAGGTGAGTAATAGGCTACAAACCTGGTGTACAATGTTACTGTTAATTCAGCTTACCTGGTTCTTGTCGGGAACTTGGAGCGACTAATGAAAGAAAAAAAAAATAAAGGAGAAATCGTTAGTATACCTTTTGAATATGTGTAAAAAGTAATTTAGTATTTCTGATGGCATGGCAGTGGTATTAGTGGACGAAGCTTTCGACATTGCGAGACGGGTATGTTGCGAGTAGAATGGGAAGCAATGTTTTCATGGCATGCGGATTCATTAAATTTTTGAAATGTCGAATTCCAAAGTATTTTCCAGGTGTCGACATTGTCAGGGCGGTCAGATACATTCTATGATTCAATACATCCATCCATCGATTCATCGATCCATACGATCGTCCATGCCATCTTTGATAGGACTAGTGTTGATACGCACCATTTGGGAGAATGAAAGAGGAAGGTTACGTTTTCGGTGATGGGCAACTGCTTTTGCAGCCAGGTCGCCGCCCAGAACTGTCCACCGCCACTTTTTCGACGTCACAGACACTAGACAAAATTTATTTTATTAGGCGAAAATGTTCCCTTCCCCGCTGCAATGGCCGACAACAAAGTGTATCTCGCTGCTCTGTCCAATTTCGGCTGCCGTCACTTTGACATTGGAAAGAGGTGGATAGATCAGAAATTGAGCCTGTCGATATTTAGTGCGTATCCTTAATAAATTCTTCACCTAATTATTAAGACAATATTGGGACTAGACTTGGAAGGAGCCGTTCAGCACGGTCCTTCGAGGTAGATGTTGGTGTTGGAAAAGGCAGTCAGATAATTTAAAAAGTCAATGTGAAACTTGGAGATGGATCCAGGATGTATAATATAGATACAGGTGAGCTTGCTCTGACTGCTTCATATTGCATCGTCTTGTCGATGAATACAAGTACAGGCCACGTTCCGAAGATCACAAAAGAGATTGTTTCCATTGTCAATACACGCTTTTCGTAGTTATTTCAGCTCGTTTTTACACTGTTAGTTTCATTCGAGCCAGTCGCTTCTTGTTTATTATTTCTTCCTTTTGGTTTGACAATATGACCTGACAATTCGGTCGCTCGGAGAGGTCGCTCAGATAATACAGATCCGAAATGCGATCAAAAAAATTGGGTTATAACTGTTTGTCTGGTGGGCAGCTACCGTCATCGTTTCCATCGACAAGCAACTATGAAACACTTTACAAAATCTCCATTGCTTCGGATCTTTCGAATATGGACGTCACTGATAGAGACAATCGGTGGATATCTAAGATCGTAAACATGATTCGCTGAATAAGTGAAACCGCATTGAAGGTTTATATGTAGCTTAGCGTAGTCAAAATGAAGACTTTATCTCTTACATTTCAAACGAAATAAAATAGAAATCAACCATGTCGAAAGCCTATCCTCCTCCAGCTCCCCCAGGTCTCAGTCGCGCTCCACCACCAATGGCTCCACCAATGGCTCAACCTGGTAGAGGCGGCCCACCAATGTCCCAATATGGACGTCCGCCTCAGTACGGCTATGGCAATCCGCAAGGCAAGTTTAAGGCGATTGTATAGATCGCACCCGTATTGGCTCAAGTTAATGTTGTATTATGTTATAGGATACGGTGGACAAGCTCCAATGTACGCGGGTGCACCAATGCATGGGAGACCTCCACCGAGACGTGAAAGTGGCTGCATACCTCTGTAAGTACTCACATCTACTCACTGGGTTTGAAGGTTTCTTTTTGTTGACATGTTATACTTTCAGCTTGGTTGCACTCTGCTGTTGTTGTTGTGCTACAAGAGCATGCTGTTAAAAGTTGGCGGCTATTTTGATTAAGCCAAATATTTCAAATCTCATGTAAATCTTGATATTGTTTAAATAAATAGTATATGCAGACAACTTGTAGTGTATATAAACTCCTAAAAGAATTTATTGTGTAGACTTCTGTGTTTCGTATATCTTGTGGTGCTAGATTTTACAAAAGTCAAATGGCTCAAATATCATTCTCCGCACCAAATGTCATATCGTGTGGTATTTAAGCCTTAAGGAACTGATCAACGTCCTTGGCGATGTCCTCGGGCTTGGTCATGGAAGAGTAACGACGGACTACCTTGCCATTCTTATCAACCAAGAATTTCTGTAATGTATAAATGTGTGAGCTATTTTGTAATAATCATATGTCCGCGGCAGTTCCTTTCGGTAAGCCGATATCTACCTCGAAGTTCCACTTGATCATCTGAATACTGTTAGGTGGAAGGGCGATGAAATATTAGATTTATATGCTGTCTGCAGGCACAAAAGCTTCCACATACGAAGAAATCGTATTTACCCCAAAATACCAGGTTGAGAGGACTTGAGGAATGCATAAAGCTCATGCTCGTTTGAGCCATTCACTTCCCTAAAATGTACATAGATGTTGGTCAGTTCGCGGTGTGCCAAAGCCGGAGATAAATTCTAAAAGCGCGCCATATTTACAATTTCTCGGTGAGAGGGAAAGTAACATCATAAGTACGAGAGCAGAAGCTGACAATGTCTGTTGAACAGTTAGATTTGAAGATCTCGGTCGAAAGACACTCATTTAATCATTTCTTTACCATCAGCTGAGCCAGGTTCTTGGGAGCCAAATTGATTGCAAGGGCATCCAATGATGGTGAATCCTTGGTCCTTATACTGTTGGTAAAGAGCTTCAAGTCCTTTGTATTGTGGGGTGAAACCGCACTTGGAAGCAACATTGACAACAAGAGTAACCTACAGAGAAGGCCACGATTCAATCCACCTGGTTATTAGAGAACACCGCTTTTAAAATACGTACCTTTCCCTTAAGGTCGCTCAAGTTCCATTCTTGGCCCTTGATGTTCTTGAGGTTGAAATCGTAAAGAGACTTTGAAGTGTTGGCTGTAGCATTATTACGAAGAGCTTTGTCAATTACAGTTGCAATAACAAATGTGCCTCCCACCAATGCAACGGTGGAAAGGAATGGGTTTGATTTCGTGAAAGCTTGTAAAGTGGCAAAGGTACCTTTAGAATCAGTCATCTGAAATAGTATTGATCTGAGTGTTAACAGGTTATATTACAGATTGGTTATTCCCGTTTTATAGTGCAGCAACTTGCCTTTCAAGTTGACGCCGACTGACGTGATCATTTCCTTTTCGCGTTGCGAAATCAGCTTAGTGATGATCGAAATTTTCATTGCCAAACGTTACAATGCGGAGATTCTCGATTTGAACAAAAAGGAAACCGAAAGACAATTAAAAGTATATACATCTCTGTTGAAAGGCAACATATATACTATATCAATAAGACTATTGTAGATTGACTAGGTTGTCCGAAAATGTCGAAACAGATAAAACAATAATAATGGAAAAAAGGTAGCGAAAATAAAAGAAAAGAATGCAGTCTGTTGAAGAATATACAAGAATGCTAAATAAGAGGCACAAGGTGTGGTATGGGTATGTTGAATACTGTACAATGGTTGCTCCCATCAATGGGATGTGAAAAAAAATTAAGATTTTGTTTTTTCAAATGTATGTTGAATACACGATCCAGCTTTTTTCCAGCACTTGAAATTTTAACGGTCAGCTACGTTCAAGTCGCTGACCTTGGATGTAAGATCACCAGAAGCTTCGATGTCGAAAAGATTCCAGATGCCATCATTAACAACAAAGTTATTGTCCACGATATTGATCAAATACCATTGGTCCTTGATGGATTGCAAAAGTTGGTGTGAAGTAGAATCAGCTTCATACAGGTTAGCCCATTGAGCCCACAATTCGAAAGCTTCTTCCTTCCAAGCCATGAATGCAGTAGCATCAACAATAGTAGGTTGAACAATCTCTTTGCTAGGGAATACACCCCATGTAACGGCATTAGGACCATGGTTGTTGTTGTTTGTCTTCAAATCGCCTTGGAAGTTGACGGCATAGTAAGTGATATCCTTTTGAGCTCCGATCTTAGCAATGAGGGCGTCAAGCTGCTTAGGAGAAACGAAGAACTCAAGATAGGCCTTTTGATACACGTAACCATTGGAAGGACCCCATCCATGAATCTTGTCCGAGCTCTTTGCACCATTGACGGCAGGTTGTGAGTTGATGGTCAAGAAACCTTGCAAGTTGATTGCGGCAAGGCGCTGACGAATGACCTCGGATTCAGGATCCAATTGCTGTGCACACCATGGAAGAGCTGCAAGATCTCCGGTACAGTATTTTGCGAACAATACTGAGACATCATCAAAAGAGCTGGGATGATTCCACATTTCCAGGCAGTCGGCCTTGGGGTGCTTCAATGATACTCCATAACCATCCAGCTCGCCAAAGGCAGGTGATCGTGAGTCTCCCCAGCGACCATTTGGGAATTCATCCCATGATTCAGTGCGCTTAATATAGCTCTTTGTTCGATTCTTCCAGAAAATGGGACGGACATTTTCCTTGGTGCGCTTCTGGTGAAGAGACTGATAGACGGCTAGGATGTTAGTTATAAGGATACACAAGATAGACAACAAAACAATCTTTCACATACCGGAGCCCAAGGCAGAGGCTTGACAGTGGCTTGCTGAGGTACAAAACCCATCCTCTCTAGAATGATACGGGTTGATCGCTCCAAGTTGAAGGTATAGAAATGAACACCCTTGATGCCATTTTCAATAAACTTGTTGATGAATTCCATAGAGAGTTGAATACCGTATTCCTTGACAGCAGCGTCGTCATCCTTGATGAGTTCCAAATCATCCCAGATCTTTTGTGGCACTTGGTTGTTGTTGAACGAAATGACACGCTTCAAGCCATTGTAGTTTTGAATGGGGAAGATACCAGGAAGAATGGGACATGTAATACCGATTGCACGGCATTGTTTGACAAAGTTCAAAAACATGTCAACGTCGTAGAACAGTTGAGTAACAATGAGATCGGCACCGGCATCGACCTTGGCCTTGAGGTGTCTCAAGTCATCTTCTTTGTCGGGATTGTCAATATGGCCTTCAGGATGGCCAGCAACGGCAATACCAAAGTAATCTCCATATTCCTGTCGGATGTACTTTACCAAATCAATGGCATTCTGGAATCCACCTTCGACAGCGCTCCATCTGTCTTGTCCATGAGGAGGATCGCCACGTAAAGCCAAAATGTTTTGGCAACCGCATTCTTTGGCAGCCTAATGGCAAGTAAGAAGAACAAAAAAATAAAAGGGTAAGTGAGCCTAGAAAGAATCAACATTGTTTTGCAACAATTTCATGTTGCAGTTTTGTTTCGTTTTGCATACCTTGAGGGCAAAATCAACCTTCTCCTTGGGCATGTTGGTGCAGGTGAGATGCATCATGGTTTCGATACCGTAGACAGCCTGAGCGGTGGAAACAATCTCGGTAGTAAGGTCGGCAGATGTACCACCAGCACCCCAAGTAACATCAACGAATTCCGGACCAAACCGTTTCATGCGCTATGAACTATATGTTAATATATGGACATTGATGGTTGGAATACATGGTGCTATGTGATAGATACCTCAATACGATCGTACAAGTTTTGGACACCCTGACAGAAGTAAGAATGATATTAGAGAGGTTTCAATACTATATCTCTTCAAACCATACTTACCAATGCAGTCTTTGGGGGGAAGTACTCGAATGACCAATAAACACGGCCTTCTTCTTCAGCCTTTTTAATTTTATCGATAACTTTCATGCTGCAAAACGAGTGTAAAAAGTAAAATAGGTTCCAAAATATATAGTTAAAGATATAAGAAGCCTCGTTTATTTTCTGAGACACGGTTTTCTTTTTGGATTTTATATCGGTTGAAAGATCAGGAGATCTCGGGCTTTGATTGGGTCAATTCAGGGACTCAGAACACAATCATCAATGCGGTATTTGAAATCGCAAAATAACAAAATTTTAGGAGAAAATTTTACTGAGGAAGACAAATGCCACTGGACATTTGTATGCTCGCTTACAACTCAATACCTTGGTTCCTTCCATCATAAAGCTTTATCATCGCTATTTTTCAATGCTCTATTTGAATATTTTTACTATGTAATTTTACTATGTATTTTACATATCTGGTCACAAGCACTTTGTGACACCAGATTTCTAGCCTGAAGTGCCGATCAACCCCATCACATTTTGGCTCTACAAGCACCACTCAATTTGGCCCATGTGGAGCTCCGTTATGTCTTTTATACTGCGACTACTGAATCCACCATACAAGTCGACCAAACGTAATGAAACTTGAAAGTTCCAGTTTCAATAATTTATGCCATCGTATAGGTCCTGCATTTGGCTATATTTTGTCGGCTTGGTGCAATATAGTAATTTACGGAATTGTGATACCATTAGGGTATCCAGTCACTAATTTATCAAGCTGTAAACAGCATTTTTCATACGCTGCCAACCGATTGAAATCCATTTTGCTGTGCCATATTTTACTGGTAGTTTGCATTAGAACAGATATTCCTAATTCCATTGTGCCAAACAAAAGCTGGTGAGTATTGTAAGGGGTACAGATTTGCACGTGCATATAAATTTTCTGGATGGGGAAGGGTTGTTTTTGAAATCCAGAAGTTACAAAGGATGCCACTAACATGGTTTTGCGATACTCAGTGAGCAAACCTGACCAATGGAAGCGTTTGCCTTCAGTCGTTCATAGAGCTTGTATTGGCTCACAGGCTTATGAATCTAGGGGATTTTTAAAGGTCATCTTTACCCCAGCCAAGAAAAGGTATCCTAATTCTATGAATGCCTACAATACAATTTACAACAGGTTACGCTTCATAGAAACCAACGATAACATGTTTCCATTATCCATATTATAGGCGACTGTAGACGAACTTCGATAAGCAAATGCTGGTGCCGCTTTTATTCTTTTTGGAAGGCTTTAAAACTTTTCGGACCCTGTCTTTAATGGATATGCCATGTGGCGACCAAATTTTTATTAATTGAAATATTATCATAAAAATGTTAGTGACGACATCGCCTTCTAAAATCGACTGGCCATTTTAGGCTATCCATCGTTGGCAGGCAAAAGATCCTCCTTTTTAGCCAAGGTAATCATCAGACCCATTTATTACGATTATGCCATACAACGCACATGCCAATCAGCCTCGACGGATGGATGGATGTGATCGAGAATAAATATCATCAACTATGTTAAGAATATTTTCTTGCATTCCGGCATTCCCAATATTTTCGCGAGTGTCCGACATTACCAAAATTCAGCATAGCTGAATGTGCACCAACAAAGGCGCCGACATTCCGAGTAACGAGCAAGAACCATACGTTTCTATGAACCTTTATTTAATTCAGTTTGTTCACTTTAGGTCGAATCTAGTTCAAATGGCCAAGTCCAAGAACCACACCAACCACAACCAGAGTAAGTAAAGGATGCCATTACAGCCCAATCACAGACCGCTTTCGAATTAACAATTGTTTCCGTTATTAGACAAGAAGGCTCACCGCAACGGTATCCACAAGCCCAAGCGCAACAGATATCCTTCTCTTAAGGGTGTATGTAGACATTTCTTAACACATTAAAGATCGACAAACTCACTTATTGATGTTCCAACTTTTTTCTTTTCACATCCATAGGTTGACGCCAAGTTCATCAAGAACCAACGTTATGTCAAGCGCGGTAACGAGGCTGTCGCCAAGGCTGCCAAGGCTACTTCCAACTAAACTATTGGTTGGTAACGAACAACTTCGGACCACTACTCATACAAAAACAATCAACGATTAGAGCACTATCCATGTCCATGATCGAATTGTGAATAAATAGTGCATTCGTAATACACTTTATTTGTATGGTTGCTTATGCGAGTAAGAGTCGAAGTTGTAGGGTGTGTGACAGACGTGAATATGGTAGAAGTTATATGGTGTTGTGAACAAAACAAAGTTCGTTTCCATTAGTTGAAGGAAATTAGATTGAGAGGACAAGTTGAAAGTTCGTTCTTGCATCCAAGTTACACGTTGAATTCTCATTGTCTGCGTTCAATGTACTGCGTAAGATAAAAAGTTAAGTAGCAGGACATATTGACAAGCTCAGGTTGTGTGACTGGACCTCCCAGGTTTTTTTTTTTTTTTTGGGTGTAGGTCGTTAGCTCAAAGTGAAATCGTTGACCAAACAGTCTATTTCAATTTATTACATACCTAATGCAATTCGAAGACTTTGATGATATTCCAGACCTCGTACCTGTTGCTGATACAAAGTAAGACTTTATACATATTTTTGCCCTTTGTTCTTTCTTGATCTCATAAGTCCGAATTTGATTTAAAGCACGGTGCCAAAGCCACGAACTGAACCAGAATGCAACAGCGATGGTCAGAAAAAGATACCAGTAACCATCGTCACCGGTATGTTAGATTATAATGATACGACTATGCTCGCCTTTAGCTCATTGAATCAAAACGTAGGGTTTTTGGGTAGTGGCAAGACCACGCTCTTAAATTATATTCTCACGGAAAAGCACGAAAAGAGGATAGCTGTCATATTAAATGAATTTGGCGAAAGTAAGTGTAGATTGGATTTCATAAGCAATGCTAAATTTATATTACGCAGTTGAACTAAACTGCAGACTTGGCATGTCATAGGTAGCGACATAGAGAAGGCATTGTCCATAAATGAAGAAGGTGCGCTGTATGAGGAGTGGTTGGAGTTACGCAATGGTTGCCTTTGTTGCTCAGTTAAGTAAGTACGCAATGACCATGTGGATCTCAATTCAACTGAGAGGTTCAAAGTAACACATAAACTCAGAGATAACGGAGTCAAGGCTATCGAGAACTTGATGGAAAAGCGAGGCAAATTTGACTATGTCTTACTGGAAACAAGGTAAGACTCTGATGCCGATCCAAGATCATCCTACATAATTTTTCGGCTGCTAATCAACCTTTATCACATAGTGGATTAGCAGACCCTGGACCAATTGCATCTATTTTCTGGCTTGATGATCAGCTTGGAAGTGATATTTATTTGGATGGCATTGTTACATTAGTAGATGCAAAGTATATCTCGGAGGTAGGTGGTTCTCAGATAGACCAGTGATTTCAATTGTAGTAGCTAATGCGGACATTATGTTCTAGCATATCAAGGATGAAAAAGAGGATGGCGCCATCAACGAAGCAACCAAGTAAGACACATAGAGAATCAAACATAGTAGTCGTTTAGTACACTCATCCCATTTAACCAACTCCTGCTCCTACGCAGACAAATAGCTATTGCAGATCGCATCATTATCAACAAGAAGGACCTCCTATCCGAAAGCCAAATAAACGAGCTTGAAAGCACTATAAGTGGAATCAACTCTGCTGCAAGCATCGTACGAACTGAAAAATCACGGTGAGAATTGAAAAAAAGAGTATGGTAGTTTTCATGTTGAAAAACTAGCTCATTTATATCCACCACAGAGTACCATTAGACTTTGTTTTAGATATTCATGCTTATGACATTACCGACGTCAATGGTATTGCCATTCAATCTCAGAAGATTAATGAACACGCCAGTACGCATCTCCACCCCGATAAGGTAAATGAAAGTGTACATATTGTGCTTAGCCAGTTTGCCACACAATTCTGAGACTGGTACTTCCAGACTGTTGAAACGATCTGTATACAGTTAGATCAACCTGTACGAGACGTGGACCTTTTGGAACGTTGGATACAGACTCTTTTATGGGAAAAAACTGTACCAAGCGCCGACAAACAGCAATATGAGCAAAATACCCCAATTGAAGATGAACAAGTCACTGTGCTACGCCTCAAAGGGATCATAACACCTGAAGGGGCAAAGCATCGCATCATCATTCAAGGCGTGCAAGATCTTTATGACATGCAAACTGCCAGTAATGGTGATGGCAAGGACGACAACGCTGGTAAACTCGTATTTATAGGACGCAACCTGGTAAAAGATACGTTGCAACAATCTCTTAGACAATGGTTAACATTATAGACTGGAATAAAGCAGCTAAGATCGCAATGTACTTTTGAACCTAAAAAAAAATAGCGTTTGGGTGCCTGAGTATGTCCACAGACACAATTTGGTTTTCTTGCAATTTTTTAAGGTTTTGGGGGAGGGAAAGGGTTTGAGCCTTCGGGGTGTCTGGAAAGAGATAAATGTGTCACTTTCTGGACACCTCTTCTGCAGGAACGAAGGATTCCTACAGGCGAAATCGCCACCAGACGTTTTTGCTTATTTGAATGACAGTTTGATTTTGATTCAATCACGCTTTTCGAAAATGATATTGCTCCCCTTTGGATATGGGAGCTACACTCGAGCCAGGTTGATAGTCGGTCCCCTGACAATGAAGGTCTTGCAGATCCAGGGCGGTTTGTCGTACAAAATCCTTGCATTTTGAGAGGACTAGAGAAAACAAATAGAATAAATATAATTGACACGTAAACCGAACCGAACCATTGTTAAGCGTCTTTTATTTTCTCTTTTATTTTTTTAATAGCAGTCCATCAAATTGTAAGACCTTAACACTACCGTTTAATATTGATGGGTTGATACTATAGATTGCAGTTTACAAAGTAGAAAGAAAGAAAAGCAAACTTTCATGCAGGACATATCGACGACATATTATATAATGGAAGGAACGGAGAGATGTTCACTTCTATATCTCCAGTTGAAGAATGCATTTGAGCATCATACTCCTTAAAAAACGAAGGCAGGACCAAAATCTGTCCATGCATACGACAAAGTTTCTTCTTCATCTAATATAAAATGCCATTTAAATGGGAATTTGTTTTCTCCATTTATTTTACACAGTCGCATTCTTATATCATAAAAAAGCTGATGATGACTCTGGTAATATTTAAACTATCCATTATAGCTGCCTTTTTGGTGATATTGGTTCAAGCACAGTGGGAACCCGACGAACCAGAAGAAGGGTGTAATGATGCTGATTGTGGACCTGGGTCAAAATGCACCTATAGCAAACTAGGCACGGCTACATGCGGTATAATAAATGGTAATCCATGCACGTTTAATCAAATGTGTGAAGATGGATATTACTGCGAAAATAGAGGATACTGTGGCAAGCCATTGGGATTACCAGAAGGATCTCCTTGTAGCGGAAACAATTGTTCACCAGGTCTTTATTGTGACTTATCAGAGAAAAAATGCCTCAAGATATCAGGCGAACCACAATGTTATGGTGATGCTGAATGCAGGAAAAGCCACTGCCCTCCTACAGCTAATCGCTGTTATTGTTTAAATGGACAATGTAAATCTTACTGAGATACATTAGATATTGGCATGACTTTGTCAGCCTTTATTAATCGAAAATAAAGATGTTACTTATTGCAGCAATTGATAGTTTCCATAGTAATAGGCTCCTATGCTGATGTTGTGAAGAAGAAAGAGTAATACGACATTGTGGGTTATTCTATTTTCTGTGGCAATTTTCACATCAAGCAAAAAGCAAGGTGGCTTTTTAATCGAAATTTAGCATTTTCAGTTTTCAAAGGGGAAAATTGAGGCAGAAAATGTGTTCAAGATGATGATGCTTTGTGCTCACGGCTTTGCTACTGACCATCACTGACAATCCATTTACTGACCATGTCATATTTTTCATCGAGTTGCTAGGAAAATCACACTCGCCAAGAAAGATAAGGATAGTCCTAAAGTCTATACCGCATCCTTCCTGACTATGAACGCTATGAAGGTGCCCTTGGATCTTCTCTGGCTGCCCCTACATACAAGCTGAATACCAAAATCTTCTTGAGCGACAGATTGCCATGCTTTCTCTCAAAATCATATAGAGTACTCTTTATTTATGTCATTATATCTAAATGGTTAGAGTAGATCACTCCAATCGTCTGTTACAAATAGACGAAGTATTATAATCAATGCATTGTATTGTTCTTCATCAACGATACAAGTCAAAGCACTCAGACTTCCTCATTTCCTTGACAACGGATGCCTTTTCGATCTTCCTACAAACCCTGAATGCTAATTGCAAAATATAAATTGGTCCAGTACAGGGTTACGATGAAAAGAAAGGAAACTCAAAAATGAAATCGTAGGCGTGCTTGAAACACCTTCCAGCAGCCATGGCCTGTGTACGACAAGACTTTCTGGACATGGGACATCTGGTTTTTCAGCGGGCGACGCTATTTTGTAGGAAAACGAGGTTCACACCTAGTAGAGTACGACACTGATTGCTGGCAGGGACGACTATACTTTTTTGCAAACAGTGAATACTCTGTTGCACCAATTACGGAGTTCACATTCATTCATACTTGTGGTGCACTGGTACCCCCATGGGTAAGGGCCGTGCGTTGATGTTATGTATATATATATATATTCCATCATCTATATACATTATCATAAGAAAGTAAGGACATGGCTGCTCGAATTGCATTTAGCTAATCATCAAATATTGAGTAGTATTAAGGGTGCGAAATGGCGAGAGGTGAAGAGTGTGCGGTTGTTTGCCAAAGGTTGCGTGCTTGTGTGGAAAGAACGAGAAATAGTAGAAATTTGTGTGACAAGGCTTGTTCAACAAGATACCTCTAACTTTTTTTTTTTTTGGGCTGCTGGAGTTTTTTTTCTTTTTTTTTGAATGGTAAAAGAGGACCAAATTGTCACAATAAAATTAAAAAGAAGAAAGGCGTTGTGCAGTTGTCACTACTGTGTGGTGTTGCCTGTGCTATTTGATGAGTTGGATGGTGGACGATGTTGTTGAGGTCGATCTTGATAACCAGTATGATAAGCACCACCGCCACTACCGCCACCACTAGCAGCGCCAGGCATAGGACCTGGTTGTTGACCGAATTGCGCGAATTGAGCGGGATAACCTTGATAACCAATGGGAGAACCTACAGGAGAAAACGGCCCACCATGTCGTTGTTGTTGCTGCTGAGCAGTGCCAGCTGACTGAGAGTTACTTGGATAGTTGGCAGGAAATTGTTGGCCATACATGCCGTACGGAGTCATGTTGTAAGGAAAAGAAGCCTGTGTCTGAGGGATACCATAAGGACCAATTTCTCCAAATACATTTCCATAACCTCCAAAACGACCAGACTGTTGACCGCCACCATAGCGATCATACCGACTATATAAGGGTGAGAAATATAATTGTTAGTTAGTCTCTATTGCTTGAAATGGCGGTTTTTGAGTGGGGGATGGGGGATGACGGGACGTCAAAACGTTTCACACATATTGGCGCGCCTCTCACACAACCATATTTTTTTCCAACCCCTGAGAACAAGATACCTCTTGCTTACCTTTCAAATGGACGGCGACCAGCATTAGGATCTCCTTTGACTGAAACTCCTCCAGGTCCTGATACGTTGGATGCTTGCATTCCTTTTGGCCCTTGTACCAGATCATATTCCACCTAAAAGATTGAAATAGCGATAATCGGAAGTTTCCATATTAGACATCCATCCCATTATCACCCGCATGCGCCTTCTCCCCCCCCCCAAAGCGCAGCAGCAGAAAACTCCAAGAAAAAAAATTTTTTTTTCTTCTTCCTTTTGTTTTCCTTTCCTTTCCTTTCCTTACCTCTTCGCCCTAAGTAAAAGTTCGATTCCGTGATATAGTAGTGATTGTACAATATTAAATATCATTTCAGATGAACGGGGTAATGTGTAGATGCAAGTGAGTTCGGTGGTCGAGGTTAAACATGGTAGGTGTGTCGACGCAGGTGCAGCGAAAAATAGTCATATAAGGAAAGGACGGCGAGTCAGATTAACAAAAAGCGGAATTGAAAAAAATTGTCGTCGAGCGATTAAGATATTACCTCTCCAAGACTCTTAAAGCCGCCATCATTTTGAATAGCTGTGTGATGAACGAACACTTCTGAAATATCAAATACAGAATGACGACAGTGTATTTAAATTATGTTATAAAGGAAGTTTTTTTGTCAGTTCTGATATGATTTAAATGCTTTTTATTTCAATATTTCCCCAACATGCAGCTTACCTTCAATGTTCTCTTGGCCAGCCTGATCATCGGGAATTATGAATCCAAACCCTTTGACTGAATTAAAAAACTTTACGCGACCTGTATGTCTTGCAACTGAAGAAGTCATAATGGTTTTGTACAACTAGTAGATAAAAACTGATAATTCCAATAACAAAAAGTTTCAAGCAAATGAAAAAGAGAAACAGACGTTACAACAAAATATGTAAAATAAAAGAAAAGAAAAGAAAAAGGGCAGAAAGACTCACAAAGTTTGATCGACACTGGGTCTTGAGCTCGTTGGTCTCTGAGTGACTGTCTTTTCATGCGAAAGTCGCTTTTTGCCTTGGTGGTTTTTGATTTGGGTAAGGGTACTTTTTTTTTTATTTTATGGTATGATACAAGGTAAAATTCAAATGGTATAGAGACTATTGGTATCTTGAGTGTGGTGATAATGCCTTGGAAGTTTATTGGGAGAACGCTCGGAGATGACTGGATCTTCTTTGATTTCTCTGCTGGCCCGATCTATACACTGTTGCATTGCCCAGACCCATTCCTCCTTTTCCTGCCTACTTCTGGCCATAAAGATGATCAGGTTACCTCTAGTGGCTAACCGAGACTTATTGGTTTCAAAAAAACGATTTGATTTCCTGGCATGCCAAAGTACAAACGTGCATTCCTTGACATCATCGTTAGATACTAGACCATCGGCGAATATTCGATTAGGTCGTTCATGGTCTTCAACAACTTTATCTTCTAGACACTGTCTACCAGAATAGATGTATGTTTGTCGCAGATCAATGGCTACCTGGTGCTTGTGCGTTGAGGTTGGTATAACTTTTCCAGTTATGCTATTACGCAAAAAATATTGAAAGTAGTGCAAAGTTTCATTGGCGCCCAAGACGACATACTTCTGAAAAAAAGTGCCACGGATACCATGCTTGACATACAACGATCCGGATTTCTAATATCGGTTCCAGTAAAATATAAAAAGCAATGATCGAGATAGGATCATCAGCACATTGTTTACGTTGATCAACTGAGAAATAAATAGCTCCGTTGATCTACAAGGCAGCAACAAATTTTGCTTTTCCTTTTTTTTCTCTTGGGGACAGGTATCTTTTTCTCTTCATTCAAATTAACTTACCACAATGCTTTGGCACCCACATATAGTGCACATGTTCCATATTTGGCTGTTGGCGACGGTTCTTGGCTCTTCCACTTCTTCCACTTCATCCATAAAAAGCGGCATTGTTTCTTGGTAAGGTTGGTCTCTTGGGTCATGGTGTACGTCATGCAATGGCACTAATCTATGGTTAGCTTGCTTGACTGCAACGTGGGTAGCAAGATCTGCTTGTCTTCGTGCTTTCCAATACTGTATTAGCTGGTATAGATTCTGCACCCATTCTTCCATGGCATCAACAGTGGCGGCCTTATGGTCAACACGGAAAAATTCAGTATACAACTGATATATCAAGGTTCAAGCTACAAAACACATAACCCACCTGTAGTTTTGCAACCACGCCATTGTTCATTTCCAATTCGAAGCAACATGAATTGTTAGGATAGCTACTATAAGCCCCAGCGCCACTTGTACCTTGATTACTGAAAAACCGAGTGACACGAGAATACGAGAAAGAACCAGCCCCTCCTGACGACAACATTGGGCGTACATCTACGACCTCAAGTAAATTGATAAGATGGCTTGCATTTTGTATGATAGCAGCGTTATGTGCTACCTTTCGTCGCGTAGCTCGATGGTGTGCACTGTGATTGTTAGTGTGAACGGTAGTTGAATAAGTCATTGGTTCCATGAAACGTCTGTTCAGGTTTGACATTGAACTACGCTGAAAACTGCTCAAAGACCTTGCGCTGAGGGAACCTACAATGCTGATCGATGACTGCCCTGTATGTTCCATTGATTCCATCTTTTTGTATGGAACAAAGAATAACAGGTGTTGCTGAGTGCAAACATAGACTCTGCGCTTATTAAAGCTCTTATGCTTAAACATTTTTCCTCGATAGTTATTTTCTCGCTGCAAGTACCCGGCAATAGCTTGTGGTTCCTTTACAAGCAATTGATTAGTATTGGTTGTTTAAGGCTATTAGTTTATCAGCTCGGTTCGGATTGTCAAACTTACTATGATTGTTTCGCCGTTCCGAAGTGTAACATGATCCGACGCATGTTCTGCCGCACGAAGCTCGAGAGTATGCGTCTGTAAATTACAATAATGATGATTATGGGCAAGTTTTACAAGCAGTTAATGCTGTGTCCAAGATACATTACCTGCTCAATGCTCTGTGGCCCAATAATGAAGTTACTCTGCGAGAGTTGGCCATGTTTTGCGTACATCGGTATCCATTCAATCCTATCGTGAATTGTCCAACAAAGGGCTAATTGTCGGTTGCCCGGTACATTAGCCAAAAGCTCAGACCAAGTGGGGTCACTTTTTAGTAAATGAATGGCTGCCCTCTCCACGCATTGAGCCGTGACGTTAACTAGGTTTGACAGGATACCTTCATCTTGAAGAGGTATCCGGATTTGGATATTGAGGTCTGGAACAAAAATATCTGTCCATGGTGTTATTGGCTGCTTATCTGATTCCGGTATCACTCTGTAGATGGCCATGTACCATTCGGCACATTGGGATTGTGAATGTGCCTTAATTACAAATGTCGTAAGATTTCCGGTAGCTGAATTGGCATACTCAAGTTTGATGGTATAATCCAGGGGTGACAAAAGCGAAAGTTTAATTGGCGACTCCTTGTTATGCTCTCGGAATGGAACACGGTGTACAATTCTGTTGCCTTGGGATCCTCTCGACTGTTCCGATAATGATGTACACATGTTTTCTTTTTAATTAATGTATAACATTGAAGGAATACATGTATGAAGCTACCTTACCGTGTTTGTCATAAAATCCAATTTCTTGTTGGTTAATTCGAGCTCATATTCCCTCCAGTATTCCTTCATACGTGAATATCGACTTGCAACAGACGCTTTATATACCATAGGTTCCTTGTTATAAGCTGTCACTGATTTTGTACATAGAACAATATCGCGTTTCAAGTGAATCTCCTCATCATCTCGAGCGTCGCATGGATGGGGAGAAATTGGTATATAAACATCATTTGCACTGGTGATAGCCGAAAGTGAGGCGATCGAATTTGTTGGATTATCTAAAGGACTAATAGGCGGAGACCTAGAACTCTGATTACCTCTACGTACCGATCGTCTTCGTATTTCTAGAGTAGGTCGCTCCGTCAAAAGTCCCAATTCCACAGATTTAGTACTCCTATTCATGGATGACAAGGGTATAGATGTTGGAGAGGCCAGATGCTCTTCAATACGAGGGACAGTTTGGGATGAGTTAGGAATATCAATAATGCTTGGAGGTTTACGTCGACCAACTTGATGCTCAGAGCCAGGAGACGAATTAAAAGTTCTGCCTCTCACAAGTTGTGCAATTGCCTGCGCGGGAGTCTGATCTTCCATGTTTGCGTTTGTATTTACTGATGTTGCTGGCATAGATGTGCTCCGATTTGGTGGTGAAGGTGTACGCACTGGATCATGATTGTGAATAGATTGTTTGATGGTACTCCTACGGCTTACGGTTGAAACTGAATCATGATCTGAAAGTTCCATCACCTCTTTGTTCTCGACTTGGATTGGTCCTTTGCTTATGTCCTGAGATACCGCCGTAAAAAAGGTATCATTGGATTTCATAGAGTCGAGAGTTTGATGGGGTGATGAATTGGCAGCTGCTACATCTAGATCTTCCACGGTAGAGGTTCCATTAGCTTCATCTTCGGTGGAAGGGCTAAGTTGATCAGGCTCCGCGGTCAAAATTTGTGCAAATTGCTGGTCCCTGTTAGGTGAAATGTTTCATTAGCATTCGAACCGTTAATGGTTACCTCGCCAAGACATATACACATACGACATAATCATTGGCATTTGTCCACTGGAAGGACTTGCACGGCCCTTTTGGTGTGTAGCAAATGTTCCATCAGGTGGTATGGAGTGAACATCTACCAAGGTCGTTTCCCTCGTCTTGGATTGACTGGACTGCCTCGATGGTATCTTCCTATCCACCACATTAGGAGCAGCAGCATTCGGGTTTGATGAAGCAATGCCGGATTGAGTGCTGGCCGCTAGGTTTGAATTAACGGACGTCAATGACCCGGCATTCTTCAAATTGTCAAGACGGTCCTCGGAACCCGTGAGCATTACTGTTTGGTTGGTATTTGCGCTTTCGTTCTGGTTAACGACAGTTGCTACTGTCATTCCTCAGAACTGTGAGCTATATATTGAATTAGAAATGACAAATAAGAAAGACACCAGCAAGAAGGGTGGTTGTCGGTATTGAAAAAAAAATGAACAAGTATGTACAAAATGTCTGAATAGAGCAAGTGACCATGAGTATCATTGCATCATGGCAAGTTGACTAAATTAGTAGATCCATTCAGATGTCATATCCTTAATAGACAATAGAAATAATCGGTTAAAGTATAGATGGTCAATTCAGATATTACAGTATTATATCGTGGAAACATAAGCGATAATTATGGTGTACATACGCGAAAGACATTCTTAGACTGTGTCAAAATCAATAATTTCGCAAGCTAGTGGTTATAATTTTCAGGAACAAGGCGCAATGAAATTTCCCTGCAAATTTTTAAGCTACAGACACAATTGAAGGGATGGAATTTATTTATCACCAAACGCAAGGCAATTTTTATATCAGAAATGGAGAGTGGATGTTATCATGATACCATACAAATATCGCTTGGCATCTGAGTTATGCAGTGGGGGTAGGTAAAATCACAGTTGTAGCTGATATCGAGATAGTTGAGTCCTCGGGACACCATGGCGGATACAGATTTGGGCATGGTGCTCCTACAGGACGCAGACAAGAATCTGGACATTTCTCTGGGCTAAATATAATACCACTTTTAAGACAAAGCTTTGTTGCGTGCTGAAATCGTGATTACTTACCAAGGTATGATTATCGCTGGACAGAGTGTTGGATTTGCTGGGTCTACGGTTAGAGCAATGGTTGGCTTACAAATTGGCTTGACAGCATTATGACACGGAACATTCTTTGGCCGGACACAGCCAGCTTCTTCAGTCGGGCATTCTTTGGGACTTGAGTTGAAATTGATGGTGTCAACAGGAGTAGTCCTAGAAAAAAGGGAAGTATGGAATATATAAGTTGCTCACCAAGGAAGCTCATGTTCAGGAAAAGCTACTGTATCCTTCCCTTCTCTTTTTCCTCTCCAATAGTTAAGCCGCTTGTTGTAGCGTTTGTAATTTCTTGTCTTGGGAGTGGGAGGTGGAGTTGGTGAACCGGACAGGGTTTCACTATGCGAAGGACTGACAGCACTAGTACTTGTTCGAGTATGAGATGGACTAGGGGCGGGATCAAGGCATTTTGGTAGCCCGCCTGGGTGCCAAATGGTGATATTACGATTTCGCTTCTAACCAATTTGTGACGTAGGAAAAAAGCACTCACTGAAAGGACAACAACCATCCCCAGCCGTCCAGGAACAGCGTTTACAACCTTGAGAACACGGTTGTTGGATTGGACAAAGAGATTTGTATGCCTCTTTTTGGATCATTGGTGAATTATCTTGTTGACTTGGCAAAGATAGATTAATTGGTGGTATACCAGGGAGGATACATTCGGCAGTGCCGACTATAACAAAAACTGAATGAGCATTCATTACACTATTCTTCTTTTTAAATATTATTACTATCATTACATCCTGGGCAGCATTTGGTACTCTGTGGCCAAATACAGAATACACAACCTCGAGGACATGGCTTAGGCTCAGGACAAACCTCTTTACAGTCAGTATTCTTTAAAGGGGCGTTAGCGCCTTTGTTGCCTAATTGATCTGAAATAAAATGAAAAAAAAATATCGTGATAACAAGAAAGAATCAAAATAGCTGATAACGTGGAACTTGACTTTGAATGGATACGCACCAGCATTTGTTGCTAAAGAAGCACTGGCCAATGCCAGAAGACACAAAACTATTGTTGGCAGCATTGTGCAAAACTCTGTGAACCAACAATTTAAATTTGATATAGTTTTATATTTATTATGGCTAGCTGTCATCGGTTACATATCCAGCACAATTATCAGCAGGTGAGATGGTACTCTATTGCTGGCCTGACGATTACGTTAACGAAGTATGCGTGACTCTGACGACGGTCACATTTTTTCATAAAAATTTGACTTTCTTAGGCAAGCCGACAGACGCGCCTTTTCCTTGCTAAATGGTAATGATAATTAGCTAAGTCCCAGCACCTAGCTGAGAGAACATCACAGCATTGTCCAGTTTGAACAACTGCAGAATTACTAACTGCATTGTTTCCGTCTATAGTCGTTCGTCGTGGATCTCAATCCTTCGGCTTTGAAGAATGTATCACGCGAGCTTTATGCACTTGAGCGCGCACCGCTTGATGATATTCAAATAATTATCAATGAGACTAACCTGGCAGATGTTCAAGCTTGGATTCGTGGCCCAGGTACAATCAAGGATTGATGTCAAAATGCCTACTCAGTATACCGTTAAACATTAACATACCATCCACCATGTATTCTGTACCAGACGGAACACCTTATGAAAACGGATATTTCAAAGTAAAATTACTACTTACCAAGGAATTCCCGCAAATAGCACCAAAGGGTAAGAAAGTTTAAACGTGACGCTGTAGTTGATACATATACCATGGCTAATACAAATGTGCTTTAGGGCTGTTTGTCACAAAAATGTTCCATCCGAATGTAGCTTCAAATGGGGAGATATGTGTAAATACTTTGAAAAAGGACTGGAAACCTGATTTGGGTATCGGACATATACTACTGGTAATGATTTCATGCTTTTTGTCATTACAATGGTCAACGACTATCTCTCAACCTTATAACATAACGCACAGACAATTAAATGCCTGTTGATCGCACCAAATCCAGACTCAGCCTTGAATGAAGAAGCTGGCAAAATGCTTTTGGAGGCTTATGAAGATTATGCCAAGCGAGCTCGACTACATACATCCATTCACGCACAGAGCGGCAAATCAGAATACTGGCGGTTAACGGAATCCAGAAAAGCTAAACGGCCAGCGTTACCCCAAGTGGAAACGTCTTTTAAACCAGTCGATAAACCAGAAGCAAAGGCAAGATCTAACCCTGAAAAATCTTCAGATACGAAGGTACAGACACCTCCAAAACCGGGGTCCAATGTTTTGACAGCTTGTGCAGTCAACAATGTTACCCAAAAAAGATCGGCCTCAGAAGCAAATCTTGAACAAAAGTCTAATACCAAGACTCAAAAGATATCACCCACTAATACTGCAAATGTCGACAAGAAAAAGCGTAATTTAAAAAGGCTTTAATAATACAGCTTTTCGTTTTAGGATAAATCCTCCATCTAGTAGTTATGTACAGCCTCTATCCTAGTATAGTGAACTTCTTTTCCTCTTCCACTATTTAGATATCGCAATATATATATAAAACCGCGATCGTTATAATTCGCTATAAGATGGTGTAGTTACCATTTCCCCACCCACTACCAGATGTATCAACCACAACAAGGCCATCTGATACTGTTACCCGGCTTCCTCCTCCCAAGTCCCATGTTTGTGGTTGCAATCCTTGAGGATACCAGCTTTGTAATTGTCTATTTGGTGGAATCATCAAGATGCCAGGTGGACCAGATTGCATCATAGGTTGAAACATAGGGTTCATCATTTGTTGTTGCATCTGCATTTGCATCTGTATTTGTTGTTGTTGCATCTGCTGTTGCTCTATTTGCTGTTGTTCCATCTGCTGTTGCTCCATCTGCTGCTCCATCTGCTGCTCCATCTGTTGCTGTTGTTGTATTTCTTCTTCTTGTTGTTGTTGCATCATGGTAGCAGGACTTCCTTGGATCATCGGGGTTGCACTGATATTATATGACAGATTCATATCATGGAACTTAATATTGATGTAGTATGAAGCATATTATCCATACCTTGGCATCATCATCTGTGGAGGAGGTGGTTGTTCTACCATTTGTGGCGGGCCCATATAGGGCTGAGTTTGATATGGTTGATTACGACGAAACCGCCTCAAGTATGAGTTTTGGTTGCCCATATGTTTGAAGAAATTGTTATAATTAAACGCGAGTTTGTAAATCTGCCAAGAAAAGAAAGAAGGTGAAGTAAAGAAGAGGTGACCAAAAAAAAAGGGGGACAGGTACCGCAAAGTGGTCATGAGCAAAGGATACCAGTATCTGGTGGCGCTGGGAATCAAATGATATGTGCGATGCCAGAAATGGGCATGCGACAAATCTGTTGTTGTTATGATTGCAAGCTCTAAAGTGTAACTTGTTGGGAGCCTTTGAGAACGTTGTACTAAATGAACTGATTCAATTATGCTATTTATTCTCACAGGTCATCCATCAAATTACGCGCGCTCAGATAAAACTTGGGAAATCATTAACAGGTGCTTATATCAACGTCTATAGCTACAGCTCAAAGATTTTCGTCAACAAGGCTATTATCAGAATGCAAAACTATAATTGAAATCAATCCAGAAACAGTTATATATTCTGTGCGATTCGATCTGCTCGCTATCTTCCTTGAGTGTAAATTATCTCGCAGTATCCAACACCTTCGGTACCAGCCAACATCACACGTAAGGCTAGAATTTCCAAAATGTATATCAATGCATATTATTTTTGACAAGATCTGTTCGGAGGCTTTGCTTAGATTTAAGCGTCTGCTGCAGTATCACGCACCATTATGCAGGATGGTAAGAATAATATTGGTGATCCTTTGTATGGCCATAGAGGAAGCTATGCAGGCCATTCAAACGAGGAAGACATTACGAAGATTGTTTAACAGCATTCCTTTATCCACCACGCAACCTTATAAATTCAATATAATGAATTAACCAAGGTAAGTATAACAAGTAGACTTCAGGTCTTACCTTAAGCAATATCCGGCTTTTTCGCTCTATAGTAGGTGTAGTACCCAGCAGAAAGCTACTGCGTATTCTGAATAGTGATTATCTGATATACACTGAATTTCCCGGCTGTATCTCTTCACATCATGCATGTTGCAAAGTAACAAACCAGCTCATACTTGATAATTAGTAACGCACAATGTGTAGAAAATATAGATTACTGATATGTTCAAAAATCATATATAACAGCTTCCAGCATAATAAATATGGAATTGAAATCTAAACCGGTAATACTGTATCTTATACTAACAGTTGACGAGGCACTGACCACGCTCAAGCTCGAAACCAATACCATAAAATTCTCGTACATCCGTCCGGAGTACGGGGACTATGTGTGGTGGAAAATGTTAATTGTAAAGAATCATTTTCCCCAGTCACGCAATCTACCAGATTTCCAAAAAAGTTCTGCGCAGGCCGTCAAATTTATTTACGCCGCCGTGAGCTAGATTTCGCATCAGCATGTTGTTGTATTTTTCGCCGGTCGGCTCCAAGCGTAAATTAGAGTTTTGCAGAAAATTGAATATGTGCGATAAGAAAACGACCATTAAAGTGAGCACACAGCAGGAGACACAATAATATTATGGCAAGTGAACATGTGTGATGTGGCGACATCGGTCGATGAAGTTGATGTAAGCCAACCGATGGACATGCAGGAGGAGGGAGCAGTCATTTACACTTGCCTTGTACCGTTGAGAGCTCTCATGGATATTGATATTGTCGTATCGCGACATGTGCCACCAACGGAAGTTGTTACACTCACTGTAACCAGTAAGACCTCCAAAGAGAAGTTGCCTCAACGGGAAGCAAGAGGACCTTACAGACGTACACTGCGCATCAAATCGAACAATTGTTTGACTACGTGATTGAGCAGGGTAAGATGCGAAAGAGGCCGCGCTTTTGACAGGGATTAACATCAGGACAGCGCAACATTACATCAAAAGGTACAATAATGACGAGGAGCGACGTTTACCGGTAAGTGGCAGAAAGCTGGGAACAGGACGTCAAGCCAAGCTAACAGAGGCGCATTCCCGGTTCCTAGTAGACTATGTTGATGAGCAACCAACAGCCGTGTTATCGGACATCAGAAGAAACCTATGCGAAGCGTTCCGCGGGTTATCGATATCAATATCCGCGTTACATAGGCACTTGGTTGAAAAGTGCAAATTGACACTCAAAAACTACAAAATTACCAGCTGCAAGAAGTAGTGACCGTGTCCTCAAACAGCGAAAGGAAAGAATTGAAGAATGGGAAGCGATTCCAGAACTGGATTATGGTAGGAACTGCGTATATATCGATGTGGCAGGATTCAATCTCCATACTCAACGGAATTATGGCCATTCTCGAAAAGGGACACCAGCCAAGAGCATCGTGCCGACGGCCAAAGGTATAACAATCACCATTTTGGGCGCAATATCACAAGCGGGGGTTATAGATATATCTTTGAGGAAACCGTAAGCTGTATCAACATCCAATAAGAGAAAGGCAAATGATGAAAAGGCGACGGTGGTAAGTGGTCGCGTTGGAACAAGAACGAGCATTTTCCCGCCTACATATCCAACAACAACTGTGGATTAATTGAATCTAACGTTGACTATTATGCTTTGATATCCTGGATGCTACATCTTGAGACCATAATCGTACACAAATTTCTCTAAAGTCATTGAATCGCTAGTCACAAAGACAAAAAGGATGCCGACAACAAAATGTTGTCAGACACCGTTTTGAGCATTGATACCGATCAATCACGCTGATCAGTAGCTGTTCGAATCTCTCTTCTTTCTTCACCTTCGTCCATTTGTATACTTTACGCCCTTTATATTTCTCCCCTCATCACTTAAGCTTTTCATATGGGTGTAAAAGGAACACATTTATTCCTAAAGAAAAGAGGACTGACCCCGTCATTTGTCGAAAACATTGATTCTTTAAGCTCTCTGTTTAAAGATCCCATCACAATTCATGTGGACCTCTTAGGCTCATTTTACCCAACGATCCTTACCAACTTCTTCCAACATGATATCTCCATGGCAGCCAAACTTTAATAAATCATCTTAATGCCACCTTACCGAAAAACATTTCGTCGTTGTATATTGATGGTAGAAGAACCAAAGAGAAGAAATGTACGTCCGAAAAACGTCAACAGACAAAAGAAAAGGATCAGAAAACAACAGAGAGATTATTGCGAATAGCCGAGGGAAAAGCGGCTCAAGGAAGACGAATATCTGGAAGTCATATAGACGCAATTTTCCGTTCAGCTCGTCGTGCCTTCGAACTCACACCCAACATGATGCAAGAAATATTCGAAACTGCTAAAGAAGATGGCTGGTCCATTGTTCAATGTGATGGTGAGGCTGATGTTCATATCGGTAGCCTTGACTTAACAGCAAACGCAGTTGTTGTCAGCGGTGATTCGGATCTGCTCTTTTACGAAAATATTCACCACATCTTAAGACCGGCTAAGCAAGGGTATTTGTTTTATAAGAAATCAGATATACTGGAGCTTTTGAACATGACATCGCCACAATGGACCTGTGTTGGCGTTGTCAGTGGCAACGATTATGACCCAAACATCACAGGGCTTGGAATAGCAACCAACTGTACCCTAGTCAAAAATATTAAGCAAGACACTGTCAAAGATATTCTGACTTGCTATCTTGAGCTTGATCGTGTGAAGGCAAAGAATCAGGAAAAGATGCCTTTTCCAAGGCCTACAAGATTTTCGGCACTAAAAAGCAAGAACTTGTAGATGCCGTTGTCGAAACCTCTGAAAAGCAACCATTGTTCCATCAAAATACCATGAAATCAAAGTTGCTCAAAATAAAGCAGTTGCAACAACAACAACAAAAGTCCGCAAAGGATGCCAAAGGGTAAGAAAACAGATATAACATCAGGTAATCACCTGAATTATATTAACCAAGGTTTATGATAGTTGCACCACTGACATACGCTTTCAGCGTAAATGGCAATTCAACAAATGTCGGCCACTAGAACGGAAGAGGATAAACGCTGATGGAATCGCAACCCATCCTAATGAGGATGGGTTACGATATACGTTCAAAGAGTTCTCGGAGTTTAAGAAAGCATCGCAAATACCATCTGCTTATAAAATGTACAAGGCCAAGCCCGATACTCTGGGAAATAAGAAGCGCAAGAAGAGAAGAAGAAGAAGAAGAAGGCGAAGGCTGAGCCATCCGGCCGTTCAAAGCGCAAGCTGGACAATGCGCCAGGTTTGTCAGAAGAAGATATGGTGGAGGAACCAGTGAAAAAGCGAAAGATGAATGAATCGCGCAAGCTTGCACTTGATTTGAAAAGGAAACATCCCACTGTCACACTAAATGTCGGGAATGTCGCCACCAATATTCGCCGAGCGATACCCAACAGCAAAATACAAGAGAAGGTACTAAATACAATACAGTCAATGGCGGGAATAATGAACGAATCCAAGAAATTAGCACAAATGGCAACAAGTTTGTTAATAGCTTACGTGATGGAATGCTACCCTTACTTGGATTATCTGTGCAACAAGGCTCGTACGATACTTCTTACTTCCTTAGTCTACGGTAAAGATGGCGGAAAGGTCTATTTTCAGAATCTCCTCCGCTGTATTCTGAGTGGAAACAAGGAATCAATGGACTTTGACCAAATCATCTGCAATCTGTTACAAGTTGCCAGGTGGATTCTGATACCGCAAAACAAATGGCGAAAATTGCTTTTCAATTGTTGATGCGATGCTACGAAGCCGAAAAACTCGAGTATCAGAACCTTGACACCGTATTTGGAAAACTCACACTCGGCAGAACACTAGCAATGCTCAGTCAAGTTGTTGATACGGAACTAGCTTCGCATTTCAAAGGACGCTTGCCACAGTTGGAGGAAAAGGTAATTTGATATCTGTTCCATACTCTAGGCCTTAAATTACAGAAGCTGTCAGTTCTGAATTTAAGGCGTACAGAAGTGAACATCAAATTACCTTTTCCTCCAACTGTGGCAAGCGTCCTTTGAAATGCGAAGCTAGTTCCGTATCAACAACTTGACTGAGCATTGCTAGTGTTCTGCCGAGTGTGAGTTTTCCAAATACGGTGTCAAGGTTCTGATACTCGAGTTTTCGGCTTCGTAGCATCGCATCAACAATTGAAAAGCAATTTTCGCCATTTGTATTGCGGTATCAGAATCCACCTTGGCAACTTGTAACAGATTGCAGATGATTTGGTCAAAGTCCATTGATTCCTTGTTTCCACTCAGAATACAGCGGAGGAGATTCTGAAATAGACCTTTCCGCCATCTTTACCGTAGACTAAGGAAGTAAGAA